>CAWUFW010004041.1:1200000-1644800 GCA_963921515.1 Calotriton arnoldi
AGACCGGCAAGAACATTGAGATCACTGGGAGCCAAACTGGTGGTAATTCCACCCGTAAAAAGAGCCCAGTGAGGTGGCAGAAGTTTCTCCCTTTGTGCAGCTAAGGCCTGGAATGGTCTGCCTTTTCACTTGAGAAATGCCGATAATCTTCTGGCTTTTAGGAGGGGGCTGAAGACCTGGCTTATAGATGAATAACCTCTGCCTTTCCGGTTTCAGCAATTGGAGTAGTGACTAGCGCCAGGACACCTCCGGGTAATCGTGCGCTTTAGAAATCTTCATAACATAACACACACCCCACCCACACAAACACTCAGGCACCCATACAGATACTCAGACAACCAATCAATAACCCATATAGACACTCATGTAGCTATTCGCACACCAACAGACAAATGGATACAGACATTCACACAGTTTAGTCAGTAACCCATGCATTCAGTAAGATACGTTTAATCACTCACTTGGAGAGTCAGTCACGCACCTACTCAATCATCCATTGAGACACTTATACACCCAGTCATTCTTCAATACGCCTTTGCCTATATATATTAAACATATTTAAACTTTACAGAAACACACAGTCACTGCATGATGTCATCAGTGATGTCATCAGTGATGTCACTGACCATGTCAAGAGTGATGTAATATGTGACGTCATCAGCAGTGCATTGCGGGGGCGCGAGTTATAGTTAGCTGAACTAACTATAACGGGGGAATTTCACAGGTTTTGTACGAGTGAAATGTCCAACTAACTATAACTGTCCCTAAAACCTATGGTTTTTTCAGTGAATTTCAAAGGTTTTTTAAATGCTAATTTCTAACTATAACGTGTCTGAAACCTATGGTTTTTTCAGTGAATATATATATATATATATCCTGTGACGCCCTCGGTTAGAACGCCAGCGCTCCTCTTTGGTGCGGTACGAATTTCCTCCGGCAGGGCAGCCGGTAAATATGAATACAAGTGATCTCTGAGCCCAGAGATCGTTTAGATACACACTCACTCGGAATCTGCAGTTTCAGCTGCGAACCGAAACGTGTTGGGCCTAGCTAGGATTGCTAAATTGAAATAAAAGAAACTTGAAACTGCAAATTCCGAGTGAGTGTGTATCTAAACGATCTCTGGGCTCAGAGATCACTTGTATTTATATATATATATATATATATATATACACCAAGGTGTATTGAAGAATGAATGGGTGTATGAGTGTCCGAATGGATGATTTAGTGGGTGCGTGACTGACTGTATAAGTGAGTGATTAAACGTGTCTTAGTGAATGCATGGGTGAATGATTAATCTGTGTGAATGTCTGTATCAGCCTGTCAGTTGGTGTGTAAGTGGCTGCATGGGTTGGTGAGTAGCTACATCAGTGTCTATATGGGTTAATGATTGGTTGTCTGAGTACCTCTATGGGTGCCTGAGTGTCTGTGTGGGTGGGTGGGGGGTGACTCCCTGCATGGATGTGTGAGTGGGTGATTCACTGGGTGTATGGGTTTATGAGTGTGTGTGTTAGGCTCTGCACCGCTCGCCTTATATCCTGGTCTGTTCCTGGATTAGCGGGGTATCTCTACAGCTGGCCGTGTCTCTACGGTCTCTTTCTGTGCGCGAGGACTGAATACCCTGACTCTCTCTGTCTTGCGCACAGAGACATTTGGTTTTCAAACTTTCCTACCGTTGGCGAGCCTTTTCTGTTCGCCTCTTGCGGTGGGATCTTTTTCTTTGACTTTAGAAGGGAGCGCAACTCGTTTCCTTTTATTATCCTTTTCACAAAGGCAAAATCCCCCACAGGTGAAGAACCACGGACCAGTGGTTAGTACGGTGGGAAGAGAATGTTGGAAAGAAGCAAGAGAGGTGGACAAAGAGGCAAGAGGGGTGCAGAAATAGGCAAGAGGGATGCAGAAATTTACAAAAGAGATGCAGAAAGAACCAAGAGCAGTGCAGAAAGAACCAACAGAGGTGCAAAAAGAGGCAAGAGGGGTGCAGAAAGAGGTAGGAGAGGTACACAAAGAGGCAAGAGGGGTACAGAAAGAGGCAGGAGGGGTGCAGAAAGAAGGAAGAGAAGTGCAGAAAGAAGCAACAGAGGTGCTGAAAGAGGCACGAAGGGTGCAGAAAGAGGCAAGAGAAGTGCAGAAAGAAGCAACAGAGGTACAGAAAGAGGCAAGAGTGGTGCAGAAAGAGGGAAGAGAGGTGTAGAAAGAGGCAAGAGAGTTGCACAAAGAGGGAAGAGGGGTGCAGAAAGAGGCAAGAGGGATGCAGAAAGAAGCAATTGAGGTGCAGAAAGAGGCAAGAGAGGTGCAGAATGAGGCAAGAGAGGTGCAGAATGAGGCAAGAGAGGTGCAGAATGAGGCAAGAGAGGTGCAGAATGAGGCAAGAGAGGTGCAGAAAGAGGCAAGAGAAGTGTAGAAAGAACCAAGAGCAGTGCAGAAAGAACCAACAGAGGTGCAAAAAGAGGCAAGAGGGGTGCAGAAAGGGGTAGGAGAGGTACACAAAGAGGCAAGAGGGGTACAGAAAGAGGCAGGAGGGGTGCAGAAACAAGGAAGAGAACTGCAGAAAGAAGCAACAGAGGTGCTGAAAGAGGCACAAAGGGTGCAGAAAGAGGCAAGAGAAGTGCAGAAAGAAGCAACAGAGGTACAGAAAGAGGCAAGAGTGGTGCAGAAAGAGGGAAGAGAGGTGTAGAAAGAGGCAAGAGAGTTGCACAAAGAGGGAAGAGGGGTGCAGAAAGAAGCAAGAGGGATGCAGAAAGAAGCAATTGAGGTGCAGAAAGAGGCAAGAGAGGTGCAGAATGAGGCAAGAGGGGTGCAGAAAGAGGCAAGAGGGGTGCAGAAAGAGGCAGGAGAGGTGCAGAAAGAGGCAAGAGAGGTGCAGAAACAGGCAAGTCTAAAGTGTAGAAAGAGGCAAGAGAGGTGCAGAAGGAGGCAAGAGAGATGCGACATGCAGAAAGAGGCAAGAGAGTTGCAGAAAGAGCAAAGTGAGGTGCAGAATGAGACAAGAGAACTGCAGAAAGAGGCATGAGAGTTGCAGAAACAGGCAAAAGGGGTGGAGAAAGAGGGAACAGGTGGGCAGACTGAGGCAAGAGAGGTGCAGAAAGAGGGACGAGGGGTGCAGAAAGAGGCAAGAGGAGTGCAGAAAGAAGCAACAGAGGTGCAAAAAGAGGCAAGAGGGGTGCAGAAAGGGGTAGGAGAGGTGCAGAAAGAGGCAGGAGGGGTGCAGAAAGAAGGAAGAGAACTGCAGAAAGAAGCAACAGAGGTACAGAAAGAGGCAAGAGTGGTGCAGAAAGAGGGAAGAGAGGTGTAGAAAGAGGCAAGAGAGGTGCAGAAGGAGGCAAGAGAACAGCAGAAAGAGGCAAGAGAGTTGCAGAAAGAGCCAAGTGAGGTGCAGAAACAGGCAAGCGAACTGCAGAAAGAGGCAAGAGTTGGAGAAACAGGCAAAAGGGGTGGAGAAAGAGGGAACAGGTGGGCAGACTGAGGCAAGAGAGGTGCAGAAAGAGGGAAGAGGGGTGCAGAAAGAGGCAAGAGGGGTGCAGAAAAAAGCAACAGAGGTGCAGAAAGTGGCAAGAGAAGTGTAGAAAGAGGCAAGAGAGGTGCAAAAACAGGCAGGAGAGGTGCAGAAAGAAGCAACAGAAGTGCAGCAAGAAGCAACAGAAGTGCATAAAGAGGCAAGAGAAGTGTGGAAAGAGGCAAGAGAAGTGTAGAAAGAGGCAAGAGGGGTGCAGAAACAGGCAGGAGGTGCAGAAAGAAGCAACAGAGGTGCAGAAAGAGGCAAGAGGGGTGCAGAAAGAGGCAAGAGGGGTGCAGAAAGAGGCAAGAGGGGTGCGGAAAGAGGCAAGAGAAGTGCAGAAAGAAGCAACAGAGGTGAAGAAAGAGGCAAGAGAAGTGTAGAAAGAGGCAAGAGAGGTGCAGAAACAGGCAAGAGAGGTGCAGAAACAGGCAGGAGAGGTGCGGAAAGAGGGAACAGGGGTGCAGAAAGGAAAGAGGTGCAGAAAGAGGGAAGAAGGGTGCTGAAAGAGGCAAGGGGGGTACAGGAAGAAGCGAGGTGCAGAAAGAGGCATCAGAGGTGCAGAAAGAGGCAAAAGAAGTGCAGAAAAAAAGAAAGGTGCAGAAAGAAGCAACAGAAATGCAGAAAGAGGCAAAAGAGGCGCAGAAAGAAGCAAGAGTGGTTTGCACACCATTAGTACCAATTTAATACCCACATTTAGCAAAAAGTGATAGGTAACCATTCTTGGTTTGCAAAGGGCCTTCCACCACGCTGCAACACTTGTCGCTGCATTTTTGGTAGTGTTTGAGCAGTTTGAGCTAGAAACAAGGTTTTTTTTTGTTCAAATCTGCAGATTATGCAGCAGATGATGGATTATGTGGCAAATGCGGAAAATGTATAATTGTGCAAAAGTCTGTGCAGCCAAACAGTCGGATAATTCCAGTGGCCCTGCTCATACCTCTGACTAGGTCCAGAAGTGCTCCTCAGTGGTTCCTTCTTTTTTTGTCTCATTGAGTTTATAGTTTAGCTTCTATGGAACCAAGGAAGACTAAACCTGAGGTTACCACTCCACAACACAGACTACCATACCACATAATTACTCTTCATAACACATAATCTCACTCTACATAATTCCTATACACTAAATACCACATACTTTCTATCCACATAATTTCACTGCACAACATACCACATAATTCCACAACACACAACGTACATCCACTCCACTCCAAAAACCATCAGTAAAAAACTTTTACATTTACAATGCCAATAGCCGTAACTTTCGCAAATGCGAGACCTATTACATTCCAAATGCTTCTTTAACTAGTAGTTGCGTTTGCAGAGTGGTGGAGAAAGGGGGCTGGGCCTCCGACCAGCGCTTAGGAATTCCGCTGCGTAGGACTTACAGGAGGTACCAGGAAGGCTTCTTGGCCCCCAAACTCCCTCAGGAGTAAAGTGGACTTCATCCCCCAACCAGTAGTGTGCCAGGAGGCGTGTTTGCAGAGTAGTGGAGAAAGGGGGGGCGTGGCCTCCGAAGACTTCTTAGCAATCCCATGGGACTTACTGGAGGTAACAGGAGGGGTAGTTGCCCCCCCCAGGACATTCTTGGGGGCCAACTACCCCTTCTATTACCTCCAGTTAGTCCCACACAGCAGGATTGCCAAGTTCTCATAGCTGGCCACGCTGCCTTTGCCCACCACTCTGCAAACGCGCTCCCTGGCGCGCTCTTGGATGGGGATTGTAGTCCCCTTCGCTGCTGGGGGTCTTTAGGGACCAACTAGCCTACCTGTTACCTCCAGTAAGGCCCACACAGTGGGATTGCTGAGAGGTAGACAGAGGCCACGCCCCCTTTCTCCACCACTCTGCAAGCACGCCTCCTGGCGCGCTCTTGGTTGGGGGATGAAGTCCCCTTGCCTCCAGAGGGTCCCTGGGGGTGAACTAGCCCTCCTGTTATCTCTAGTAAGCCCCACACAGCTGGATTGCTGAGAGGTGGTCCAAGGCCACGCCCCCTTTTTACACCACTCTGCAAACGCAGCTCCTGGCGCACTGCTGCTTGGGGGATGAAGTCCACTTTAGTCCTGAAGTCCTCAGGACACAAAGTGACCTCATCGCCCCACCAGCAGTGTGCCGAGAGGCGCGTTTGCAGAGTGGTGTAAAAAGGGGTGTGGCCTCGGACCACCTCTCAGCAATTGCACTGTGTGGGGCTTAGTGGAGGTACCTGGTGGGCTAGTTGGCCCCTAAGGACCCTTAGTATTCAAGGGGGCTTAATCCCCCAATCCAGAACATGCCAGGAGGTGCGTTTGCACATAGGTGCAGGGAGGGGGAGGGGCCTCCGGCGAGATGCCGTCTTTTTTTTAAATTTGGTATTTGGAAGTGGGGCTCTGTGGCCCCCCTTCCCTGAATTATTTTTGGGCCCTGGGCTCCCCATCCCCCAGGGCCTGAGCATTTTTTTTTTTTTTAAACAGGAAGGGGGCCACGTGGCCCCCCTTCCCCTGCGGGAGCCGGCATTGCTTTTGGACAAGGGGAGCTGCTGACATGCAGCTCCCTTGTCCAAAAGCAATCTGCTTCGCTTCATGGAAGCGAGAGCAGGTTTTCTGCTCTCCCTTCCATGAAGCGAAGCATAGTTTGCAATGACAATGCAGGAGCCGTGCTCCCGCCATGCCATTGCAAACTGCAATGTCCCGGGGGTGGGCACCCCAGGACATTGCTGGAGCCGGCCCTGGGGTGGTGGCGGTCCCCAGGGCCGGGGGTCCGCAACGGGCCCCCGCATTATCTTAATTAGTGCCCCGGGGAGGTGGTGGTCCCCGGGGCAGTGTGGGGGGCCCGCGAGACCCCCCCAGGGTCTTGTTTTTTATCTTTTTTTTACTGTTTTCTTGTGACTCGGAGTCACAAGATGGCTGCCAACACTTCTTGATTTGGAGTGTTGACAGCCAATCAAAATGAAGATTGTGCTCAGGAGGGTTCGCGAATCCTCCTCGGCCACCAGATAACGATATTTTTAGAATTTCTCAGGAATTACTTAACGGATTTACACCATTTAAAAAAAACACGCTTTCTGAACCAAGAGCTACCTTTTTGCCAAATGTGGTGTAATTCCGTTTAGCAGTTCGGGCTGGAGCTTTGTCTAAAGTTTCCAATGGAAATGAAAATGTAGAAAACGTGTTTTGGGACCCCCCTTTTTTCTCGGTCCTCGCTTAACGAATCACCCTGAAACTTTCAAGACAGGAGCTGGCCAGAGCGCCCCATTAGTTTTAAAAATTTTGCGAAGATTCGTCAAACGGCGCCAAAGATATTGGCAAAAGAAAAAACGCTTTTCCTATGGAAAATACGTCCTAACTATAACTACCTACTGGCGACCGCCAGCAGGTAATATATATATATATATATATATACACACACACATACACATACACACACATACACACACACACACACACACGCACACGCACACGCACACACACACGCACACGCACTAAAATTCTATGAAAAACCAAAGGTTGAACTGTGTTAGTTTATACCATATTTATTCTTTCTATACAAAACAAATTTAAACACAAACATTAGAAATTCTTAAGTTATTGTTATACCTTAAATTTATAATTTACGCACCACCTTTAAATGACTATACCTTTATTATTTCTATACAAACCAAACTTAAACTGCACAAACATTAGACATTCTAAAGTTATATTTATACCTTAAATATATAACTTACGGGGCGGAGCAGGGACGGTCATGATGGCGATCGATTTTTCTTGAGCTTCCACTCATCTCCGAATATGCCCATTGTTTTGCCGATGCTTGCGCACATGGTGGCTCCCCCGGTTGGTGACCTGGCCGAGGAGCCTGGGGGCGGCTCGGTGGAGGCGCTCCGTACTGGTGGTGGAGCAAGCGAGCTTCCAGAAGATGCAGCAATATGGCAGCCTCTGCTGAGTTAAGCCGGCACCTCGACTTACGTCAGGCAGCCTTGTGCCAGAGCAGTCGCGGGGTGAACGCACTACACCGAGGAGTCTGGAATGTACTTGGGACCCACAGTGGTGTGCAGGAGTCCCCATGCAGACTCACTCATAGCAGCTGCGGTGCGCCCGCCTCCTGGAAAAGAAGGGGCGAGGTGCGACTCCACGAGCTGTTCCGACATAGTTGCAGGCCGTGAAGGCAATGGCTGAGACAAGGAAGTGGCTCCCTCCCAGCGACTGGACAGAGGATGTTGCAGCTGGAAGGGACTTGATTGGGCCTCTGGGGACCTTGCTAGATGACGCCCTGGCCGTGGGGGGAACAGATGCATGGACCAGGATTGCTTCAGCTCGCCAGGGGAGGCCTGCTGCCTGCCTCCTGGGCCCTGGAGAGTGCGGCTTCTGCAGCGGAGGCTGGTGGACTGGGTCCCACACCGCGGACTACCTGCATGAACCTGGCCGAAGGTCGGGGTAATACAGCCTTTTTGGTATTGGCCTGAAGCACAGACTGGGACTTGATCACTGCAGAGAGCTAGGCTGCTTGTGCCGACCGCGCCAGAAAGGTGGTGGGGCAGGCAGGCCGGGATCAGTAACTCTCCTTGGAGCACTAGTTCTGCTTTTTGAGACAACCTACTCCCCTGACGGGTCAGGATCGGTCACAACAAACCCCCGGCTCTCCCTGCCTAAACCAAAATCCACAAATTTATGATGCCCGCAGGGAGGCAGAGGGGTGTCAGTGGGGGTAACCTCCAGAGTGATGGCCCGCAGGGAGGGGGAAACACTACATGATCCTACAGACTATTCACAACTCTCGTTCAGCTCTCCAAACTAAGATTGGTGAGGTCCGGGTGGACATTGTCGTAAAACGTCAAGACGTGCGGAATGCCACGGCTAGAGTAACCGAGGCAGAAGAACGGATTTCCGAGTTGGAGGATACAGTCCAAGACCTTAAAACAGAAGTGTTGCACCTGTCCATAACTTTGAAGGGACTCATCGACCGAGTTGAAGATGCAGAAAACAGGGCTCGCAGAAGTAACCTCCACTTTATTGGGTTCCCAGAGGGAGCAGAGGGGTCGACACCAGAGCTCTTTTTGGAGCAATGAGTTTCACCATGGATTGAAGGCGACCTTCTCTCAAACTGAGTTGTGGTTGAAAGGGCGCAAAGATTGCTGGATAAAAAACAAACCTCCAGGGGCCCCACCCACCCAATGATTGGCAAAATACTCAACTACCGCGATAGGGACACTATGCTTCGAGAGGCGAGGGCGAAGGAGCAACTTATGTATCAGGGCAGCTGTGTGCTGATCTTCTCAGACTACACCCGCCGAGTCCAACTTCAATGGAAATCGTATGAACAACTAAAGCAGAAACTTAACGCTATGGGCCTACAGTACATGCTCCTCTTCCCAGCAAGGCAGAGAGTAGTTCACGATGGCAAATCGCACATTTTTGGTAACCCTTAAGGGGTGTGTGACTGGCTAACAGAGCAGAAACATTTGCAGCCGAACCTGCCGCCACCATGGGCAGACCAAATGGAGGAGGGTTGTCAGGCGGAGGGCGAGCGGGCCCCCCTGCCACAGGAAAGGATCCTGCATAGGGCGCCGTAACCACTTGGAGATGCCTGCCACCTCAGATTCATGGAGGAAGGAGACAGGGCCTTGGCCCCAAAGGGGCAGGAGATACCAGAGTAGACGACCCTGTGTGAGGACAAACTAGAGACCCATATGGAGGGACAGTTACATGTGACATAATACGAGTTATTGCTCCAGCACCACTGTATCCTAAACATGGAGCATGCTGATCGGGGGGCCAGGGAGGTGACCCAAGAGACAGGTTTTGTTAATGGCAAGTAGAAATTGCCATTAAGCAGAATTATGTTTAACAGTCTAGTTTTTTAATGAATAGCACGAGAGCACTTTAAAATGACGAACTAGACGAAGGGACTCTATGGTCCAGTAGAAGGCTGGGTGCCAAAACGCGTAGGCCGTCCGTCTGTTTGCACTAAAATGCACTAATGAAAATAAAATAAAGAAAGTTAAAACTGTACTCGAGTCTGCAGTGCCGTGTCTTCTCGTTGGAGGTGGCGAGACTGTGGAGCAAGTTGAATGCAGTAGTTGCACTGCACGCCACGGAGAGTGAGATGAAACATCATTTTGCAGCAGTTGTTGAAAGTTAAGGGAATTCCGCTGATGTCTCTGCCCTGTTTGAGAGGCTGCGTCTCGGAGCGGTGCCTTTACTGACTGCGGAGGAAACGAACACCGGTAAGCAGATACTGGTGTGGGATTCTCAACGGTGGGGACGGTGGTTCGGAGCGGCATACTCAGCTCTGCGTAGGTAGCAGTGGGGGTGGCTCTGACCGTCCCGTGCCAGTGGTGAGCCCTGCGAGTGAATCAACCGGACGGCTGATGCTCAGAGACCGTAAGGTGAAAATCAACGGAAACAGCTTTCACGATATTGGTAAGCGGAAAACGCAAACAGGAGCGCATATAAATATAGAAGGGCATATCTCTGGTTCCCAGTTTTGTCACAATAACTGAGGAAAAGCAGACTCTAATTTGGGGATATAGACCAGACTCTGAAAAGAGAAGGTGCATTGTGCAATCGGACAACAAGGGAATCTTTCAGACAACATGGCAGAAAGAGGCAAGAACAGGCCCCAGAGGGCGAATGAATTGCTTAGTGATGATGCGATAAAAGATTTAGAGTACAGTCGGATAATGGAGATTAATAAATGGTGGGAGAGAACGCTCCAGAGATACATTGAACATAAGAGAGTACAGAGAGGCTTGAGAATATGGATAATGCCAACACTAAATGATTTAGATGAAGATCTAATCAAACAGTGGCAAGCTGATACCAACGAGTGCTCTTTCAGATTGATGAGAACTCTCATAATACATGCTGAAAGGAAATTGGAGAAAGTGATTGCAAGAATCAAAGACTTGGAGCAAGAATTAGAAAAGCATACTTTAAATGAGGAAATCAAAGCAGCTTTGGAAGCAATGGAGAAAAAAATAAACATGAGATGGAGGTAAAGAAAAGAAAGGCAAATAAATTTAGCAGGGATCAAATTGATTATGCCTGTAGGCGGATCTATACTTTGCTAGGAAGTACAATGCCCTCAGAAATCAAGTTGTAATGGATACATTTACAGGTTATGGGACATCAGGAACAGTGGACAGCTCGGACATAAGCTCTGCAGATGAGGATTCGAACATTTCCAACCTGGATTTTTCTGTGGAGATGTGTTTATTCCAAATGACGACGAGGGACCATTCCGGGGTGAGGACAAACCAAGTCAAAAGTAGAAGTCGCAGAAGACTAATGAAAAACCAAACAAGGAAGAGGAAGGAAAAAGCAAAACTAAAAAAGAGATCTTCAACTGAAAATGTAGTTATTAATTTGTCATCTAAAACTCTTAGCATATCAAATAAAATTGCTAAATAAAGGATTATACTTCTGTACAGATATAGATATCAATCTACCAAATCTACGTATTGACGTACAAATTTTGTCTTAAACTTAAATTGAAAAAAACATTTTGAAAATAATCCATCAAGCAACCGGAGGAAATTAACAACCCCTACAGAAATGTCTACCTGAACAATGAAGGAATTACCAGCATTGAAAACACTGGCATACCTAGAAAAAGAGTAAAAAACGGATATGGAAAACATGATGGGATTTGAAGTCTCATATAAACAATACAATCAACTTTTTGTCTACAACTACCCCCGGGCAACAAAATTGATCTCTTCCAAGAGATAATGATAGAGGACATCAATCGTCTAATACAAACAAGCCCACCCATACAAAAACCCAAGAATCTAACCCAAGGGAAGTATACAGCTATGAAGGAACTAAAAGAAGATCCAGCTATCATTAGGGTGGTAACATTGTTGTCTAAGATTATACTGATTACCTAATGGAAGCTGAGAGGCAACTAGGGAACCAATTGCACTATGAGAAACTCAAAGATACTCCGATGATGACTATCACCCAGGAATATCATCAAAAGCTACAAAAGTGGAAAGATCTATAATTGATTATGAGTATCCAGATTTAAAAGTTGATCATATAGTGCCAACGTTATACTTCCTTCCCAAGGTGAACAAACCACTACAAAGCCCACTTGGTAGACCCATTGTTAGATCAATCGGCTCACTCCTAAAGAAAACATCTAGATTCATTGATATCTTTTTAATGAATTATGTTATCTCCTCACCCTCCTATTTGCGTGACACAATGGATTTCCTGGATAAAATCAAGGACATCCCATGAAAAGAAAATTATGTGATGGCAACTACTGATGTCACATCATTGTATACATCAATTCCACATGAGGATGGCATATTTGCGATAAAACAATTCTTGCAAACTAGATCAATCAGTTTCCTTGAACACTCAGAGATGTTGGATATATTATCTTTTTGCTTAACCCACAATATTTTTTTATTTAATGGGAACTACTTCCTGCAGAAGCAGGGAACTGCTATGGTGAATTCTTTTGACCCCGCATACGCTAAACTCCTCATGGGATACTGGGAGGCGGAAGTTGTTTGGAAAAAAACAAATCAAAGCACGCTGGAACATGTGGTCACTTAGCAAGGAAAGTCTCACCTTACTAGATGTGGAAGAATTTGTGAAGAACATGAAAGTATGTACAAAAAATTCATTGGAAACCCGCTTCGTGTAACAACATTCTCCATGCTAATAGCGGACATCCGAAAAATCTTAAATGGAGCATTCCATAAGGAGAAAATGTTAAGAGCCAAATGAAATTGCTCAGAAATAACGGCTATTGAAGATCCATTGGAAGAGATGAGTGGTAGATTTTTATCAAGAGGCTATCCTATGGAGGTAGTAACAACTGCAAAGGAACGAGTAAACAAACGAAAAAGAGAGGTGCTGTTAACCATCCGTGATGGAAATTCAAAAAAAGAAGAAGATAAAAAACCTGTATCATTATGGACTTCAATAAAAGAAATAAAGTATTAAAAGAAATCGTTCAAAGGATTTGGAGAATTCTCCGTTTGGATGAAACTTTAAAAGAAACATTAACTAATCAGCCAAGTATCACCTACAGAAAGGTTGGCTCTCTAAAAGAAATACTCACACAAAGTCATTTTTCTGTGCAAAAACCATCCATATCAACTTGATTAAACACTCCAGGTTTTTAAAAATGTACCAAATGTCGAGCTTGCGGACATGGTAAGAACATGCTAGCCTACAAACTGTGGAATGGGAAATCAGAAAAGATCAAGGAACACATCACACATGAATCCAAATTTGTGGTATATGTCTTAGAATGCCCATGTGGAAAACAATACGTAGGAAGCACAATAAATAAGTTAAAACTCAGGATCTTACAGCATGTACATGCAATAAAGAATTGTGACTTCTCCTACCAGATAGCAAACACTTTTCTGAACATCATGATAGTGACGAATCAGCTTCAATATTTTGGAATAAAACACATCAGAGCAACAGAACGAGGGGGAGATAGGACATTATTCTTAAAACGAAAGGAATCATGTCTAATCATAGCATTGGGGATGGAAATTCCACAAGGACATAACTTGGATGCAGAGTTACACATACACTTGGGAAAACAATGACCTGTTATCTGTTACAACATATCACGAGAGTGACTATGATTCTGGAGTATGTGACTCTGCAGTTTGTCAAAGACTGAGCATTTGTATCTCCCTTTCTGTCCTCATTTTCATTATAGTACCATATAGTGTAGTAATCAATCGAACATCAAAGATTCATTTGGGATTGAGAAGATATAGAGGAGGAACTACTCATGGAACAACAGGATGGTTTTTGTCTGCTTGTCTTTCTGTGTATGGATTACCTTGACAATCATTTAATTTTTTTTTATTCCAAATCTTTTTTTAAATGAATTAAGTTAGGCACTTACACTTTTTTGAATACTATAGGTGGTTGAGATTGCACAGGCACTTTAGATATGTCCGATCTTTTACAACAATATATCTGTATGAGAAACTATATTATATATTTAATGTACACAGATGGAGTAAATTTGGATGGGTAAATATACATATACAAGATCTGCTCCAGATTGAATCCGTAAGATATCCGATATAGAGAACTTTTCAAATGAATATTGGATCTCACATTTTATTTAATAGACTACTTTAGTATGAATTTTTAACATATTACGTATATAGAGAACCTTTTCAAATGAATGTTGGATCTCACATTCTATACATGGTCAACTATTTATCTAGTTATCCATTTATTCAACTAGGTATTTACTCATCTGTGTACATTTAAAACAGAATAACTTAACTTCGATTATTGTGACAAGATATATCTCTGAATCTATTTTGCACTTAATTTGTAAGAACTTGCACGTTTATGGATCAATGATTTTAAATTGATCTAAGAATGATTCAACATAATTTGTAAAAATAATCCTCTTTCTTAAACTTTGATGTTTAATTGTAAAAATTGTTGTTTGAATGAAATTCTGCTTGTTTATGATGTTGTGTACTTTCCATGAACTTAAAATGGCAAGTAGAAATTGCCACTAAGCAGAACTATGTTTAACAGTCTAGTAGTTTTTTAATGAATAGCACGACAGCACTTTAAAATTGCGCCCTAGACGAAGGAACTCTATGGTCCAGTAGAAGGCTGGGTGCCGAAATGCGTAGACCCTCCGTCTATTTGCACTAAAAGGCACTAATGAAAATAAAATAAAATAAAATAAAGAAAGCTAAAACTGTACTCGAGTCTGCAGTGCTGTGTCTTCTCGTTGGAGGTGGCTAGAAGGTGTGGAGCATATATAATATATATATAATATATATATATATCCAACGAAAAGGCTCCCAAGTGCATGCATGCACAAACCGGGAAACGGACTCAGTATATAGCTGGTGCCAGATTTAAATTTATTTCAGTGAATATGAACGGTGCTGTCTCAGACGCGTTTCGGACACAGAACGGTGTCCTTGATCACATGACAGCCTAACATCAGAAACGAGAATTTAAAGGAGAAGTGGCGCTTTCAGTGATACAGTCGGCACTAATAGGCATAGAAAAAATACTGTGCATTCCTGCATTTGCTAACAAAGCAAGCTAATTCGTCTACATTACATAAGACAAAACCAATTGCATTTGCTGTGTGCACATAGGCTCAAACAGCCATTGTCTTCTTATTTCTACCATCCTTGATTTAACTGGCTATAAACACATAATTTAACACATTGCGTTATTTTCTCACGTTGTTATTGTTCTATCATGCATATATATATATATATATATATATATATATATATATATATATATATACACACACATACATACACACACACATTAAAATTCTATGATAAACCAAAGCTTGAACCGTGTTACAGTTTATACTTTATTTATTCTTTCTACACAAAACAAATTTAAACACAAACATTAGAAATTCTTAAGTTATTGTTATACCTTAAATTTATAAATTACGCACCACCTTTAAATGACTATACATTTATTATTTCTAAACAAACCAAGCTTAAACTGTACAAAACATTAGGCAATCTAAAGTTATATTTATACCTTAAATTTCTAACTTACGGGGGCGGAGCCGGGACAGCCATGATGGCGGTCGCTCTTCCTTGAGCTTCCGCTCAACTCCGACTATGCCCATTGTTTTGCCGGTGCTGGCGCACACGGCGGCTCCCCCGGTTGGTGACCTGTCCGATGAGCCTGGGGGCGGTTGCCAGGGAGTCCCAGCGGGATCAGTGGAGGCGCTCCGGACTGGTGGTGGAGCGGGCGAGCTTCCAGAAGATGCAGCAATATGGCGGCCTCCACCGAGTTAAGCCGGCACCCCGACTTACGTCAGGCAGCCTTGTGCCAGAGCAACTGCAGGATGAACGCACTACACCGAGGAGTCTGGAATCTACTTGGGACCTGCGGTGGTGTGCAGGAGTCCCCACGCAGACTCTCCCGTAGCGGCTGCGGCGCGCGCGCCTCCTGGAAAACAGGGGGCGAGGAGTGACTCCACGAGCTGTTCCGACATTGTTGCAGGCCGTGAAGGCAATGGCTGAAACAAGGAAGTGGCTCCACTCCCCGCGACTGGGCAGAGGATGTAGCTGCTGGAAGGGACTTGATTGGGCCTCTGGGTACCTTGCTAGACGACGCCCTAGCCATGAGGGAACGGATGCATGGACCAGGATTGCGTCTGCTCGCCAGGGGACGCCTGCTGCCGGCCTCCTGGGTCCTGGAGAGTGCGGCTTCTGTGGCAGAGGTTGGGGGACTGGGTCCCACACTGCGGACTAGCTGCATGAACCTGGCCGAAGGTCAGGGTAATACAGACCTTATGGTATTGGCCTGAGGCGCAGGCTGGGACTTGGTCACTGCAGAGAGCTAGGCTGCTCGTGCCTCCCACGCCAGACAGGTGGTGGGGCAGGCGGGCCTGGATCTGTAACACTCCTTGGAGCACTAGTTCTGCTTTTTGAGACAACTGGCTCCCCTGACGGGTCAGGATGATACAAATCCCCAGCTCTCCTTGCCTAAACCAAAATCCACAAATTTATGATACCCACAGGGAAGCAGAGGGTGTTAGTGGGGATAACCTCCGGAGTGATGGCCCGCAAGGAGGGGGAGACACTACTGTGATCCTACAGGCGATTCACGAGTCACGTTCGGCTCTCCAAACTAAGATCAGTGAGGTCCAGGTGGACATTGCAGTAAAACGTCTAGACCTGCTGTGACGAGGACAGCCCCCTCAGGGAGGAACCACCGCCCGTAACGGGACATTTTCCCCATTACCTCTCTCCATGTCCCCTTCTATATTCGCAGAGTGAAGCATGGGATCCCTGTACCTTTAAGCCCGTGATGGTTCCGGGTCACGTGCGGAAGTCAGGTGACCTGCTGCCAACATCAAAGGAAGACGCCGAAGAAGAGGAGTGTGTGTGGAGCCTGGGAGGAGGACTCGACTTCCGAGAGGAGAGACGCGCCGTGCAGACCTTCGTGATCCGTCCTGTTGGAGACCCCAGGACCCCTGGAGAAGAGGAGACGGCGCCGCTGAAGGAAGAAGCCCGAAGGCCGAGTAGCACCGGAGGAGAGAAAGAAAGGACGCCAGACCCTAGCTGGCAACGCGCAGAAGCCCGCCACGGCCCTGGAGGGTCGTGGCTTCACAAGGTACAGGGCCATCTGGGTTCAGTTTTGGGCCGTACCGGAGCCATTTATAAGGGAGGGAGTAGCGGAGGGCAAGGAGATTAATTGCCACTGTATCGCGGATACCCTACCTTGCGCAGCGTGCGCCTACACACTGGTGGTGGAGATCGGGCGAATTTCCCTAGCACTCCCTCGCTCCCCGCGACCATCGATTTAGAAAGGGCATTGTCCTTAACAGGGTTTTCTTTTGTTTTTCCCATATCATTTTCGTACCTGCCACCCTCTGGGGGAGCTTCTTCTGGAAAGCGAGACGCAGAAGGAAGAAGACGGAAGACTCCCCAAGGACCCTATCAGGAGGGAGTGAACTCCTGAGAACGTGACTACAAGTCCCACAATCCCCCTCTTCAAACTTAAAATAAAACATTCGAGTGTGCCCACTTATCCCTGTGTCCTGGTCTGCTTCTCCACCGCGCCACACCTGCAGAATGCCACGGCTAGAGTAACCAAGGCAGAAGAACAAATTTCCGAGTTGGAGGATACAGTCCAAGACCTTAAAACAGAAGTGTTGCACCTGTCCATAACTTTGAAGGTACTCATCGACTTGGTTGAAGATGCAGAAAACGGGGCTTGCAAAAGTAACCTCCACTTTATTGGGTTCCCAGAGGGGGCGGAGGGGTTGACACCAGAGTTCTTTTTGGAGCAATGAGTTTCACCATGGAATGAATGAGACCTTCTGTTAAACTGCTTTGTGGTTGAGACGGCGCAAAGATTGCTGGATAAGAAACCTCCGGGGGCCCCACCCCACTCAATGATTGGCACAATACTCAACTAAGGCGATAGGGACACTATGCTTCGAGGGGCGAGGGAGCAACTTATGTATCAGGGCAGCTGTGTGCTTATCTTCCCAGATTACACCTGCCGAGTCCAACTTCTGGCAATTGAACCATTAGCGGCATGGATACGATGCGATGCCCAGGTCTGGGGGTTTGACTGGGGTTTCGCACTAGAGGACAGAATAGCGAGATACACGGATGACGTCCTCCTGTTTATGGCTTGTCCGGCGGAGACTGGACTTCACCTCCTCTCTATACTAGACTCCCTTGGGTCTGCTTCCGGGTTGAAGGTAAACCGGTCTAGAAACTAATTCCACTGCGGGCGACAGGGAAGATGAGAACTAGCACCTAGGCCTCCCCATAAGATGCCTCAGCCTCCGGTACATGGGGATTCACATGTCCTGGGACCCAGACTTCGCATAAAGCCTTAACCTCAGACCCCTAGCCTGAACAGTGCAGCTGGACCTGGCTAGATGGACCAAGCTGCCGCTCAATCTATTAGGGAGGGTAACCCTGTACAAAATGATGCTCCTTCCACGTCTCTTGTATACCCGCTTTCCATCCCAAATCACTGGCTGGCCACCATTAACGCCAATGCCCGTAACTTTATACGGGCGGGAAAGCCTCACTGGATCTCAGATCGACATTCAACGGAGGTCTTGCCATGGCGAATATTCATCTCTATTACTGGGCTGCACATGAATTGGTGGTGAAAGACTGGGTGCATGGAGGGTGGGCGGACGCGGCCTTCAAGATGGAAATTGCATCGATAGGTCTGGACAAACTCAAAGGCCCATTATATGGGACGCCTATACCACAGTCCCTCCCGGAGGGGACCAGGGTGATGCTTCCGACCTGGAGTGCCGAGCTAAGCTGGATGGATTGGGACTGCAAGGTCACGCTGAAGACGCTGCTCTGGGGTGGCCAGTGGCCGATTCAGGTGACGCGGCTGGAGGACTTTAGGGACTGGGATAGGATTGCGGTGTCAAAATTGGGTGATGTGTGGGAAGGAGATCACCTGAAATCCTTCGCTAACCAAATAAACATAACTTCAAATCTGGTATTTGTAAAGCGCAAACTACTCACCCCTAAGGGTCTCAAGGAGCTGGGGGAAGTCGAGGAGATTAAGTGAGCTATTGCTCAGAGTCACATGGTGCTGAGCTGCTGCCGGCGATTGAACCATGAGCCCTGCGCTCTGGAGTCAGCTGCCCTGGCCGCTGCGTCACACCTCTCCCACTCAACCAGAATTCTCTCTCCAAAAGTCCCAATTTTATCGATATATCCAACTTCGAGACATGCCTTGGCGGGCCCCCAGAAGGCTCTTACAGCATCCCCAGAATACAACCTCCTGGAGGCTCGGTTACTTCTGGGACCAATTAAGAAGGGGGGCATCTCGCAGGTATTTAGAGCTGTGGTTAACCACTCACCCTGTAACCTTTCACACAGAGCCCATTTGGATGCTGGGTGGGTCCTTTGGAGAATGAGGAATGGACTGAAGCCTGTATGGCACGTGTACCCTGGCAATATCAGCTAGACTACGCCTCATCCAAATACATTTACTACAATGCACCTATTTTACACCAAGACGGGTATGGAAAGCGAAGAGAATCCCCAAACCCACCTGCACCAGGTGTCAGGACAACACCGGGGATTTCTTCCTCTACAGCAATATTGGCTTGCCATCTTAAAAACTCTCTCTGACGTTCTGGGACAAAGAATTGAGGCCTCACCTAAAACTGCATTACCAGGGATCCTAGACGAATTGGGGGGGGGGGGGGGGGCCAGGAGCGACCAAACTTTGGTGGAAATGGGATAATATTGGCAAAAATAAACACTGTGAAACACTGTTAGAGATAGTCAGTCCCCCCACCATGCGAGTGGAGAGCGGGGATAGACCATTGTACAAAGCTGGAGGAACCTATTCATATTGTGAGGGGTTGCCCTAAGAAACATTCAAGGGTGTTGGGCAATTGGTGGTCCTAATATGAACTTTAGGGAACTTGAAAGTCAGGAGTGCGGGGGGGAACCAGAGGTATACAACGAATGTCATGGATCCTTAAAGCAGGTTCCCTGTGTGGACCCACGAACGGTGTGTTTTTGTTTTGTGTTGAAAAGTTAATAAGAATGTTTTAGAAAAAAACAAAATATAATTTACGCAGCACATTCACATTATTATGATTTGTGCACCTCCATACAGTGTATTGAACTCGGTAGCCACACTACATGAATTCTAACTTGCAAATGTACCATGCACTTTGTTCTCACAAAAGATTTGATATGCTATAACTGCTCTTGTAAATACTATTATTTTCGATGGTATAAGTGAGATAATATAAAACGGTATAAGTGTTGCATGGGGAAGTCGGGAGTTATAGTTAATGTAGTGTGCTTACCAAATTGAATACACTGTGTAAAGAGGTGCAAGAGTTATAATAATTTGAAGGTGTTGTGTAAATTATAAATTAAAGGTATGAGTTAAGAAATTTAAATCCGTGTTTTGTTTGTAGCTAAAGAATAAAGGTATATTAATTTAAAGGTGGTGTGTAAATTATACATTTAGGGTAGAACTATAACTGAAGAATTTCTAATGTTTGTGTATATTAAGGTTGGTTTGTATAGAAAGAAATAATAAAGTTTTTCTAAATATAACAGAGGTTTAACCTTTGGTTTTTTTCATTGAATTTCAATGGTATATATATATTTTTCGACTCTTTCCTCTCCAAGCAAGGATGACGACGCCGTGTGCAGTTGGAAATTATTTATTCAGCCACTATCGAACGCATTTCGGCTGCACAGCAGCCTTGCTCACCGCGTTCAACAGTGGCTGAATAAATAATTTCCAACTGCACACGGCGTCGTCATCTTTGCTTGGAGAGAAAAGAGGCGAAAATTGCACGGACCCGCTCTTGTGGGGTCCCCAGAGGCGACGGGACTGACGATCAGGTGGTAGCGGTATACACACAAGAGGGAGTGTGGAGAATATATATATATATATATATATATATATATATATATATATATATATATACATACATAAGGGAAAGATTCACATTTATTCACCGTGGGCATTGGATAACTCCTAATATAAAATGGAAGTCACCATGTAAAAACATTCTGAATCGTTAATTTACCAAGGGCTATCTAAAAGGTGTAGCTCCTAAATATACAAGAAACTGGAATTCAACCCAACCAACAACCGAAATCACATATTGCTTCAAATTGGAACTCGTAGCAAATAATGCCACAACATTTCGGTTAGTACGGCTAAACTATCAATCAGTAGAGAATACTTCTACACCCTGGTCATTCTTGTGATAAAGCCCAGCTCTTAGGGAAATACATCTTATCCTCAATCAAAGTGACTGGTCATATTCAACTGGAACCCCGTACATGATTAGGGAGGTGGATGAAGACAATATATAGGTTTAAATCATGTATTGGAAAAACAACTAAAGAGCTTCCATCTTTTGTAGTTCATACAGACCCATGTCCTCACCCAACAAAGGAGCAATGCCTTTCACAGGTATCCTAGCTCCACGTAGAGGGCCGCTTCTGCCAAATCTTAAAGACTCCGACCAATCAGGTATCATCTACAACTGACAATACAGTGTCAACACTTACACATATTAGACAATATCCACATAACCTGAAATGACGCCATCTTGTTATCGTTAGACAAAGAAAAAGCTTTCAATAGAGTCCAATTACTGTTTCTTGGCAGGAACAATAGCAAGATTTTACTACGGGCTAAAGCTTAGAGGATAGGTCATGGCAGCGCAAAGTCACAGTAAGAGTAACTGTGGGTCCCTCCCCATCAATCAAAATCTGTAGGGGAATGAGACAAGGGTATCCTCTTTTGCTATTATTTTTTGTCTTCACAAAAAAAGCCTTTTGAGGAGCAGATCCTTATGAACCCAGTCATTAATAGACTGAAAACTGAAAGAGCCAATTATAAATTGACCATGTCTGCAGGTGACATGTTGGAAGCAATGATGAACCCCCTCAGTTCTATCCTTCCACTTAATGGGTGAATTAAAGGCATATAGTCAGGTACCAGCTTCAGGGTCAACTTTCAGAAATCAAAGGTTCTAAATGTGTGCCTCAGCAAGATGGACTCTACACTGAAAGCAAGGTTTAACTTTCAATAGGTTAGTGAAGAAAAAACATTTAGAGATTTAGATTACCCCTATAGTGCAGCCACTGACCTCAGTCAACAATGGGTCCCTCCTGGTATATTTGGAGTCTCTCGTGGTTTGGATGGATAGCAGAAAATATCTACTAAACCCAAGGCCTTGTATCTATTCCAGTCTCTTCCTCTACCCCTTGGAGGCTATACTACTCCCCTGTCACTAGGGCCACTCTAGAAGTTTGGGACAGAGTGGCTTGTAGATTAGACTTCATCACATTCCACAATTCGTACACACCACTGGTGGGCAATCCATCTTTTAGACTGGCCCTAGAAGGGAATGCATTTGTTTGGCTATCCTAGGGAGGTATCAGATTGGGAGTCCTTTAAGACTGTACTAATGTTAAATCATTTGAGGCTCTAAAGAATTAATTTAACATTCCTGAGATTGAGAGATAACATTACGGACAGATTAGATATTGGGCATCACACCAATCGGTTTAACCTATAGCTAGTAGACAACCAAATGAAAATGAGAGGTGGCTCAGTACTAAAATCAGGACATAAATTTGATTCCTGAATTATATAAATGTATTCAAAACCCCAACAGCACGGAGACATCAACGGGACAAAAAAGATGGAAGAGTGAGGGGGGGCAATCACTTGAGCAAAAAGAATGAGAAAACATTACACTAGGGCACAGAATTTGGTGAGGAGCATTCTCAGGCGGGAGTCCATTTTCAAACTAGCTCCATAATAGTATTATGGACAAGTTAAACATCATAAATGGGACAAGCACCAATAAAACTTGTTGAAGTTGTGGAGGGACCGGAACACTGGTAAATCTACAATGGCATTGTTCAAAACTACATCTATTCTGGGTAGCAGTTTTGGATATGGTTGATACGGTGTAACAGAACTCGGTCCCTAGATTTCTGGCTTACATGCTTCAGGGAGTTGCTAACAGGCAGGCACTGCCATTACACTCATTAAGGAGTAGACAAATGGCCCTGGCTCTATGTGCTGCAAGTTAGGCTAACAGTTCTCTGGGGGAAGGGTAGGGATTTCCAACTTACCAGGTCCCTGGAGAGGAAGGTGGAATGTTATGAGAATGACTGGCCACCATTCCCCCAACTATCATCTGAGTTCGGTGGAAGACGTGCTGAAAATTATCCCGCCATATCAAGCACAATAACCTTAAGTAGATCTCTGAAAGTGATAGTCTCTGCACAAGGACACACAAGGCATTTACCACTTCAGATCATCTCGTGGTAGGGAAGGAAGGATTGGGGGAATAAGAAGAGCATTCTGCGGTAATGGTTCAGTGTTACTCTAGCCAGCCATCAGATGATTTAATCAAATGTGTAACTCTAAAAGTCAATTAAAAAAAAAAAAGATTTGATCCAGAATGGAGGTTTACTTACTGCCTCCATTTTTACTTCATGCAATTTGACAACCTATGCATACTATTGAAATAATTTAGTCTTTGCAAATTTTGTATATATGGATCTAATTATGTAAAATGATTCAATGAAAATGTTATTCAGTTGAGAATCAAAGAGACAGTCATAAATAAGATAAGGCAAATTCCAAGTAGAGCACAGAAATCCCACAACAGTACACAGAGAAATGGGTAGACCAGGTGCTTTTTTTTGTAATAACTTTATAGATGTGCTTTAATCGACCACAGCTACAAAGGTTTTATCTTTTTCACTTCTCAAGAAAGCAATCAAAACAATACATATGAATCAAGATGATGCTAATTATTTGTGGTGGAGAACATGTGAATACAGCATAAAGTAAAGTGCTGAAGAGGTCACAGCAGAAAAGCATTGTAGTTTATAATTTATCCTAGCAATTTTTGTACTATATATCAAGGCCTTTGTGTAGTTATTTTTTGTAGTGGGCTATCAGACTACTTCAACTAGCACTCACTGAAAGACACTTGGAAGCAGAGAAAACACCTACAACAAGTGAAATGGAAATTTAGAGGAGGAAGCACGGAAAGTAATCCAGCATTAATCTGAGTGGTGATTAATAAAGGGGCCTTTCCATCAAAGCGAAGAGCAAGCTAATAGCTGTCAGTAAAGTGAACATTCAAGGTGACAAACAATACTCAACAAGAATGCAAATCAGAACTAGGACTGCATAAGGACAGGAATAACAAGCTCATACAGAAATATTTTTGGAAACTGTTACTATGACAAGACTAATGTCAAAATCATAGATCTACTTCTATCACAGTTTGGCAGTTTAAGTACTAAGAACCCTAATCTTGCCATGCAAAAAATGTCTCCAATGCATTATTGTTACTAATCTCATTGTTTTAAGGGGCTTTTTGAATTATAAAAAGTTTCTGTTTAAGGTAACCAGGTGAATTAGGCAGATTGACTTAGATTACTTGGCATAGGTATGATCAAAAGGCTAACAGCTAGGTTTCCCCTTGTCAAAGCACAAACAACCACTGAGCCCTCACAATGCAAGCAGTATGTGTGGATATATATATGTATGCATGTATGTATATATATATATATATATATATATATATATATATATATATACACACATACATATATTTATGTGTGTGTGTGTTTTCATGTGTACTTGCTTCTAAGATCAATGATGATACATTTAGAAATGTTTTATTTGAATACATTTAATGAATTTAAATAGATCTAATTGTCGTCTTCCCACCATTTCTTTTGTGTAGGCTTCAAAGTTGCATCCTTTGGAGAGGTCTTTAAAACCTTTTTGCTACTGGTGCCAAAGTCATAACCTTTCTTTCTTTTTAGAACGGTGTTTTTGCCTTGGTACTGTGAAGGATCTACAAAACCATCATGTTTTCTTTTTGGGACAAACTCCAAAGCCTTTTTCCAGTCCCCAGTGTCCTTTAGAGTCAACAAAATGCGAATCATTTGGTCCAGGGTGAGGTTTTTAGCACCAATTTCCCACTGCAAGTACTTTTCAAGCGGAAGTCTTAGAGTTGCAAGTTTTAAACGCTTTGCATTTGCCAAAGATAGTCCAGTCTGCTGATTCTTGTCTACCAAAGAGCCAATTATGTAAACTTTATCATGTTCAAATGTCTTCATTACATTGGGAGAGTCAGCAGTCAAATAAACAAGTTCATGTGCGGGAAAAATATCAATGTACGATTTCTCTGTACTAGTCAAAAACAATCTTTCCCATGCACCTTGGTAGCGTTTTACTAATTCTTTATGATAAGATCCTTCTCTCTGAAGATTGCAGAAGTGAATATGGAAAGGGTCAGGTGATTTCCTGTTCCAGCCTTCACTTTCCAATAACTGATTCACGGTGTTCTCCAGTTCCCTTTGTGACATGTAGCTACTGTAGGACATGTCAAATATTAATGGTTGGCCAAAAATCATAGCCTGGGCGGCCCTGCTATTGTACTGGTTATCTATATTCTTATGCCAGAACTGCAAGAAATAGGCGTTCCGGATGTCAGTTTCATCTTCTTTTTCTACTGTCTGTTCCGATTCCTCTTTCCTTATTTCCTTCAACTTTTCCCTCTTTTCTTTCCTGGATTTCTTATGACCTTCCTTGATTGATAAGTGTTTTAAAAATTTCTTCCTGGATGATTTTGTGGGCAGTTCCATAAGTATTCTCAACTGCTCTTCACTGATATTTTCTGGGACCATTTTGCCTGCTAGCCTCCACATCTCTACCAACTCTCTCATAGTGGTCAAAGGGTCTTCTTTCTGATCTAAATGTATTTCGCCATCATCATCTGAAGGGTCGGATTTCGCCAAAGTCTTCCATTCATCTAGGTCCAGCTCCTGAGGGAGGTGTGACGTGGTTTCTTCTTTCATTAGGTTAAGTGACAAACACAAATTTCGACCGGTGGTTTGTTGATAAGTCAGCTTACCAAGAAAACCCTTCCTTGTTGCTTCTTGCATCGTGGGAAAAAGAGCAGCACTACGAATTATTGTCCTCAGAAGTGTGCTCAAGAGTGTCATTGTGAAAGGCAATATGGCATGTAAAGATTCCTGCCAAAATCAAAAAGCGAAAAACAGGAAATAAATTAGTACTCGAAGCTCTCAGAAAAAGTGAAATCAAAGCTGCATCAATTCTAACAATAAACAAAAAATAAAAATCACATTCTGACGTGTTAACTACAATTCACTCAGGCTAACAAGAGCGAAACTTTTACTGTAATGGTCAGTTTCCCATTCCTCAAAAGATTAGTTAACACTGTACTATTTTTGTATGTTGCAACACGTGGGCTACTGTGGTCAAAATAAAAAGACATTCAACTGCAAACACTTTACCGTAGCTCTAGCACTTTAGCCATCGGCAATAAAATGGTTTCCAAGTTAGACTTCATAAACACAGTATCAACATCTACTACATGGCTAGTTTAATAAATGTCCCTAAACAATAATCCTAAAATTATTTTTCCCCCAACAGATCATTTATTGGTCAAAACACTCCAAATTCATAGTGAGTGGTGCAGATGTGCTGAATGGACTTACACCATTTGCCAGTTACCTACTGACAACATATTATATTTTAAAAGCAGAGGGAAGAACTTAATTCAACTCAGATGAAAATATATTGAATACCATGATGAATGTAGTAAATCCTAATGACATAGGTAACAAAAAGGAGGGAGGTGCTTAGTTTTTTTTTATTTTAGGTTTTTGCACAAGTAACATACAGTGCAAACATAAACCAATTCCCCCATGCACACAGTCAGATTTGCCACCCCTTATAGAGACAGTAGTTAGGTCAAGGATAGTACCAAGGATGACACCACCCCAACCCCGAGCACCACTTCCCCACCAGTGCAGTACTCTCTATATGTCACTTAGCAGCTCGCTTAGGTTCCTCGCTCCTATTCCCCAGTTGCCCCTTGCGACCGATCGCCCTCGGCCATCTGTGTGTCACTTGCTATCTGGTGCATCATGTCCACCCAGTCTCTACAGTCCTCCTTGACCTTCTCATCAGTTCGGGCTTGTTTAAGACACAGTTCCTCCGCTAATGCCCACTCCAACAGGTCCCGAAGCCATCTGGCTACCGTGGGCCTGGGCGTTAGTTATCCATCGTATAAGGCGTTTTGCAAGCAAAAGGCCTAACTTTGCAAATGTATATGGTATAGCTCCCCTTTTTGGTCAGAGTACGGTACCAAGCAGTCAATGACGGATCGACTTTTGGACACCCACCTGTCACCCTTCCTAGTCTCCCTACCATCTCCTCCCAGTATCCTGCTAACTTCCTGCATGTCCATGTCATATGGTTCGTTACATTTTTGACACGTCGGCGTTCTAGTGTGGTATGTTTTGTGTAGCCTGTCAGGTGTCTTATACGTCCGGTGTAGATAGTGGAAGTGAGCAAGCTTAAACCTAGCGTTGCTGGCTACCACTTGGGCACAAGCCTGCGCTCAATTGGCATCAGACAGGGGAGTATGCAGATCATCGCAAGCTTACTGCGCTTTAATGATAGTTGGCGGAAGATCCGCCGCCAGTGCCTCATAAGAGTCAGGAGATCAATCGTCATCCCCGACCTCCCTCCAGTAACACCGCCAATGTTTGTGATACTAGCAGTATGGTTGGGAAATCCATTCAGATCGCTTTAGCAGTGCGTGCCAGTTTAGAAAATTGAAATAATTGCCCACTGTTACCCAAAACGTCTCTTAAGCCTAGTCAAAGGTTAGAAATTGCAGGATAAAGGTCTCCCAGAAGGAAGCACCCTCCCTCTCTCCATGGGCCCAAGGACATGACTTCAGTGATTAGGCAAAACGCTGGAACCAATATAAGGGCAGGGATCTACTAAAGGTCAGGCGCTTCAGTACCTGTCGGGTGTGATTAATTTAGATTATTTATCAAATGCAGTGTTCGCCGAGAATGGCCTCTTGGTACTGAAGGGACGGTTGCATATGCACACAATTTCAGGAAAAGTTAGTTTTTCATCCCCATCTAATAGCCTGGTGGTTATCCTGGCTTTTGTGAGATATAGGTAGGGTAGAAAACGGACTCAAACTGTCTGCCTGAACAAAGAATGCACAATTTGTGCTTTGTCAATCGGACTACAAGACAGCACAGCTGCATGAACTGGAGACTATGGTTTGCAAAGTATGACAGGAATCATGTTTGGAGAAATAACAAGCCTTTTTTATGTATCGACCTATGCACCATACATAACTTGAACTGCAATCATTCAGCCACCTAAGAGCTAGTGCTGATTGAGCAGCTGCATTCTGCAGTTGCTGAAGTTCTGCTGGCCGACATTCAAGGCAAAGTAGATACAGGCCACTGGCATATTCAATCTGGGTTACTATGATTGTCTGTATTTTTTGATTAGACTTAAATAGGGTCAATAGTCTTTTCAACACATGCAGATAGTAGAAGCCCACCTTTAACACTTTAGAACTTTGATTGTCCGTAGGCAGTTCATCTATGATGGCAGCTAGATTCTTCACTTTAGCGGGAACTGGTGAGAGTTGGCAAAGCCAATGTGGCACCATTGCTTCTGTAAAGGTCTCTTTTTAGGCACCCGCCACCAAAATATTTGCTTTATTTGAATTGAGTTTTATTAAACTGTATTCATCCAGTACTCCATCTGACCAGGCAGGGGGATAAAGGAGAAAAGGCGTTCTTAAAACACCTCATGCATTATTCAAGTCTCTTTGCACAGGCCTCAAAAAAAATCATAAAACTGCAGACCTGCAGGTCTAGTGACCTGGATAATCTGCTTAACCTAACTGTAGTGCTCTTGATCCATAAACTGGTCTCAAATTATGTGATCCTAGGCAAATATTTTATTTCACTGAGCCACCTTATAACAGCACCTTCAAATATGTGAATTCAGTATATGTGCCGTATAAAAAACGTTTTTGTTTGATTTAGTAGACTTAACTTTTTCTTCATGTATAAATCTAGCCTATATATAGAGAACACTCGACCCCTGACTTGCCTCTTAGTTCCCCAACAGCATTGTCATCGGGCAGGGGCAGAAATGTTTGTCAGTTCATGTTTAAAAACTCTCACTTTTCATAAAAATATTACTAAAGGCATGATATGGAAGCACACTGTAATTTACAGTAAGCACATTTTCCTTTGAAATGAGCGCATAATTTCTTAATGACAAACAGTTTTACTGATAAATTATATAAGGTACAAAATATGTTCGGAAATCTGGTTTCTGCAACTATTTATCATTTGCAAATCACCAAGTAAACTGTTCTGATGTATGCTGATTTTATTAAAATCTTTGTTTCCATTACACTTCTCGACTACAAAAAAATGTGCTTTCCTAATTGCTGATATATTTTGAAATATATGAACTGTTCATTTACAAGCTATTTGAATCTTGTGGTTTAGAAAAAAACTGCTCTCCTACAGGCTGCTGTTTCACAAGGACTGTTGGACAGTTCACTTTACAAAATCCTCTAACTTTGCAGTTGGAGAAAGAAAAGTAAACACCAATATCCGGGATACAATAAGCAACAATTTGTAAACAAGCATTGGCATAGCCAATAGGTCTCGCTTTTGGGACCTTATAAGTATTTAGTTATGCAGCACAATATCCTTACTGCAACAACATCAACTGTTGCATGGCTAAACACTTATAAGGTCCCAAAGGCGAGACCTATTGGCTATGCCAATGCTTGTTTAGAACTGCTGGTGCTGAGCACCGACAGGACCCCGCCCACTTAAAGCCCTGCTACCAACAATGTTCTTCCTAACTGACAATCTTGTAATCTGAAATACACCTGTATTGGTAGAAGTTTAATTCTGGAAGTGAAATAAAAACTTATAAGGGAAAATGGTTTGTTTCAGACATTTTTGGGGATACAAGTATGTAATAAAATGTGACCAATCAGTAAAACAAAAGTGATCTCTAAGTAACTGAAGACATCTGAAGTTAAACATGCCCCCTACGTTATGAATACTAGATTCTTTGCACTTTGACATTCAGAAAGAACCTTTTATTTTTGGTTGATTAGGAGAAACTGTCAAAATAAGCGATTTGAACAAAAATTAACTGTTATTAGCTCAGTATGAACAGGCAATATGTGCATCACCTTGACACGCATTTACTGGCCTTGGTCATTAAGTTTTGAAGTTATCTACATCTGGTAACGTTAATGTACACAGCAACCTAGACTCAGTGCCCTTAAAAAATGGGAGAGGAACTTGTGAGTTGAGTGGGTCAGTTGTATTATTACCAGAATATTCTATTAAAATGACAGTACGTCACATAAAACCAGTGCAACATTTCAGTTTCTGTAAATAAGACTATACAAGAACACACTGCTTTATGGAAATTACTAAAAACATATTTTACGATATCACATATGCAGGGGTGATACTTTTTTTATCAATACATTAGACATTCGACTTACAATCATGCAAAATATAACAAATCGCACTCCTAAATTTGACAGGTGTGCCTTTTCATTGAGTTAACAATTATTCCCCATATTTATCCAATGATAACCAGGGCCACTTGAATTTTACAGGCGGGCCATTTTCCTCATAACTATGGACTTGCTTCATCTGCCACATAATCCATCGTATGCCACATAATCTCCGGATTTAAACAAAACACGTTTCTAGTTCAAGTGAATGAAAAGTTACTAAAAATAAGGCGAAATGTGTTGCCACGCGGAGGAAGGCCCTTTGCAAAGGTTGCCCGGTCTTCTGTTGTTTGTTCCTTATTGCCCAATTTGGGTGTTAAACTGGTAGTGATGAGTCAAAACATTGCCCAGTTAGTGTTTACCAGTGTAAAAATGACAAAATAAGGAAGTAATAGCATTACAATATGTGCCGCATTATGCTGCATAATTCCAGTGGCCCTGGTAAATAGCATACCCTGGGCAACTATGAACTTTGAAGCACACCTGCACACCCTGAATTCACACCACCGACACAGATTCACAGAGATACCAATTCCAGTTGCTGCCTGGGTCTCAATCCGTCGCTTTCATTACTGCACACCATTTGTATTTACATTCGTCACAATATTTGTATGTTCCCAGAATATGTAGTCCCTGACTGACAAATCACAGGCGGGGGAGGGAAACTGTCCTTGGACAACAGCAATATTTAAATTGCGGGAGGAGGCTAGAGATCAGCTTCGGTTTTTCAAATTAAATTTTAAAACTCGCTCTGGTCTGCTGGGGGATTGGCAGGTTTTTACAAATAACATCAGCGGGCCTTTTAGACGGAAACGCCGCCGCATTCGAATGGAGTCATTAGGCAATACATTTATTTTGAAGCCAATTAACCTTTTGTCAGAGAGACGTCGGTGCCGTAATGATTTCAGCCGGGTAGGTCGGCCTCTGAGGCACGTAGGACAGCGATTACGTTGCCTGACACGCGCGCAGACGGGGCCGACGGCCGCGGAATGACAATCCGCCTTCGGTGGTATTCCTGCGTTTGCAGAGGAGCTTAGCCATTTAGGTAACTAAAGCTTCCATTTGGAAGCGTTCTGCAGGAAGGTGAAATTCTGGCCTGATAAATGGCCCCAGCTCACTGCATCCGGGCACTTCCCTCGCTTGATGGACGGCCTGAAATCGGCCGGGCTGCCAGGTACTCATAACGAGCGCGGCAGCCTGGGCTTTTGAAAGCTGACCAGACGCTCGTGCGTCATGGCCTTTTCCCTGCGATTACCCGCACGGCCGGCATGTGTTTCCAATTATCGCGCCCGCGTCTGGGCACGATAATTGGAAACAGATGTCTGCCATGCGGGTAACCGCAGGGAAAAGGCCATGACGCACGAGCGTCTGGTCAGCTTTCAAAAGCCCCTAACTTAAAGTCTCGCAGAGCAGCGCTTGCGCGCTACTCGAGGCTCGACCTAAAAAGACAAACTGACATTTGACCTCTGTATCTCAATACACAGCAAATGTGACAAGATAAATACAAGATTTAAAGACATCTGTTAATTCAGAAAGGGAATGTGCAATAAAGAACACCAGTCCTTTGCCAGCTCCAGGATACTGGCCAGGCGCTATAAATAGGTTGCCCTGATAAAATCAAACTAAAGTGGGCGAGTATATTTTTCTAGCCCTGCTGTATAACTTACTAGGACATCTATGGCACTAGACCAATCTCCTTACACCTCAAACTTTACACTTATGTCAAATAACCCAGAGTTCCAGACTGGCTGCCCATTTATTTATTCAGAAGGTCTGGTGATGTTATCATTCTAGGTATATTTACTATGTGAATGAATGAACAAGGAATGGTAATAGCTCCGAATTGCACAAAGAGGTATTTCAATGAATGAATCCCACAGGACGTGTTCTATTATAATCTCCCTGGTCCTCGTGGGCATATAGGAGTGTCCTTGTATTACTTTTTTTTTTTTATTTGTTTTATTAAACAGTGCTCAATACACAGTGGATATAGAGTCGGATTTATAGCATTTTGGTGCTATACATGTTGACTGGAGTAAGGAATATCAAGTTTATGACAGGTTTGTACATTTGGAATGTGATCGTCATGAACATTAACAGATTTTATTCAATCGCCTGTAACATTGCGAAGAAACACTGCTTCCCCCTCCCTCCCTGGTACCACTCCCCGACTCAGTGCCCTTGGAAAGACCGCCAATTGCCCCATACCTTTTCCCACTTTTTGGGTGCATCCCAGACTTTGATAGACAGCCTGTTCTGCCAGTTGGCACAAATTCAGGTCTGATTCACAGTCCTCTACTCGCAGTCAACTTGCTGTGACCCAGGCTTGTGCAATATTAAGTTTAGCCACTCTCACTGTGATCATTAACAACAGCTTCTGATATTGTGTCCCGGAAGCCTCCCCTGTTATGGTCAGCAGGAGCCACTTCCCATTTGGGGGACCTCTGCTGCTAGTACCAAAGTCATTTAATTCATTTATATACCTTATTTCAGTCATAGACCATAAAAGTATCAAAATCCAGTTCAGATAAATATTCACTGTCAAATTTTTAAAACAATACAATAAAAAGTCATAAAATACATCAATAGTAACACCGATTTAAAAACTATACAATCATACAACCCAGTTTCCTAGCAAAAAAGCAATATTAAGTGTCCACGGTCAGTGAACATGCCGACACTAGGGTTGGACCAGAAAGAGATCAAATTTTGTGCCAGACAGGCCAGATGCTCTCAAGGTATTTAGCAATGGAGAACTCTACAACTGGAGACATATCAACTCTACATATTCTCAGTGCTACACTGTAGTGTCTGATACCTAAGGAACGACAAAGGGACTATCCAGTCACTACACTGTTTACCATATTTCAGGGCAAAAAAATAATAGATGGTCTATCGTTTCATCAGCTCTTCTACATACTGGCCATGGTTTATTGTCCCAGTGGTTATCTTTCTATTTTGCTGTGACTGTGGCTAGTGGCAAAATCCCCAGCCTAAACTTGATATATAGTATTTTAGCAAAGTAGCAGTGCAAGCCTCTCCTGTTCCCAGATGGCCGTCAGCTTTTTCATAGTAATGGGGAAATAGTGTGCGGATCCTGCCAGTACTCTTGCAGACCAAACAAAAAACAAGTCAGTTTTACAAAGTTCAACCATGATAGCTTCCTCTCGCCCTGAGCCTGGCCAGAACATCTTTTAGTCCCTCTCAGTAATCGGCCAACTCTGGGGTTGACCTGACTCTAAACCAATACAATATTGGTCTCAGCCGAAATAATTAAGCTATAGACCGAATCCCTAGGTTGTGCTTAAAAACTAAAGTGGAGCTTTTGGGGAATTTTAAGCACCCCCCTTAGGAAATTCTCTGCCACTTCCAGGGCATCCAAATTACTGTGCCCCACAAATCTGCACCATAGGTAGCAGCGGCCACAGCTTGAGCTCTCGAAATCTCAAGTATTGGGAAAATTGGGTGGATGATTTATTAGCAAATTTTAGTAAAGCAGCTGCTTGGTATTTCAATATTAAAGTGCGTTTAGTGGCCTGATTTACCCAAGAATTGGTATTAGACAGTCGGATACCGAGGTAACCAAACAAACTCGTTCGAGCTGTTCGCCTTCTAGGTATATAGTCCCTCTAAAGCCTCTAGGAGGATGCATAGCCATAATTTTAGTTTTTCATTGATCTTAAGGCCATGGTCCGAACAAAATAAAACAGACTTTTTGCAAGAGGGTCTCGAGACTTTGGGAGTCTTGGAACTTAACAGTGCTGTCTCTCACCCTTGTTCCCCCATTTGCGCTTAACTCCCAGAAGTGGAAGATAGCTGGATCTGCTGCCCCAGGGAGCAAATGGCTGCACGACTTTAGGATCAACTTTACAGTGGAAAAAAATATTGCAGCTCCACTTCTATAGGGGTGCGGTGGCACCAAAGGCCGTATGAACTACAATCAGGGTCTGTGGTGTCACAGTGGAGGAGGTCAGGCCCTTGCCTTTCTTTCACTGAAGTGCATTCCTCACTCCCTCTGACACATAACACAAGATATACACCTGCCCTCCCAGAGACGCTATTGAGTGAGTGCCTCAGAGGAGAAAAGTACTTGCTCCTTGTTTCTGCAACACGAGCTTTAGATCTGACGCCAATGACTTCACAGTTTTACACATCACAATTTTTAGTTCTCGCCAACGAGGCAGCTTTTAACTGTCTGTAGGCAGAAACCTATTGTGGAACACAGTACTTTCAGAGGGATGAAAAAGGTGGCATTTCTCTAAAAGGGGAATGGCCTCAGTACCCTTGGGCACGGCTTAATACATTTGAACTACAATCCTATGCTTTACACAGCATTCTGCCTGACCAGCATTTAGGGGCCTCTTTATGAGTGTTCTGCTGTTACATTCAGACATATCACACAACAACATATGCCTACAACAAGCCAGACCTATTGACTTTGCTAAAGCTTGTTAGCAGTTTGATATAAATGAGTAAAAACAATTATTTTGTTATGAAAATTTAGAATTGGTAATTGCAGATGGTACATATGTGACCATCACTATAAGTGCACTGGAGAGGCCAAGGATTGGATGAGCATGTAATCTGAACAATGTTATGTCCACTGACTTGCACTACCTTCAGTCTCAGTTACAGAGCACTCAATTGTGCACCTTTATGAACACCCTACCACAAGCAAAACTCACCCCGACATCTAAATGCTTTAATAGCAGACTCTTCCAAGTAATTCTTGGTTCTGATCAAAGCAATGTAAAGAGCCACATCTAGTTATGCAAGCAAGAAACAGAAAAATTGGACAATACTATCCAAATACTCATGTACCTACCCTAGCTTGCCCTAGAATATCTGTTCTTAACCCGAGGTCCCGATACCTACTCAGGAAGTCCATAATTGTTTAGAAATGTATATAATGTTAGCAGATTGATAAAGTATGAATATATACAAAAAAATAATCAAAATACACATTAACATTTTTATAACATCATGTAAACGAGAAAGAATTTGAGTCTAGAAATTAAAAATTAAGTTGCTATACTTTGCTATGCTGGCATGAATTAACCTAAGAGAATCTATTATGGGAGATTAATGGCCTCAACTGAAGCACTGGCATGCTCCGAGAAAAAGAGAGCATGCATTAGAAGCCAAACACACAAACTGATATGCTACAGTTTACTATGTCGCTTTTCTTTTAGAAACAAAAATCTAAAGTTTCCAACTATCCCATTAAAATTTACATTTTGATTTTTGTATATCGTTATGAATTAAATAAAATATTTTATAATTTGTGTATTTGTTCGAGATATACTTATGTCAGACCTGGTTACGGGGGCCATGGGGCAAGTAGAGACTACTGGGCCTCAACAATGGGGGTTGACATAGTTTGCCTCTGATGTCCCTGGGTTGATCCAACTATGAGCCTCCAATTTGAGACAAGTAAAATCCCTTCAGCACTTAAATCTCAGTGGTAGCAATAGCGAGCAGTACAAGCTTCTCAGGGAGGCATTGTAGGGTACTCAAGGTCAGGACTCGACATACAGCAGAGAAATAAATGATTTCCCAAAACAGTGCTTAACTTTCAAAAAGGAAAGTACTTTAATGCACACAGAAGCAGAGAGGATCGGCATTACGGCTAGAGCTGTTGAATTTGGAACGGAGGAACCAGGTTTGAGTGTCGCCGTCGGCTCAACATTCTGTGAAAATCACAATCCCCGTGTGCCTTAAAAAAAATGAATGTGGCCTTGTGTAATGTAACTGCTTCACACATACAACATAGGGAAGATGTAGTTTAGTGTCCCAGGCGCAGAGGTTGGATGGGGCCTGTACCCGCTACTTCACTCGAGTACTTCCTTTTTAGGTCTCGCCTAGCGACGCAGCGCATGCGCTGCTCGCCTTGGCGAGATCTATTGTCATCGGTTTCTTTGCCGAAGGGGGACAGCCCATGTGCACGCGCACGGCGTCTCTTTTGCTCGCGGGCTTCAGAGCTGTGCCCGGCGCCGGACAGCAGATGTGCACACGCACAGCGTCTCTTTTGCTCGCGGGCTTCAGAGCTGTGCCCGGCGCCGGACAGCAGATGTGCACACGCACGGTGTCTCGCAGGCTTCAGAGCCTTTGCGCAATGTTGTGAGCTTGTTTATCGAGGGATGGACTTCTTTCGAAGGCGTTCAACAATCAGTGACGAGTTTTGCCTTCTTTGGGAATCCTTTGTATATGCGTGTCACGGGCTGCGTTAAGAATGTTAAAGCTTGAAGATGCCCGGTACCGGGAAGCTTCAGTGGTCCATACAGAGTAAACCCTGCACAGCCACATCTCAAATCCATCAGAAAGGGGACAGGCGCAGCTTGCTGCAGGCCCTATCAATGTCACAATTACACCAGCGGTTACAGAAGCAGGGGCGGCAGAGTGGGAAGAAATGGAAAAAGTATGAGCACATTAAACTGCTTTCCTCCAATAATTACATTTATTTCAAATTGCCTGGGCAGAGTGGCGGCTTTTTAAAAGTAGCTCTTTTTTTCCCAGGGATTGCAAGAGTGGCCAGAAGATGAAATTCCAGCCCTCTCATTAATAGCCGAGGAATTATATTAACAGCGCGCCTGGAGAGCGCGGGGTATAAATATTCACTGCCATTACTGCATCCGTCGCAGGCCTTGTTTGTATGATAAGATTACGCATAGCCAGGTTAGAGGGCACGGCGTTGCGCTCAGCCACAATGTGAAGCCGCCCCACCGAGGGGCTTCACCCGTGTAATGGGACAGGGCGACATGGCGACGTTCAGGGTAGCCAGCGCCTCCTTTCAGCTCTCTCCTGAGCTGTGTTACTCCTGGCCTGAACTGGCAGGTTTACTTAACTCTTGTTTTAGTGAGAATCTGGCACTGTGAGGCGGTCGGTGCGACTGCAGACCGAGGCCCATCCTTAGAATTGGGACAAAATAGGTGCCGCCAGGGCCGCCATATTTTTCATAGGACAGTACCGCCATTTTTCTGCTTCACTGCAGTCCTTTTATGGGACATTGCGGTACTTCACAGAATTGTTGCAGTAAATTATGGGACAGTGCAGCTGTTCTCAGCGCCACTGCTGTCCATTTATGGGGCAGTGCCGGCCCTTCTAAGAACCACGGCTCTCAGTTTAGGAGATAGCGCTGGCACGTCCCAGAACTACTGCACTTCATGTATGGGACAGTGTGGGTATTTCAAAGAACTACTTCAGTTCAGTGGGTGACAGTGCAGCAGTTGTCAGCATCCCTGTTGTCCATTTATGGGCAGTGCAGGCACTTGACAGAACTACCAGAATCCATTTATAGGACAGTGCTTACACTTCTCAGCACCACTGCTGTCCATTTATGGGACAGTGCCGATACTTCGCAAAACCACTGCAGTTCATTTGAGGGACAGTACCAACTGCTCCCAGTAAACCTGTTGTGCACTAGCGGGTCACTACTAGCGATGCTCTGCCTCATTCTCTTACATAACACTTCTTAGCGCTTCACTACCCAATAGCAACACTTCCAGGCGCAGGATAGCTAAATGGCCTGAACCAGTACCGCCCCTTCTGAACAGAGTTGCTATACGTTAATAGGACAGTAGCACCACATTCCAACAGAGCAGACAGCTGTAGGTCTGGGAGGCTAACTTGAACAAGCATTTGCAATGCAGTAGGTCTCGCATTTTCGCGAGTTTGAGCTATTGACATTGCAAATGATAATGGCTTTTATTTTTGTTTTAGTTTTTAAAACATAAAATAAAAGGCATAGTCATTTACAATGCCAATAGCTTAAAGTTGCGTAAATGCAAGACCTATTGCATTGCAAATGCTTGTTATCTAGGGTGAAAGTAATGACATGATTAGGCTCAGGTATCGTTCATCCTGTCTTTAGCAATGTGTGCTTGGACTTTCACACATCATGTTTGTAGTTCTCACCAGGTGAATGTTATTTGCTCTGTCTCTAGTGGATTCAGTGCAATCGGGCAGCTTCATCTATGCAGGCCCTTTCTTCCACATTTGGGAAAATGTGCAAACCTGCAGCTCCAGCAGGGCCTCCTCGGAGGTTGCGGATGTCCACACAGCAGATGTGGCTTCGGTGAGGTTGCTGCTTCACATCTCTGATGCCTTTAGAAGGCAGTCTCTGCAGAAATCTGTATCACACAAGAAACAGATGGGCAGGTCCTCTGCGATCAAGGTAGTCCTGCTCAGGCCCATCTCACACTGGCTGTACACAAGCCAGACAGTCTTCAAGAGTAGCGCAGCCATACACAAGCCGATCTCAGCTGGGCAACGAGGGCACTTACCAGGCTCATTTCTCTCGGGCAAAGAGACTCTGCTCAGGCCGTGATTACTTCTGGCATGACAGCTATAGTCAAGCCAAAATTTCTTCTGGCATGGTGGCTAAGGTCAAGTCACACTTTATTCTAGCACAGATGTTAAAATTTCTTCTGGACCTGGAGAACACCATTCTTCTCCGGACACGACAGAGGTACATACCACACTAAATCAGATCCCAGCCCCGACTGGGCTTTGGCGATCTTCTAGTAGCATTGCCCGGTGAGTTATAGGAACCACAGGAGGAAAGTCTGTTACTCGCCAAAACTGGGGTACAAAAATTGCTCTCGGCAGTACTCCACTTCATGCAGAACCACCAGCACTGGGGTCTTGCTGCACCTTGCTCCTCCTGGACAGTTACTCCTCCTCTTGCAGAGTTGAAGCCTCCCATCCTCTGCCAGGCTGGCTTCAAGGGGCTTGATGTCACGTAAACAGCGCTTCCAGCCTGGGGTAGCCTCAGGTGATGTTCCCTCACTTTAGGAAACTAGCTGTCAGGCAAACACCAATTCTGTTTGCACAGCAGTCGTCTAAGTAATTAGTTATAGGGAACTTGAACTCTAACAAGAAGTGGGGCCCACTTTTACATAGTAACAGCAGACAGGAGATGTGTATGCACTGTCTGCACTTTCAGAATCAGTATGGGTTGGTTCTCCTTTCAAATGTCTTTTCCAGACTTCTCTCTAGATGCAAACTTTGTGTACATTGATGTGTCCATAGCAAAGCCGTCCCAGCCTGAAGCACCCACGATAAAGAGGCTTGAGATTTTTGCACCTGGCTGTCATCAGTCAAGTGAAAAGTGTGATCATGGAAAGACAAAAGGCTGGGCATCATCTAAAGGATCCCCTTCATCTTGCACAAGAGCCAGCAGTCTTGACCTTCAACTTATCTACCAAATAGCAGTGCTTCATGAAGGCTCATCAGCAGCTTTTGCTCAGCAAGAATGGACCCTACAGGCCTCAATTACTCTTATTCACTCATTGATGCACACCATACATGTACCACACAAGTTACACAACAACAGCATATACTTGGGATGTTAGCACAAGAAGTTAGGTATGCACTTAGAAATTGAACTTTATATAAGTGGGCCAGAAGGCCTCTACTCCAGTGACACAGAAAACAAGCATTTGCAATGCAATAGGCTGGCAGTAACTGCGCCTCTTTTACTACCAGCCTTGCTTCTCGTAAGCAAAGACTAGAAGTACAAAGTGCGTGCTTACACACTGCTTGCAGGTTTTCAAAACACCTAAATAAAAGGCATTGTCATTTACAATGCCAATAGCTCAAACTCTCGCAAATGCCAGACCTAGTGCATTGCAAATGCTTGTTTTTTTTTATTGTAAGAACATGTGTTACGAACATACTTATATAATACAGCAGAATATTAAAGCAGTTTAATGCTACAAAATACAGTTCAAACAAACTCTTACTTCCGAGCACAGCGTGAGCACCTGGGATGGGAACAAAGCTTAATGCGAATGTTTCCAGCATGCCTTTGACTAAAGCTGCTGGTTTTGAGCTTTCTCCGTGGGAAAGGGATGCCCAGGGAGTTGGGGCACCTTTTGGTTGAAAGGGAAGAAATGCTCTACTGGTTGGTCGGTTTGTAACGTGTATTTTTAAAAGATGATTCAACACTTTATTCTGAATGCTATTTTACATGGAAAGGGCTTGTCGACGTCCAGCCTAAATTCAGAATGCAGCAGTGAAGAATGAACTGAAATTGGTTTCTGTGTTTGGAAGACTGGCAACATATTTTAATAAAACACTTTTAAAAATAAACAATACGAAGCAGAGTTAAATGGCCCTGTTGATGTGTGAAGAATAATGAGCCTGACTGTGTGTTTCGTTTGTGGAGTTGCTATAGCGTGCGGCTGGGACTTGCCCTGACATGTAGCTCGCTGTCTCTCATGCTTGGGCATGTAAGCAGGGGGGTTGACTCACGTGGGTCGCCTGCCAATAAACTGTTAGAAAGGGCATGCGCGGGGCAAGGAGGCAGGGCTGGACCTATTTATAAACTTGGCTATCACTTCCCTGCAGATGATAACAGGTTCTCTTTGGAAAAGAAAGCTCGAGACACAAGAAATATCGTGACACTTTCTCAAGTGTGAACGCGAAAACAAAACCGGCCAATAGGCCCTAATGTCACCATGATTTTAATTTTAATGCATGTTTTTCTTCTCTGTTGCTCGCAAAATCCATTCTCCTCAATGCATTTCAACATGTCCTTTTTCACCTAACGCTCTGGGCATAGCTCTCATGCGATGCGTGCTATTACTTCCCTTCTTAGTGCGGGGGGCATTTAAGGTCTATCTTGACAGCGCATTGCAAATCAATCGCGGCACTTGCGCTTTAACTTTAAACAGCTTAAGTTAAAGCGCGGCTGCCGTGATTGCTTCAAATGTAAAGAAATAGACAAAAAAAATGTTGGGGCTATTTCTTTACTTTTGAAGCAATCGCGGCACCTGCGCTTTAGTTAAGATGTTTAAAGCTAAAGCGCGGGTGCTGCCATTGCTACAGAAAAGTAAATAAACAAAACAAAAAGGCATGCACCCGCTTCGGCGATCACAATTAACAAAACAAAGGCTCGGCCGCAATTATTGCAGCCGAGGCTGCCACGCTGAGTAAATTAAAAACAAAAAAAAAGCGTTCCAGGAAAGCTTGTCCTTTAAGAAAATAGTGCTGGGAGGCTTGTAATTAAAACGTAATGAGCAGCAACACATGTAACAGGGGGTGTCCGCATGGGAGGTTACAAGAAGAGAAAAGGTGGTACTAAGGAGGGCTTACTAAGCCTATTGACCAATGAAAAGCCACCATTTACAAAAGACAGTGACAGGAGCCAATTAAAAAGATGGGCGGAAAGTGGGCGGAGCTTCATGCCCATATCCTGAATGTAGCATGTCTCGAAGAGACAGTGCAAGCGCTGCCTAGGCGAGACCTAAAAAGGTCTGGCCTCAAATACAGATTCACAAAAACACAATACATTGCCCCCATCGCTCTATGTGCTAAAACCAAGACAAAGACAGTACCCCATTGTCTGTCAATCAGTGTGTTTGGTGCGCCCCTCCATGCCACAAGGCAGGTACAAGAACTTACGCATGTCAAGGAACAGATCTATGCCTCTGCACATATACCAGAGCATCGGATCATAAACATTTTACCAGGGGTCTGAAAGTATGGTCTGTGTGGTGACCGAGGGCCGCATTGACGACAGCAGAATAAAGGCCCGGGGACAGGCTACCAGGGGAAGTGAGGCATGTACATAGTGTGGACAGTGAGTCGTGGAGTTATTTGGAAGGTTTCATTCCATACTGCCCTCTAAATCGAGCCCCTAGTCTCTAGAAGAGTCACAAATTTGACAATACTGTGTTATTCTGTAACTGATTTGCCATCCCTCTACCTCACCTTGGGATAAGCCTTCTCTGCTTGCTATTGCTACCTGTAGCAAGTCAAGTGTACCAAGGAAGTAACTCTAATATTGAAACGGAAGGAAAAATAATCTTAGGCCTCACAATCTCCTTAAGCTTTTATTCTCTTTTCTGTAAACATTAGAAGTGCTTAGAAAGGTAGAGAGTGCTATACAAAAAATCCTTGATAAAGCCCCCAATAAGGTTTGCAATTCACTGAGGTGCTAGAACCCGAACAGCCAAGTTCTACTGCTAGACATAGGACAGTGGGAATGTTTTAATCCTTGCTATATCCCTTTGCCAAAATATACTGCTTGTGAACTCTGCATTTTAAGCCGGGGCAGGTTCCACAGTACAGTGGCATTTCTTTGGTGAAAGTAGTTTCTGAGCCTCATCATCTGAACCACTCACACCCCAATTGTTATCCAATGCATAAGATGAAAACAATGGAACCGGAAAACTTTTTTTTTATCTCAGCCCCTTCTTGAGACAATTTTTGCTCTTTTGGGTAATTACTTTCTGAACATAGGTCTCTGCTTTTTTTTTTTTTTTTAAAGAGAGAAAAAACTTAAATCAAACTAAACACTGTATGTATGCGATACGAAAAAAGGACTGTAATCCCACAATCATTTGATTTTACCCATGGGGGAAAGACCCAGTGCTGGACTTGGCCCTTTCTTCAGAGTCGCCCCCAAACTCTTTGCCTTCACCCTCCTGTTTTATGAACCAGTTTTTTGTTGGTCTTTAGGACTCTGAGCACTTTTCCACTGCTAACCAGCAGTAAAGGGATTGTGCTCTCTCCTTTAAATACGATAAAATTGACTTACACCCAATTGGCATATTAATTTTTCTTTTAAGACCCTACTAAAGTGGTATTACATGTACCCAGGGCCCGTAAGTTAAATGCTACTAGTGGGCCTGCAGCAGCTATTGTGCCACTCACTTAAGTAGTCTTTTAGGTGCAGGCCTGCCATTGCATCCTGAGTGTGCAGTTTTGAACTGCCATTTTGACTGGGCTAAATAAACCTTTTGCCGGGCCAAAACCTTCCTTTTTAATACATAGGTCACCCCTAGGATAGGCACTAAAAAGCCCTTAGGACAGGGTGCAGTGTATTTAAAAATTTTGACTTGTACTTTAAGTTTTACATGTCCTGGAGTGAAAAAGGCAGAAAATTCCAAACACCTCTAGGGGCGGAAACCATCAGAACCTTTCTCCAACTTCAAAGCTGGCACCAAGTAAAAATATTGGACCCTCGGATCCAACTCTTCAGTACACCTTTTGGACCTGTGTAAGACTTGGAAGGACTGCTGCGCTGCTCTGCAAGAAGGACTGCTACTCTGTTGTCAGGCTGCTTGAGTGAGAAGGACTGGACCTACATCTTAAACCCAGGACCAGAGTAACTCCAAGGGCTAGTTGGCTGCCCTCCTGATCAGAGACTCCGGGACAGAAAAGGCTCCAACCACCTTGACCCCAGCACCCGGACTTGGTCTGTTGCGAGTCCTACTCCCCAAGTGGTGCCACCCATGTCCTGGACACTTGGAAGCGAGAGTGAAGGAGCTCTGCCAGCCCTGTTCCCATGGGGAGCAGGGTCAAGGCGGATTAGCATATGGCTGGGTCCAAACTGTAATGGTGTGGTGAGCAAAAAAAGGATGGATTTAGGCCCAGATCTCCGACTCAGGGGTGAGTGCCTGACATAGTTCAGCATTCCCTCCATCAATTGTTCTTTTTGCATTTGAACATGACAAGTGACTTGCCTCTTGCTTCACTAATGGCATTGTTGGCAAGGCAGGGAGCAGGAACATTTCTAAGTTCATGTTTGAAAACTATCCCTTTCAATAAATGCTTCTCATTGCAGTGATATAATATGACATTAGTAAGGTGACATTTTTTGCATGTTAATAATATACTTTTTTTAATTTTTAACAGACGAATATATTTTTACATATTTGTTGCACAATATCTTTAAAATGAACGTGTTTCTTAAAATATGTGGTGCAGGACACCTTCGAGTCTTCTCTTTTACTTCAGTTAAAGTGTAAATAAATTGGTTTCTGAAAGTTAGTGTTCAGTCAAGTAAACAGCAGCCCAGTGCTGCTATTCTCCGGGAACCGAATGTGAAGGTCAGGGCCCTGGAAAAGGCCCTCGGGCCGTACTTGTAGTATCCCTGCACTAGATTAGCATGATGTTATGGCCAAAAATGAAACAAAAACAGGAGATCAGATACTCGCAGTTAGGCAAGGAGGGCAGACAACATTCCTGTTGAACCACTTAGGGTACAAACCGTTTTAACTTGTTTCTGTATTTTTGGCATTGTTTTGACAATCAAATTGCAGCAATAGCTTATTTCGGGGCCCTTAACTTCCAGTAGTGATTCAGTGGAGTGGGGGTCCACAGAAATTAAAAAGTTAAGAGCAACTACCTTACAAGCCCAGTGCGCTTGTAAATTTCTTTGTATCATTGACTCATTGTCAGTGAAATTGCTCTCCCACCCTCGCAGCTCCACCATTAAGTGAGGCCTGCCCCTGCCCCTGCACTCTCGAGTGTTGGTGATCGAGGCCCTCCTCCACCCGCAGGTTTCCCTGCGCCTCATCCCTGGTGGTCCAGTGGACCTCTGTCTCCTTCCTCTAACTCTGCTCTTTCACTCGTTTTTCTACCCTTTTTTATCTTTCACCTTTCTGCACTTTTCTGCATCTCTGCTCTTTTGTGCCTTATCATTTTCCCTTCCTCTCGCTCTGCCCTTTCACTTGTTTTTACTCGTTTTTCTACCCTCTTTTATCTTTCACCTTTCTGCACTTTTCTGCATCTCTGCTCTTTTGTGCCTTATTTCTGCTCATTTTCCCTTCCTCTCGCTCTGCCCTTTCACTAGTTTTCACTCGTTTTTCTACCCTCTTTTATCTTTCACCTTTCTGCATCTCTGCTCTTTTGTGCCTTATTTCTGCCTATTTTCCCTTTTTTCTTTATCCCTTATTTCCTCGCTTTACCTTTCCCCGCCGCTGCTGCCCCCGCGGCCCCTCCCCCCCAGCGCGACCGGCCCAATCCAGCTCCCCTCCCCGCTCCCGCCTCCCAGCTGTCCAGCCCTCCCCGACCCCTACTTAATGGCGGCCACTGTGCGGCCGCGGGCGCGCCGAAGGCGCGTCAAAGGCAAGCCTGTCTGCGCCCGTCCGCGACCCGACCGCGACCAGCGCCAGGAACCCTGGACCTCCGCCCCGCCAACGCTACGACCCAGCAGCACTCCACGCACTCAACCCAGGCCGCAACAACAACTGCAAGCTAGCATCACCAGCCGACTCCCACGGACCCTTCAGCTGTCACCGCTGCCGGCACACCTGCAGCACCGCCAAGAACACGGATCCAGCACAACCCGCCCACAAGAACACAACTGAACCGAAGACCCTGCAATGCATCCTCCTCAACGTCCGATCCCTCCACAAACACGCCACAGAAATCTGGGACCTCCTCGACAGCACCAACCCGGACGTAGCGTTCTTCACCGAAACCTGGACCAACACCACCTCGGGACCGGCCATCACCATCCCCCAAGGATACAAGATCTCCAGGAAGGACCGCCCCACCCGCCCAGGAGGAGGCATCGCCATCGTCCACAAATCCAGCCTCCGCCTGAGCACACTCCCTGACGAGCCCACAGAACTGATGGAACACCTTCACTTCAAGATACTGGCCAGCCCCACCGCTACCCTCCGAGGAACCCTCATCTACCGACCCCCTGGACCCTTCGCCAACTCCATCACGGACATTATCTCCCCGCAGGCCATCGCATCCACCAACTACACCCTGCTGGGAGACCTCAACTTCCACCTCGACAACCAACTGGACCCCAACACTACATCCCTCCTGGACAACCTCCACAGCATTGGACTGCGCCAGATTGTGACCGAGCCCACGCACTCAGCAGGACACACCCTCGACCCCCTCTTCACTACAGGAAACTCCATCACCTTCAGCCACACCACCGAACTCCCATGGACCGACCATCGTTGCGTCCACTTCACCTTCAGAACACCCACCATCCACAGACACCAGCACCTGCTTCCACGAAGAAACTGGACCAAAATCACCGACGACCAGCTCACCTCCTCACTCAACAACTCCACCCCAACCATCGCGGAAAACGACGACCCCAACACCGCAGCCCGAACCCTGCATAGATGGATCTCGGACAGCATCAACACCATAGCCCCCTCAAGAAAAACAACAATACCCGCGCCAAGAAAGCCAGATGGTTTACCACCGAACCTCGAGAGTCTAGAAGCACATGCCGCCGCCTCGAAAAGGCCTGGAGGAACACCAAATCCACAGAAGCCCACGACAACTTCAGAGCCGCCACCAACGCCCACCATCAACTCATCAGAGAAACGAGGAAAAAGCGATTGAAGACAGAATCTCCACCCACGCGCACAACAGCAAGGAAGTCTTCAGCATCATCAAGGAGTTCGCCCAACCCACTAGCGAGTCTACCGACATCCCTCCCTCACAAGACCTCTGCGACAAACTCAGCACCTTTTTCCACCACAAAATCAAGAGCATCTACGACAACTTCGACGAAGACAACCAACACACTGAACCCTCACCAACCACCCCGACACCCGGAAACCAGCGATTGACGACTGGACAGCCCTCACCACCGAAGACACACTGAAGACAATGAAGTCAATCCACTCAGGGGCCCCCACGGACCCCTGCCCCCACCACATCTTCAACAGAGCCGCCGACACCATCGCACCCATGCTCCGCCACACCATCAACCGCTCCCTGGCGACCGCCTCGTTCCCCGACGACTGGAAACACGCCGAGGTCAACCCCCTCCTAAAGAAACCCTCAGCGGACCCCACCGACATCAAAAACTACAGACCCATCTCCCTGCTCCCGTTCCCAGCGAAAGTCATCGAGAAAGCCATCAACAGCCAACTCGCCACATTCATTGAAGAACACAACATCCTCGACTCCTCCCAATCCGGCTTCAGAAAAACCACAGTACGGAAACCGCCCTCCTCGCTGCAACAGACGACATCCGCACCCTACTGGACAAAGGAGAAACAGTAGCCCTCATCCTCCTCGACCTATCAGCGGCGTTCGACACAGTCTCCCACCGCACCCTAATACGAAGACTCTACAACGCAGGAATCCAGGACAAGGCCCTCGACTGGATCCGCTCCTTCCTCTCCGGCAGGACGCAGCAGGTCAGACTCCCCCCTTTCCTCTCGGACCCCACACCTACCACCTGCGGAGTCCCCCAGGGCTCCTCCCTCAGCCCGACGCTCTTCAACGTCTACATGGCTCCACTCGCCCCCATCGTCCGAACCTACGGACTCACCATCGTGTCATACGCAGACGACACCCAGCTCATCCTCTCCCTATCCAACGAGCCCAACACCGCCAGACGCAACTTTCGAGAAGGCATGGAAGCCGTCGCCAAATGGATGAAAAACAGCTGCCTACAACTAAACACCAACAAAACAGAAGTACTCATCATGGGCCCAAACCCCGATGCCTGGAGCGACAGCTGGTGGCCCCCGCCCTCGGAAACCCGCCAACCCCCACGGACCACGCACGCAACCTGGGAATCATCCTGGACTCCGAGCTCAAAATGGACCGCCAGATCAACTCTGTCTCGTCTTCCTGCTTCCACACCCTCTGCCTCCTTCGTAAGACCTTCAAATGGATCCCCTCGAACACCGAAAGACCGTCACTCACGCCCTGGTCACCAGCAGACTCGACTACGGCAACGCACTCTACGCCGGAATAAACAAAAACCTCACCCGCAAGCTACAGAACATCCAGAACGCCGCCGCAAGACTGGTCCTCAACCTGCCAAAACACTGCCACATCTTCCAGCACCTGCGCACACTCCACTGGCTCCCTGTCGAGGCGAGAATGACCTTCAAGATGCTCACCCACGCACACAAGGCCCTCCACGGCACCGGACCAGCATACCTGAACAGCCGACTCAAATTCCACGCACCCCAAAGGACCCTACGATCAGCCCAGCTCTCCTACGCCGTGGTCCCCCGCATCAGAAAGACCAGATTGGGAGGCCGCTCCTTCTCCTTCCTCGCGGCCAAAGCATGGAACGCCCTTCCGCTCCACCTCAGACAGACAACATCGCTCCCCATCTTCGCAAGAAACCTCAAAACCTGGCTCTTCGACAGACCCCCTCCTTGATGGATGGAACCTGCACCCCCCACCCCTAGCGCCTTGAGACCCTTACGGGTGAGTAGTCGCGCTTTAACAAACCCCTGATTGATTGATTTGAAAACCCTTCATTTCATAGAGCCGTTTTCACAAGACTCATCATTGAACTTAACTTCACACAAAAAAACCTAAATAAGGCTTACCTAGAGATCTCGCTGCCGAAACGAAGCACAAACTCTTACCAAGACGTTTTGCTACTTTGGTCCAAAAGTATGGGGCACTCTCCAAAAAACATTCAAAAAGCTCTGAAGATAAAAAAAAATAACAGTTCTTCACCCATGTATACGAAAGTAACCAAACAGACGTTAACCATCCCTCACCAAGAAAGTGGTTCCCGAACATTCCCCTTACCTTCCGTTTCCAGACACAAGAATTTACTAATTCAATTGCCTTTTTCCCTTCGATTTTAAAACAACGTTAATTTCAGAAGACAAGAGAAGGTTATCAGACAGCATGTTGGAAAACATGATTGACAGCCACCGGGCGGAACAAAAGGGGCATTTAGACGCCGTACTTCCCAGTAAGCGTTTCAATTGGTTAGAAAACAAAGGACCCTCCCCCGAAAGGGTTAGACAACCTATAGCAGAAGAACGCTCGCTAGTTCGAAGAGACCACAATCACTGATGCACCGGAAGTGAACCCTTTTCTCTCATAATGCAGCCCAGCCACAGTTGAACCGACTTTGCATCCCGTCACACTACCTTGCTAACCGGAAGATAATGCGTCAGTGATCCCGGAAAAAGTATTGCCCAAAGCAGAGCGTAAGTCGTCGTTGCTGCCGATTGTCTTTTGAGTGTTTACTCTGCCGCCTGTGAGAAATGGAGCATAAGGTCTCCGATACGTTCTAATTGGAGAGTGGAGCTCGGAAGAGGAAAACAGCACAGTAGGGGCAGGCAGTACCTGTGAGCGGGTCAGTGTCAGCAATGGGCGTTTCTTTTAGCTGAGAACCGGTCTAAATTGGCAAAAGAGGTCAGATTTGAAAATACAAAAAACGAGACACACCACAAACATAAGAGTGGAACTGCAATTTATCAGTGAAATGGCCACAAAGCGGTACTACAGTAAGGGGGCCTCCTGGCGTGAGAAGACTTTAGTGACACGTATTATAAGGTTAGCTTATGTCCGATGACATTACGGACACCTTGATTCAATGCTAGGTTTTCTTTTTAGAAATCTGCTGTATTACTAGTCTAATTGAAGTGAAACCAAACGTACATCTCCCAGGTTGCTAGTGGAAAGTCGGGGCCTGAATTTTTTTTTTATTTCTGATGACTTTTCATATGAAGCCATAAGAGACGGGTTTTTTTTGTAGTGCTCCACAGATAAATTGCAGTGCAGTTTCGCCATTCATTGTAGATTTGCATATTTTACTTTAATAGTATGCGTGGATTGGGGGCGGGATGCTACACTGCAGGTGGCGCTTACAACTCTGAGCCTGTGCTGTTGAGTCTGCCAAGCGCACTCACTTGCTGTAAGCTACACAAGAGTATCTCTGAAATGAGGTTGTCCCAAAAAAAAAAAACAGACCGTTTTGTTTAAAATTAACTCACAATCTCTGCGAGGCTGGTCAGATATCTCATGGGAGAAAATGGGGTGTAACAAGACATTCAGTGTACTCATCTGATCCAGCGCGATATTAGCAAACAGCATTCATACACCAGATACTCACTTGGGCCCATACATTCATACTACGCTAATACTTACGCTGGGTTTTATCAGTTGTTACTCTCTATCAAAATCCCTGCTACCAATTACCTTCTGATTGAAGAGTAATGACTTACCAATGAATCCTTTGCTAATTGGGAAGTTTAAAATGAGTGACATTCATTATAGTACATAATCCTGAAATAACCACTGAGTCAGGAAGTTTTAAAATGTTTATCTAAAGATTTAGCAGAGTAAAATGCAGAGCAACATGGTACTTAATCGCAATACCCAAGATTAAGCATAGAAATGATTATTGCTAATCAATGACTGTGTTTAAAGAAAAGGAGAAGATAGAGACAGCAGCGCAACTAAAGGTTGCATTATATTTACCTAAGTGCGAGAACCAAAACCCCTTAGCCAAGGAGTTGAAAGAATAAGACCCAGGAAGGATGAAGAGCAAAGACCTCCTCCAGGATCAGGACAGGACAGGTGACCTCTCTACAACGACGCCTGTGTCGTTCCCCTCTCTGATACTCGGCTTCTCCTCGATTCTCCCGTGCCTTCCTTCTAATGTACTCCGCCGCCCCCTCCTCAGGACCTCTTCAGGACAGGGATTCAGTCAGCAACCGATCAGCTTGGCAGTCTGGAGCTAAGAGTGCTCTGGCAGCATGGACGCCTGTTCTTCGTGAACGCATGCTCTAACTAATTAACTAATGCAATATTCTATTATACCCTTCTACGCCCATGTACCTCCCCTTAATGTTGCTAAAATATGGGACCACTACTTCTGATTGGACAGGGACAGGGGGTGGATTCTCGCACCATATCGATTTGGCCTAAATTGTAAAGCCTATTGTTTTTAAATTCCCACCCCTTCAAATTAATACATTCGCTTTATTTCCCACCCGTCTCATGACAAATGTAAACCAATTTTCATAGACAATGTATCAATGTACAACAGGAAAGGCAAAAGTACAGCATCTTCGGCCATCGGGTCGCGGCCTTGGACGACGTCCAGATTGACTTCATTTGGCAGGCACACAGGACACATGCGCAGGACCATTTGCCTCTCGAGTTTCAGGTCACCAACCCAGGCCCAAGTTTACGAACTAGTAAAAGTGCAAGAAGCAAATATTAAAATCACAAAATTAAATGTTTCACTGTATGCCCACTTTTCCTACTCTATTCCCATTTAATTATAAATTCTATCCCGCGTTAGTAGCATTAGGAAACGACAATTTAGTAATGACATGAGAGCAAGCTGAAGCATGTGAAAACATCAAGCAGCCATTTTAATACACACTGCGCAGAAGCAGAAATTTCCCACCAAGCAAAGAGAGACGTCACAACACGTGCTATGGTTGAGACATGCGCAGATAGTTTCCCATGCTTTAGCGGCCATTTTAGATTACAGACAAGCGTTATTCATTAGTAAAACACATAGGCAAGCATCCTTCCCTTTCGTGTAGTGTATGCAAAGGTTAGTATTAACAATACAAGTTTTAATAGATTAATACTGTGATGAGGATTGAATACAAGCAAGTTTCATTTATGAAACCTTGCTCCATCAATCCCTCTCTGATGGCGTTTCTGAGCCATCAAAACACTACCCTCAATCAGATGCCAACTTCTAGGAAATTACTTCATTCTCATCTTTACACTTTCCATTTTTACAATCTCCTTTTAATTTCTTGTATAATTCACTTCTCCACTGTTCAAGTTCGATTTCATCTACCTTTCGTTTCTTTCCTCTTCCTGTCACCTTATATGTTCCATTCCTTTTACAGCATTTGCACCATATTGTTATTGCCAATATTATTATTGCTATCCCTGCTAAGGGTACTAATATTTGACCTATAAGTCCTTTTCCTATATTAGCAAACCAGGTACCAATTGACGAGATACTATTTGTCAATCTTTCCCATACACTATCAACTTCCAGTGGTTTAAGTTATTTCTCAAGTTTAGTTATATTCTGTATATACGTTCCAATTTCTGCACTCTTATCAGGAATATAAGTGCAACAATGTTTCGTCTTCAATAATTTACAGACTCCGCCCTCTTTTGCCAATATTATATCAAGAGCAAGTCGATTTTGCATAACCATAGACCTAATCGCAATCATTTCCGCATTAATCATTAGAAAACCTCCAGCAGTATCCGTTGATAAACGATCAACCACTGTAGACAATTTACATATTTTCCTTGAGTTCAGAATTATTCCCACTGAAGGTATCAATGCACCAAATATATCACCTACAATTTCTGAAAAACTAGCTCTTTTACTACGTATTAATTCGCTATTATTTTCATTGTTCCCAGTGTTTCTTTTTACGTGGTATATCTTTGGAAATACTATTCCAAAATAACAACTACCATACCACCGTGCAGGAAGCCTAAAGTAAGCCTTATTCCCACACACATAATAGATTCCAGGAAAAACTGAATCTGTTCCTCCTTTGAGTCCCCAACCTCCAAGAATTAAAAAATTGTGTTCACATTCACTGGTACCGATGAAAACATTGTTATAATCAGTCTTTAACCTATGAAGACAAATTTTCCCTGTCTTTACGAAATCCAGAGCCATAGCAGCTTGAGCCTTGCCAGGTGTGTAACTCCCTTCTTTCTCAGTCCAAGGTGGTAAATGAGTTTTATGCTCAGAAGCTTTCTTTTGAAAATCTTGTCTTCTATCTTCTACTAAATTCAAAAATATCTTTTCTTCTTCAAGTAAAGAACATGTTAGATTGTGTCTATGTGCATGTGTTATGTCTATTGATTTCATTGTTAAGAAAAATTCTCCCATAAACTGTGCGTCTTGACTACTAATCACTGGGTTCATACTCTTGCGAATCGGAACCTCAGAAAATATCACATCTAAGTTTGAATAATAATACTGAAGTCTCCCTGTTCTATAAAATAAACTGGACAAAACACTACATGATATGCCATATGTCAGTGGTAAGTGATGGTATGTTAATCCTTCTGCTACTGATTCAGGTAACTTCATACAGACATAACAATTACTAACTTCCATTGTGTCTACATATTGAAACAATAACTTTGTGAAAACGTTTAAACTAGTGTCGTTATCAGCTATTTCATGATGAATTTCTGGTTCATTTTCTGCCATTAGTTCTACTCTATTGCCCTTCATGTTTGCTGTCCTCTCCTCAGTTTCATTATTAATCTTTTTATCTATTATCATAAGGTAAGGAACTGCTACAATCAGGACTAACCATACTATAAGCACCATTACTAGACTACATATGCATATTGCACAGCATCTTCTACAACATCTCTGTTTTGGTCTCCCAGCAACTCTATTGTCAGGCATTTTTCGACAAGGAAGATTGCTCTTCTTATCTTTTCTTCTTTTCTTTAGCTTATTCTTTTGCTTAGTCAGGGTGGTCTTGTTTCTTCTTCGTACGTCAATTCTGCACTTGTTCCTTCGCCACCACTGTCACTTGACTCTGAGCTTTCAAAATCTTCAAGGATGATATAAGTCCAATCAGGACCCTTGAATTTGTTATTCACAAGTTTCAGTCTTTTACTTCTTCTTTTCTCAGTTTTATTTTCTTGTTCAGTTTGACTTGTTACTTCATTCACTTGATCTGGATCTTCACTTCTGGTTATGTGGTATTTTACTCTTTTAATAACACTCAGCCAATGATCTCCTTTTCTTGTTTTCTTTGTTTGCACTGTCTCTTTATCTTTGTTTTCAGATATCTTTTTAATTTCACTGTTTCGTGTTCTTCAATTACTGTGTTTCTTGTTTGCTCCTTTTCAGGTCTAATTGGTTTTTATGTAACAGCTCCGCTGTGAGTTTCCAATAACTGACCTTGTTCTTTATTTATTTCTTCAAGTTCATGTTTTTCAAGGTTTTCTTCTGTGCACTCTTCTTGATCTAACTTGTTCTGATCAGGGCTTATTGCACTGTGAACTTCTGCAGCCTGACCGGATTCTTCTAGACCTGTCTGTCCCTGTTCAAAGTCTATTAGGTCTTCACTGTTTTGAGTCCAGTTTCATTTCCCTATCTGACCTTGTTCAGGATTTCTTAATGTCTTTTCTTCTTGTTCCTGAACTGCTTCTTCTTCACCTATCTGATCTTCTTCAATGTCTTCCAATTTCGCTTGACTTCTTGTTCTGTGGTATATTTCAGGAACCTCTACCACCGGTATCCAATCCTGACTTGTGCTCGGTTGTTCTTCTTCAGCTTCTCCGGAATCTCGAACCTGAGATCCTTCAGCTGGGCAACCTTCAGCTTCTTCAGTGATTGGCGTTGTCTGAGGATTCTCTTCCTCGGGATCTGGTACTCTCTTGGTGTGACTTACATGAATCCAATTAGGAAATCCGGCACACTTCACTGCTGTATTCGTTGTCAGTATGACTTGACACGGTCTGCCCCAACTAGGTGATAGACACGTTTCTCTGGTGTGATTCTTCACTACCACCCAGTCACCAGGATTCAGATCATGTTCTTGCTCGGGCTTTCTGGAAACTGCGTCTTCTCCAACCTGATGAGAGACAGAACGCACTAGGTCAACCAATCCTTTGCAATAGTCCAGAACCATATCATCAGATATATTCACCAGTTTGTTTGTGGGAACATGTTTGTCTCATTGCTCTTCCCATCATTATTTCATGTGGGCTCAATCCTGTGGTTCTGTCAGGTATACTTCTGAGTCCCATTAAAACGGGTGGCAATGCATCTGGCCACTCTAATGATGTTGATGCACACATTTTTCCCAGTCTTGACTTTATAGTGCCATTCAATTGTTCAACCACTCCAGAAGCTTCTGGACGATATGCACAGTGCAGTTTCTGTTTGATTTGAAATGCTTCACAGATTATTTGAATCACTTCACTGTTAAAATGTTTTCCTCTATCTGATTCCAAAGTTACTGGAAAACCAAACCTAGGAATGAGCTCTCGTAGCAACAGTTTTGCAACTGTAATGCTGTCATTTCTCCTAGTAGGGTAAGCCTCCACCCATTTTGAAAACAGGCACACTATAACTAGTACATATTTCAGCCCTCTACATGGTGGTAACTGTATGAAATCAAACTGAAGTCTCATAAATGGACCCTCTGTCTTTCCAATTTTTCCAAATCCAATTACTGTCTTCCTCCCCGGATTATGCATCTGGCAAGTTAGACATCTCTGGCAAAGACTCTGCAACAGCCCTGAATTTAGGATTATACCAATTTTGTCTGTATTGCCTAATCATTGCATCTCTCCCTATGTGTGTGTCTCCATGATACATCCTAGCCATTTGTGAGAGTAAACAGTCTGGCATGACTGGTCTGCCATCAGCACTGATCCACACTTCATCATCTCCTCTTTGGGAACAACCCTCTTTGATCCACAAATTCTTCTCACTTTCATCAACTTCATCTTGCAATTTCTTGACGTCATTCCAAGTTTCAGGTGGCATATACAGCATAAGTTGGCAGCTGATTCCCATTCTTTCCACCCTCTTATTGACTGACATTCTGGTTTTGGCACAATGTTGAGCCACCAGATCTGCACATCTGTTGCCGACTACCACCCAGTCATCTCCTGACTGGTGTGTGGCACATTTCACCACAGCCAATTCTTTTGGTGATTGTATTGCTTCTAGCAATTCCCTTACAAATTGTCCATTTTTAATGGGGGATCCTGAAGAAGTCATGAAATCCCTCTGCATCCATAGCTGGCCAAAATCATGCACAACCCCGTAACCATATTGACTATCTGTAAATATGGTTACTCTCTGATTCCTCCCAATTTTGCATGTTTTTATCAACGCAATCAATTCAGCTACTTGTGCAGATTTGACTCCTGGTAAATAAGATGCTTCAACTATTCCAGTTAATTCACATACCGCATAGGCAGCAGTTAGTTTACCGTCTTCATGTCTTTGACATGAACCATCAACAAATAGCTCCCTGTCTGGCTTTTTAAGAGGCTGTTCCTCTATATCTGGACGTGGTTTTGTGCATAATTCTGTAATTTGTATACAATCATGTTCATCGTCTTCATCATCTTTAATTCTCTCATGATATGGGTCTGGTAGTAAGGTCGCTGGATTTATTATAGTACACCTTACCATGGTCACATTTTCAGCACCCATTATGATTCTTTCGTATTTAGTCAGCCGACTAGGAGTAAGATGCTGAGTTCGGGTTCTTGTCAACAGAATGACAACTGCATGTGGAACATACACTTTTACAGGGTGTCCCATCACAATTGACTCACTTTGTTCAATGCTCAAACAAGTAGCCGCCACTGCTTTCAAACATCCTAGCAACGCGGCTGCTACTGGGTCCAATGTAGCAGAAAAATATGCTATAGGACGTCTTTCTAATCCATGTCTCTGAGTTAAGACAGAAAGTGCACAATTTTCTCTCTCATGACAGAACAATGCAAATTCTCTTTTATAATCAGGCATGCCTAAGGCAGGTGCTGAACATAGGGCATTTCTCAATTTTACAAAGGCTTCTACACTTTCATCCTCCCACTCAACAGGGTCCTTTGCTTTCTTTTTTGTCATGTTAATTAAGGGCTTAGCTAACATGGAAAATCCTGGTATCCATTGTCGACAGTAACCTACTATTCCTAGGAACATTCTCACTTGTCTTTGTGTTACAGGCATTTGCATTTTCTTTATTAAAGCTACTCTTTCAGCTGTTACTCTTCTTTTTCCTCTTTCAATTTGATGTCCCAGATATTTAACAGCTGTTGTACAGAATTGCAATTTTTCAGGTGAGACTTTATGTCCTTCTTCTGCCAAAAGATTTAATAATGCTATGGAATCAACAACACAGTCCTCTCTGGTATTCGATGCCACCAATAAGTCGTCGATATATTGGACTAAGACTGAGCTTCCTGGCATCACTAGTTTTTCAAGGCACTTTTTCAGTATCTGGTTGAAAATAGAAGGACTTTCTGTGTACCCCTGAGGAACACGATTCCACACATAAACCTTGTTCTCAAATTTAAATGAGAAAAGATACTGGCTGTCTGGATGTAATGGTATTGAAAAGAACGCTGGACACAAATCAATTACTGTGAACCATCCTGCACTCCAAGGGATCTGGTATAGAATTACTGCAGGATTTGGCACTATGGGACAACATGGTTCCACAATCTTATTTATTTTCCTCAGGTCCTGAACAGTCCTATTATTTTCCACTAGGTTTCTTTAACCCCATTATAGGTGAATTACATGGGCTACTCATTACTTCTTTTAGGATATTTTGTTCTACCATTCGATTTATTTCTTCAATGACTCCTGCTTTTACTTCTGCACTCATTTTGTACTGTCTGGTATTTGGGAAAATTGCACCTTCTTTTACAGTAATTTTAACTGGATCTATTTTAGCCATAAGTCCTACTTCCTTTCCGGTGAAATCCCATACTATGGGGTTTACTGTATCTTTTAATTCTTCTGGCAACTCATCTTTTGTTATTAACGAAAACATTTCATCCACTTCTGTACCTTGTTTTACAATCATAATTTTATATACATGGTCTTCATCTGGTGTTTGAACTGCCACACCATCCGTTGTGGAGAAAATTGTACAATTCATCTTGCACAACAAATCCCTACCTAATAAGTTTACTGGACTAGAATCACACACTACAAATTGATGCATTTCTCTGAAATTTCCGATTTTAACTTCCATGGGTTCGGTAAGAGGTGTTCTAATCCGCTGATTAGCTACCCCCACTACTTGGATATTTTCACCAGAGAGAGGAAGGTCTGGAATGTCTGCTGTTGTCACAGTAGACCGGGTAGCACCAGTGTCCAAAAGGAAAGTAATATTATTACCTTTCACATTCCCTTCAACATATGGACCTGACTGATCTACCTGTAAGGATGCGCCAAGTATGCACTCCTTCTTCCCCTCTCCTAGGCACCGTCATGGACTGAATTGACAGAAATCGTCCTGCAAAAGAAATTGTGATGTCATATAATCATTCTTACCACTTCCTCCTTGATATCCGATGTCTGTACCATGCTTTGCTCTGCTTACATTACCCTGAATAGGTGCAGGTGGCAACTGACTCTGAGGATTTACACCCTGCTGTGAGTCATTCTGCGTCTGTGGATTTAAATTTTGATTTGGGCCATTATTATTCCGAATCTTTTTACATTCATCCTTCCAATGCCCCAATTTTCCGCATCCATGACAAGGAAATTTCTTTTTAGCTTCTTCTCTACTCATTCGTCCTCTAAATTTTCCACCATTCCCAGTATCACCATTCGTTCCAGAATCTTTTCCTTGATTTTCACTCGGATTTTCCAAATTGATTCCCTGTTTCTCAGCCATTTTCACCTGTGCCCACATTACCTTCTCCTGCAATTTCTTGTGTCTATCCTCAATATCGTCTCCACAATATTTTGCATACTTCAAAATCTCATCAATGGGCTTCCCTTGCCAACAAAGCATATGCTGTTTAATCATTTGACATTTCTGGTTTCAAACCGTAAACAAATCGATACACAAACTGACTCATGTTCTTGTCTCCAATGTCCTCAAATCCACTATACTGTTTAAATACCTGCAATAAACGCTCATAGTAGGAATGCACCGATTCATTAGCTTCTTGGGTAGTTCGATCTATTTTTACCCAATCTGTTTCTTTCGGGGGTATTTTCCCTTTCAGGTAAGTTATCACCTGCTGATACTTTTTCATCACTTCATTTGACGGGGCACCTGTTTTCGGATCTCTAGGATATTCGTCACTTGGCCAATCCACTGTAATTTTGCAATCTGTCCATAAATTGGCAGGTACCACTATATCAAACAACCCATCCAAATCCTTCAACAATACCTTTGACACCTTCACAAACCTGTCAACCTGCTTGTACCATTCAATTGGTTTTTCTCTCAACTTTGGAAAATCATTCGTAAATGACAAAATATCCTGTCTGCTCCATGGGACATGTACATATCCTCCTCCCGCAACTTCTCGCATTGGATACATTTGGTCTGCTTTCCCTGTTTCCTTCATCACATATTCAGATGCTGTTCTACTTGTTCGTGCTTCTTCCTTTTTCTTGGCCCACCTAGTTTTCCATTTATCTAGATCTCCCCATTTTTGCAAAACTAACATTAATTCTCTTATTTGTAATCTTCTTCCAGAGGCATTCATATTTTCTAAATCTTTGTCTGAAAATTCTGCTCTATAGGGTTTCTGTAGTACCTTTGATCTCCCTATTTCTATTCCCATCTGTAGTGCTAAATTGGATAATTTTTCATGGAATATCTTTACATTTCTGGTGATACTCCTGCACAGGAACAATAATTCTTCATCCTCATAGGTATTTAAGCGTTCTGGTCCTACATTTCCTGCTATTATTTCTTCTAATTCGACTTTCAATTTATGAATGTCCATTATTTTCGGAGGTGTGCACTGTTTAACTGACCCTTGCACCCATCTTTCTAGATCTTCAGGTGTTACTATGGTAGCACTTTTTGCTCCCGATGAAGTTACTAAACTTACATCTTTTGAACATCCAGGTACATCTTTCCTGGGAGTACTATTTACAGTACTTCGAATAGGCAAGTCCATGAGTGATATTGTGGATTCACAGTCACTAAATTGATCCTCAATTATAGCTGGAGCTTCAGGTTTGGGATTATTCACAGGAGTAGGTGTAAGTATCGGTGGAGGACAGCTTCCCTGAGTACCATATAATGGAACTACTGGACCAATTGTTACAGGTATGGTCAACGAATCAGGATGTACTTTTATCTGGGTTATTTTCTGTATTAATTCTGCTCTGGTCTTTTCTAGGGCTTCTTTTTCTTTGTCATGAAGTATTCTACTCGTGGTGAATTCATGCATTACCTGTGGCACTAATGGAGTTTTCGGTGGTGCACTTGGGGTGCATCCACTTGTCCCTTCCTGATATGGTGGGGGGTTTCTTAACATTTCCTCCATAAATTCGTCTTCAGACTCCTCATTTCTCATTAAATGTTTTGTCTTTTCTGTGCACTTACTTCCTAATTTCTCCTCTGCTGAGAACAATGGATATAATCCTTCTGTAATCATTGCCCTTCTCCATTGTTTCATCTGACCGTTCCTAGACTCATGTAGGTATCTGGGGAAAAATCCTGGATAACCCCTATTACTTCTAGATCGATCCCGCTCAAATGCCTCAGTTTCCCATTCCTCTAGAGCTTCGTACTGAGTTAATCTAGGTCTGGGTTCTAAGTCATTCATCCTCAATCTCAAGTTTTGTAGGATTCGCCCATTGAACGTGCCATTCTCGGGAAATGCTAGTATTCCATCATTTTTGGTATATGCTATCCAATTCTCCATCCATACACAAGTATGATAACCTCTCTCCATCATCATGAATGAAGCGGGCGTTTTAGCTGGTGGAATAATAATTCCTTCTCTAGTTTTGATTGGTTTGTCCTTTTTAAAATAATTCTTGATCTTTTGTAAAAATGACATTTTTCTCCGTACATCTTGGGTAAGTACCAATGTATAAAATTATATTCTGCAAAGCCTAAATATCTCCTATCCTGATGAATTCCTGTTAAAGTCGGATCGCGTTTTAACATGCAATCTTTATCCACTAAGAATTTCGCTTCTATAATTTTGACCAATCAAATGTCTGCTATCTTTTATTTCCGAGCCAATCCTTGCGCGGCCTTTTGGTGACGTTTATCTGTCAACCCCTCCTTTACAATCTGCTCTTTTCTGTCCTTGCTGGTTCAACCAATCCCAGCGCGGCACCTGTGACGTCAGTACTACTCCTGACTACTGACCCCTCCTTTACAAGGGCTTTCCACACCCGCTGATTCAACCAATCCCAGCGCGGGGTTTTGTGACGTCAACTCCCTCTCCGGCAACTGACCCTCACTTTACAAAAATTTACGCAAACTTATTTTCTCTACAATTTTTAATTTCAGTAACAACATAAAACATTCGCTATCATGCCAGTTTCTTCTAAATTCGAAAAAGATAGTTTCTTCCACACTTTAGTAAAACCTTTCCGTTTACTAAACGTACACTACGAGTAAAACACTTCCGTCTACTCTTCACACAAGCTCCAGAAGTACCTGTTACTTCTCCAATGTTACCCTTTCTAGGTGATATAACATCAAATTTTCACCAGCGTACTCTTTTGCTATTACTCACACGCCTAGAGTCCCTAACGAGTACTGAAAGTCCTGCTTAACTTTTCAGTACTAATTCTGCCTGGCAGATAACCTCACTGCAGTATGGCTTCCACTTACCATCCGCTATTCCTTTTACCCCGGGGTATTCTGGACAACATAAAACAAAACTTTGAATACACGGATGTTAGTTCATAAAAAATAAAATTCTCATTACCCAATTAACAGAGAGTAACCATCCTCTGATTACCAGAAAACTGATCCAGCGCGATATTAGCAAACCGCATTCATACACCAGATACTCACTTGGGCCCATACATTCATACTACGCTAATACTTACGCTGGGTTTTATCAGTTGTTACTCTCTATCAAAATCCCTGCTACCAATTACCTTCTGATTGAAGAGTAATGACTTACCAATGAATCCTTTGCTAATTGGGAAGTTTAAAATGAGTGACATTCATTATAGTACATAATCCTGAAATAACCACTGAGTCAGGAAGTTTTAAAATGTTTATCTAAAGATTTAGCAGAGTAAAATACAGAGCCACATGATAGAAATGATTATTGCTAATCAATGACGGTGTTTAAAGAAAAGGAGAAGATAGAGACAGCAGTGCAACTAAAGGTTGCATTATATTTACCTAAGTGCGAGAACCAAAACCCCTTAGCCAAGGAGTTGAAAGAATAAGACCAAGGAAGGATGAAGAGCAAAGACCTCCTCCAGGATCAGGACAGGACCGATGACCTCTCTACAACGACGCCTGCGTCGTTCCCCTCTCTGATACTCAGCTTCTCCTCGATTCTCCCGTGCCTTCCTTCTAATGGACTCCGCCGCCCCCTCCTCAGGACCTCTTCAGGACAGGGATTCAGTCAGCAACTGATCAGCTTGGCAGTCTGGAGCTAAGGGCGCTCTGGCAGCATGGACGCCTGTTCTTCGTGAACGCATGCTCTAACTAATTAACTAATGCTATATTCTATTATACCCTTCTACGCCCATGTACCTCCCCTTAATGTTGCTAAAATATGGGACCACTACTTCTGATTGGACAGGGGGTGGATTCTCGCACAATATCGATTTGGCCTAAATTGTAAAGCCTATTGTTTTTAAATTCCCACCCCTTCAAATTAATACATTCGCTTTATTTCCCACCCGTCTCATGACAAATGTAAACCAATTTTCATAGACAATGTATCAATGTACAACAGGAAAGGCAAAAGTACAGCATCTTCGGCCATCGGGTCGCGGCCTTGGCCGACGTCCAGATTGACTTCATTTGGCAGGCACACAAGACACATGCGCAGGACCATTTGCCTCTCGAGTTTCAGGTCACCAACCCAGGCCCAAGTTTACGAACTAGTAAAAGTGCAAGAAGCAAATATTAAAATCACAAAATAAAATGTTTCACTGTATGCCCACTTTTCCTACTCTATTCCCATTTAATTATAAATTCTATCCCGCGTTAGTAGCATTAGGAAACGACAATTTAGTAATGACATGAGAGCAAGCTGAAGCATGTGAAAACATCAAGCAGCCATTTTAATACACACTGCGCAGAAGCAGAAATTTCCCACCAAGCAAAGAGAGACGTCGCAACACGTGCTATGGTTGAGACATGCGCAGATAGTTTCCCACGCTTTAGCGGCCATTTTAGATTACAGACAAGCGTTATTCATTAGTAAAACACATAGGCAATCATCCTTCCCTTTCGTGTAGTGTATGCAAAGGTTAGTATTAACAATACAAGTTTTAATAGATTAATACTGTGATGAGGATTGAATACAAGCAAGTTTCATTTATGAAACCTTGCTCCATCACATCTAACGTTCTCGCTCTCTCTCTCAAAACTGGAAAATGTATTTTAATTAAAGGAAAGGGTTGGGATGCTGCGAAGGATATCCAAATTCATGACTGTTCCAACAGATCATTGGTGGAAAGGGTTGGGCATTCACCTTAGCTTGGAACCAAAAATAAGCCCGGACACCCATTCAGTGGAGTGGCCCACATTAGCGCATCACAACCTTTCGGAAACAATTGGTAATTAGCTGGGGCTATTACTGGCTGAATATGTAGTAGGAGAAAAGGTCTTTCCCCAGTAAGCCTTCCACCTTTTTTTTTTTTCTCAGCAGTTTGCATTTTTTCATCCCACTAGTTAACATCCTCTCACCCTAGCTCCCGGTCCGGTTATTCGTTTCTCCAGTCCTCTTTTCATTCCTCCCTTTTATCTTTGCCGTCCTTTTCTCCCCTTACCTTGTCGTTCCTCGAGTCCAGTCTGTTTCCCTCTTTAATCTCCTGTCCTTTCCTCCGTTTGGTGTTTTAATTTATTTTGCTACGCTTCTCCCTTCCCTATTTTCCTTATGACAGGCCCTCCAGCTTCTTTATATCCCCCAGGCTTCCTCTTCTTCCAGCTCCGTCCAGATACCACCTTCTCCTCCATTCATTTCGTACTCTTCCCACTTTCACCATTCACCTCTTACCTCACCATCACATCCAGCCTAGGTTCCTCTTTTTACCCCTCTCTACTTTTACCTTTTATCTCTCTTCTTTTGTTTTTTTCCACTATGCTTTTCTCCCGTTACCCCCCCCCCCCCCAGGCTTTCCCTCCTTTATCTCTCTTCATTCTTCCCAACACCAGTTTTCTATGGACCTTTCCCGTTCCTTTGCTTTTCTAAGCTCACCTTCCTTCCTTTTTTTTTTTTTTTTTCCTCCCTTCAACCTCTTCCTCTGAACCTTTTAGTCTTCCAGATGCTCAGTCTGGCTGAACTGAACCCCGTGTTACACGCTAACCTTGATCCTGCAATATTGATCTCCCAACTTTATCGCTTCAGAGGACTCCTTGTACGCATGCAGCCATTGGAAGACTTTTATTTGAGTGGACTGTGAATCGCCGGACACGATTTTGCGCTCAAAGGTCACACCGCTCTGCTCTAATTCATACCCCTAGATGTTTTAAACGATGTAGCTTTAATTGGACAATGAGTTTATCAAGTTTGATTACTTGTGTATTTTTGTATCTGAGTCTCAGATACAAGCCTGCAATGCCAACAAGCTGGATAATTCACTGGGGTGGGCAGAGACTACAAGACTGGGCAAACACTAACCCCCAGTAGGGGGCGTGGAAATAAAGCACTTTACATCTAATTCTGGCTTTGCCACATCACCAAAATAGGCTGGTAATAAGCATCGTAATATTCTCGGCAAGGCCCCCACCTCGGCAGCTTTTTCCTGTAATGGTAGTCCACCAGCATGTCCATCTGTCACTCACTGACAATCCTGGTTTAATGAGCAAGTGGGGAACGGTGGAACCAGTCTTCGTGGTTTTTAATCTTGACTTCTTAATGTCTGTAAATTGTGTGCACTTGGGCAATCCTTTTTAGGTCTCGCCTGAGCCAGCGCGCATGCGCTGCTCTGCGAGGCTTTTAGTAAGGGCTTTAAACTTGGAATACACGCTCGTGCGTGTGCTTTTTAAAAAAAAAAAATGTATCACCCGCTATTGGCCTTTGCATGCGTCTTTTTAAGAATGACAGCATGCAATTGGCCAAAGGCGGGGGTGCATGTCCCGCCTTCTCTCTCCCCTGGCCTAGGGAGCTCGGAAGCGAGCAGCAGCGCCGTGCATGTCCCGCCTTCTCTCTCCCCTGGCCTAGGGAGCTCGGGAGCGAGCAGCAGCGCCATCTGTTTCCAATTATCGCGGACGTGTTAATTGGATACAGATGGCGGTCGCGCTGGCCCTGGTGCACTTTTGCTCCAAACGCGGCGCTTTCACTTTCGCCGCCGACCTGGCACGCGTGCCCGCGCTTGTTACTATTGAAAGTAAGATGCATGTTCTTTGCCACCGCCTTCCTCGGAGCACCCACCCTGCAGTCCCCTCTCTAATTTTCGAAATTGCCTGGTGTAATAATCCGGTTTTTGAAAGACGTCACTCCCTTATTTTACCTCCCTTCTGGAGGCCGGAAGTCTTTTCACAACCCGTGTCTCTGTTTGTGTACGTCTGTCTTCCTGCGCTGTTAGGGTTTCCGAGTTGTTGCTTTTTCGTCATACCTGCAATGACGCGAATGAACCCTCTCCCCGTACCATGGCATATCGTCATCATTGAGGATTGGGCTCCGTGTCTGACCTTCTGTTCAGGAGCGCAGGTTTCAATGGTGCAGCAGCACCAGGTCTGCGGGGCCGCAACTTTCCAGATGAAGGTGACTAACTGACCTTGGGATCAGTGAAAGGTTACTGTGGCCAGATGGCGAGTGTTTCCGTGTTTCTAGGTCACTGTCTGCACCATGCATTCTGGGTATTTCCATTAGGGCGGGGGTACACGGGCCCCTTGACCCTGCATTTCAAGCTCGAACCAAGAATCACGTGACTCCCCCTGCAGTCAGACCATGCATTGCTGTGTAGGTGTTGCTCGAAGGGTATAAGCGCTTTCCATTCTCTCTCAGGAGTTAAGCTCTCTTGTTTATTTTAAAGGTGACGAGAAAGTCATTAACAGCGCAGACACTTTCCCAAACTTTAAAATACATAGCGCTTCATTAAAATAATGCACTCATCTACTCATGTGTAAGCCTGCTTATGTCAAACAGTGAACAGTTGCGAATGCTAAATGAAACGAAGGTTAAAACATTCTGCGCAGGTCGCGACAGAATCCATTTTTCCTGCACACCCTACCAGTGGCACCAAAACTCATTAACACCCTAGTAAGCACCGCCATCACCCTCCCTAGCCCTTAAACCACCCTATGGCTTTTAAAGTCAACCTATATTTTTCACTATTGAACAACAAATAGCAACCTATTAGAAGTTAAGCTAAACATATTCACAAATTTATAAACAGTATCACCTTAAGTTACCACATCAACCTAACGGAAAATTCCTCATTAATCAGATTTGATTTTCACATTTCTGGAAGTGATGTAGGGGTCGCCTGGGATCTCTGTAGCAACCGCTATGGTTTTCCTAGCAACCTGCATGCTTTTGAGACGCTCTGCTTCTAAACAAAAGTTCTCTCAGGCGCTCATGGGACCAGTGATAGAGCAATGTAGTCATTCACACCCAGTGCAAGCTCATCTTTGACTCAGTACCGCAGTCAGAGGCGTAAACCTGTACCAGTCACTCTTATGCCCCCATTTCTTTCCTTTGCATGCCTTCTATCTACTTGTGTGAGATTGTGAAGTTGTTTATTATTTTGATGCTAGACTTTATTTGATTTAATCAGCCTCAAAAATTGTGCATTGTCGCTTCCTGTGATGTCATTAAGATGACAAGGAGTGTATGAGCTGCTTTCCTGTTTACCTTGCCGCCTGCAATGGGTCATCTGCTGTCTGAAGCCGGGGTAAAGTGCCTTCCTGCAGGGCCTCTAAAGTACCCAGGTGGGCTGGTGACTCTTGCCTGCTGTCTGCCCTACATCTGCAGGAATAGCACTGTATGCACACATGAACAGAACTGCTTCTAGGCGCTGCAGTAGATCAGTATGTCAATTTTAATATCGCCAAGGATATTGTATGTATTTTCCTAAATGCCTAACTCCAGAAACGCGGGCTGTACTTTTTCCAAACAATGTTGAAGTATATAAGGAAGCCGCAGCAATTTCCGTCAGGCAGCTTCCCTTGGCCTCCAGCCATCCACGTGGGAGATAGTTTTGATTGCTGGCTTCAGACTTTTCGGAGTTATGCTCTGTGTTTTTAAAAACTATTTATTGTCTAGCACGGCTCTATTTTATTATATAGAGCAAATGTGGCCCCTGGTTTTTATACTTCACTGCCCGCCTGCTGGGGGAAGTGGCAGCGTAGTTCAGATAGAACGGGGAAGAGGTGTACGAATGACAGAGGTGTGTGGTGTTTTATTATTATGTATATATCAGCAGTGCTCTCCATCAAGCCTTCCCACGTGCACCATCGCAGATCTCATATCCCGCTACTGCAGGTCTTCTTTCTTGCGATACTCTATGAATTAAGGTTTATTGTCTCTATAATGTGCTGCACAGCTAAACACTTATGCGGTCTCAAAGGCGAGACCTATTGGCTATGCCAATGCTTGTTTGAAGTTATTCCTCTCTCTCTCGGTTTGTTTGCAGTAATAGGAATCCTTCAAACAAAGCAAGTAAAATACGGGTGAAAAAAGCACCAAATCTCATTGTATAGTCACTGAAATAGGGTAAAGTGGGAGCTCTATGGACCTTGAAACAAGCAGTCATGTATTGCAATCTAAGTTCTGCTTGACCACATATTCTGATCTTGGACAAATCACGCTCTTGCTGGAACTTTGTCCTCTTTTTGCATCATGTGAGAACTTTCTAACAGGCTCAAAATAAAAAATGAGCGCCAAGCACAAACATTCAGTCCAAGTCATCGGTGCAGTTTTCATTCATACAAGAGAAAATAATATTTTCTTATCTAAAAGTGTAAAATTGAAAGATGATGCAAGCTTTGTCCGCCACTGTAGCTGCTTGATGTACCCCCCCCATAACACACCATTATGAAGTGATGTCTGCAAATTTGGGGCCTGACTTAGACTTTGGCTGAAAGGATATCTGTCACATTTGGTTCGAAGTATCTATCAGCATTTTTACTTGTACTAAGATACAGTAGTGCGAACAGAATATCAGTCACATTTGTGGATGAGTACCCGGCCGGGCAAACTCTAAGCAAGTGCCTTTGTTAGGTCTCGCCTGGCGTTGCAGCGCATGCGCTGCTCGCTGGGCGAGACCTAAAGTGAGAGAGGAGATTTCAGAAGGGGACTTGAAGCCCCGCCCATCATTTTCATTGGGTCGCGTCAGCGTTTATGCTAAACGCTGGCTTTCCATTTGAAAAGGATGCTTTTGGGCCACTGCCCTTTCTCCCTTTTGGACGGCCCATCCGGACTGGGTCGTCTGCTTCACGGCTGTCGTGAAGCAATTCCTTATCTTTATAGGGGGCCATCTGTTGCTCGGGCCATCTGTTTCTAATTAGTGCTTTCTTCTGCTACGAGCAGCCTTGAAATAAAACAAGGCTTTTTTTCACCATGGCTTCGGTGCCCATCATGATCTCGTGGTCTCCCCTGCAGCATTAGCCCAAAAACTTATGGACGACGATTTTGGACATTAGAATAATTTAATGTCAATAAACCAGCAGAATATTCACTCACCCAAAGCAAGACAAAAGGACTCGCACAGAGTTATTTCTACTGAGCAGACCACAAGCACTTGCACTCCACATGAGCGCCTTCCGCCATCTAAGAAAGCGACAGCCCTCGCTAATTTGGGCAGTGTGGCAATTATCTCGCAGCTGCACAAACGAGGCAAAGAGCAAAAGGAAAGCCGAGCGTTGAACCTGCGACGCATGAAATATCAAATGACTAACACGGCCAATTACGGTAACTAATGACACGCAAGGAAAGTTCTATAAAAGAAAGAAAAGGACACAACCTGATTTTCAGCTTTTTATCTCAATACCGTTTTCTTTAACGTGGGCGGCTTTCTCTGGCAAAGCAGCAGAAAACGCGAGTTGAGTGTTTCCTCGCGTTAAGTGCCGCACGAGCCTCCACTGAGGATGTGAAAAAAATGAGTATTTCTATCTCCCGGTGCTGTGTAACAACGGTAATAACCACGAATCCACCCCAGCTTGCTGCTGCTATGTATATCGACTTCAGAAGGATTAAAAGCTGAGTTTTCCCGGAAATGAATAAGGCTTCCGGCTTGATGATTACACTCAGATTGTCACAACAATAACACAACCGATTGTTTGTAAAAAAAAAACAAAAAAAAAACTGTCTTCCCTTTGTAAGAAATTCAACTCAAATGCTTGTGTCTAGCAAAACTTCCGGAAGTGTACCAGGATGGTTACCCATCAATGAATATCGATGTTCTCCTTACTCGTTTGTAACCCTACTCGACTCTTGGAATGTCCAAAATGGGATCTCCGTGGCTGGTTGCCACTTCTTTTTACATATAGGACTCGATTCTTGTGGCTTCCCACTGCCCCCATGTCTTGACCCTCACCTGACGCCTCTCTGTGATGCATGAAGACTTTGTTCAATAGAGGTCTTCTTGTGCTACAACGAGACTCCGTTCATTTTCTGGGAGCACACAGGAGAGCATTCTCCTACCCTCTTCAACATTTCACTACAGTGTCCAAGCACAGATTTAATGAGGTCAAGCACAGCCCTCCATGTCTCCAATGAAGTCCTTTGTGAGGTTTGCAGATTTCAACACTGCCTATCTACAGACATTTCCGAGATGCCACACCCTCTCCTTCTATCCGGACACCCCCCTAATTTGGCCATGTCTACCAGTTTAATTTTGATTGGCAGCTACTTTCATTGATCCAATGGAATCCTAAGGAACGAGCCCTGAACATACTTGTACATGTCAGTCTACTTTTTGCCTCATCTACGCACATTCTCCCCTTTTCCCCATCTCTCTCTTCCTTCGCCCTTCCTCTGCCCTGTCTTCGAGTCTCCTTTTCTCGCAGCCGTGCGCGCATTAGCCCTTGCGGCGCCGCCCCTCCCACCCCCCCCCCCGGCACACATACAGCTGAGGGCAGCTCCCTCGGACAGGATTCTGCAGCGTGATGTAATGCTCTCGGCAAAGAAGCTGCTACCAGCCACCCCGTGTGGCTGTGCAGCTGGGACAGGGGTCCCCAGCAGAGTGTTTCACGGTGGTGGGGGTTGTCTTTGAAGTGGGAGGGAAGAGGGACAGCACTGAAGGAGCAGTCAAGGGCTGGTGAGCATCTATGCACTCCCCCCCCCCCCACCCCCCCAACTCCCGAGGTTCACACGAGTTTCAACTCACAGGGGACACCCCCCTCGCCCCGCAGCGGAGCCCTCCATGTACTCCCCGCTTCCGCATGAACCCCACCCCGAGGGGCGGGGGCGACTCCTCCCTGCATGGACCGCGCTACAGCAAAGCACGCGTTTCTAAGAAAAAGTGACGACATCGAATTCCAACCTGATGTCCTAAAAATTATATCAGAAAATACAAGTGTGCTCCCATGGAGACCTGCAGGGGTGTGTGGGGGGGGCTGGGAGGAGAGGGGAGAACCGAGAGTGAGATTCCCTGGCAAAAGGAGGCATGGGACGTCGAGGGAGAAGGAATGAAAAGTTACCAAGAGGAGAGATGAAGAGAAAAGTCGAAAGGGGAGAGCGGATGAGAAGACTGTAGTGAAGGGAGGAGAGAGAAGAAATAAAGACAGGAGGAGAAAGAAAGAGAAAACAAGCATTTGCAATGCAATAGGTCTCGCATTTACGCGAGTTTAAGCTATTGGCATTGTAAATGACAATGCCTTTTATTTATGTTTTAAAAACCTAAATAAAAGGCATTATCATTTACAATGCCAATAGCTCAAATTCGCGTAAATGCAAGACCTAGTGCATTGCAAATGCTTGTTTTTAGTACCTATTGGACAATATATCACTTCATTATGTAGTGTGCGGATCCTCTAAAATCTGAACTTCTTTCTTTAATACCCAAAACCAAAAGCTTCTAAAAGTGAGCACTTGTGTATGGTTTTTTTTAGGCCCGACATCCTTGGCGTGGTACTCTTATTCCCAGCCCCAACCAAACTTTTTGCCTTAACACCTTCTCTTTTGCTGAGTTTGTTTTTGTTGGCTTTAGAACTGTGTGCACTTTACCACTGCTAACCAGTGCTAATGTGGTTGTGCTCTCTCCCTAAAACAGGGTACAATTGGCCTACCCCTAATTGGCACATTTAATTTACTTGTAATTCTCTAGTAAGTGGTACTACATGTACCCAGGGCCTGTTAATTGCAACTAGTAGGCCTGCAGCACTCATTGTGCCACCCATTAAAGTAGCACTGTAAAACATGTCTCAGGCCTGCTACTGCAGCCAGTAGTGCATTTTTAAACTGCCATTTTCGACCTGGCAGAATAAATCATTTGTCGGGCCCAGACCTTGTGCTTGTGAAATCTATTGTATTCAATATAAATCTTAAAAGGGGCTTACATCTCGCCCTTCCTTTTCATTCATTTGTGTTCTTGCCACTTACTTTTCCTCCGTTTCTATTGTTTGTAGCATACCATTTCCTGTTGTTCTCCATGTCTTCTTCTTATCAGTGTCCCGAGGCTTGAAGTACTCCTTTACATCTGCTTGAACTTCGTTGATATTTTAATTACGAACGTGTACGCCTCTTTTTTGACCTACTTCTTGGTGCTTCTTACGGAATTTAAATGTAACATTTCTTTTATTTGGTGTAAGGTATTCACATATTTTTATATTTGTAGGCACAGGAAGATTAAGCGATTTGCTTACAGGATGTTGAGCCAATGCTGAGATTCAAACCTGGTTCCCGAGCTCCAAAGTCGGCAGCTCTGGCCGCAGCACAACATCTTCTCGCCGAGCCTTGCTTTCTTCAGCCGTCTGAATGACGGGCACTTTAAGGAAATCAAGCAGAGGCGTGGCAAGGATGTCATATGCCCTAAATACACTCCATTCGACTGCATCATAGGATGCTCATTCATTTCAGTGGATTTGCAAATTACTAATCCAATTGCCTAATAAATCAACATTATTTTATTTTCAGTTACACTAAGGCGTTTATAACATCTATCCCCAAGACAAGACTTTTACAAAGGCTACAGCTGACGACTTTTAGAACTTGAAAACAACATGGAGTTTTGGCGTCGTGTGAATTCGGGGAAATTAGTTTACAGCTGTGTCCCCTTTAAAAATGCACTTTGTGCGAGCATCATCCATCAGGAAGGGCTTTTTCTTCTTGCTTCCCCCGGTGTCTTTTCTTCCTCATTGTTCGTGCTTGCACTCCTCTCACCCTGACCTCTCCATGGCCTTCGCTCCCCCTCCTTTCAAGACGTAAATCAACACTTTTACCAGATGTGCTTTCAGCAGCGGCAGCATCTTGCTGCGAGTGCCAAGGAAGGCTGCTCTACACCTTTATTATGCAGCGCTCCTTCGAACCAAATCACTTGGTAAAAAAATTATTTTTATTGCAATAATAAACATGACAGCGACAATCATCACATTCGAATAACAGATTGCAGATTACATTACTCCAAAAGTGGCAGGGAATGTCCTGTAATTTCATCACTCTATTTATTCCTCTCCCAACTTCTAAGTCTCGGTGGCAAAAATATCCTACTCTTATCCTCAGTTATCCTCTGGCCAAGGAGTATCACTAACGGGTACGCAGAGCCTCCCCATGCTTTCAATCCTACGCCCCCAAATCTGCGTCCATTTTTGTGGGCAAACTCTCCCCTCCAGCATGTACCAATCAATATCAGCCTTCCATTCACTCAATGCGTGACCTGAAGCCGCCTTCCATTTTCTTTCACTGTTGCGCTTGGCCACCATGAGACCTAGGGTAACCCACAGTCCTTCCCCTGTCGTTAAGTCAGTTGTACCCCATATGTTTAATAAACACCATCGAGGCAAGGTCTCTATATTTTTCCCACACAGTGTCATCATCCATGCTATGACCGCCGTCCAGTACACTTGAATCCCCGGGCAATCCCACCATATAGGCAAAAACGTGCCCATCTGACCGCAACCTCTGGGACAGTATTGCGAGTCAAGTTTGCCCATCTTAACCAGTGTTGTGCTTGTGTAATATGTCCTATGTAGTATTTTCAGCTGGACTAGCCTAAAGTGGGACCATATCGCTACTTCCCTGGGAGATGCGAGCGCCTCCTGCCACTCTTCATCATCCAATTGTCCCTGGTCTTCCATCCATTTAATACGTAATTTCTCCAGGGTGTCGGGGGAATTGTATAGTATTTTCCGATATATTAGAGATATGACCTTTTCTGCAAATATTCATCTAGCAACCTATCTTCTAGAGGGGAGCAAACCGGTAGATCCGTCCCCGTGGGATAGCATGTTGTAGTGCATGTCGGATCTCTAGGTACCGAAAGGTTTCTGTCAACCGCAAGTCGTATTCCTTCTGGAGTTCGAACAATTTAACTTTCCCATTTGCCCTTAAATCCCCTACCTTCGAAAGATCAATAAGGACCCATTTATCAAAACCTGGGTGTTTCGCCAAAAGACACAACTGCCCGAGTCCCATAACTGGGTGGCCTGGGTGATTTTTATCTCACCGCCCCAATGCTGCCATTGTAGCATGCCATATTCTCAGTCTCTGCAGCTGGGGTGGCTTTTGGAGTTTCTGTTTTCCCACAATAGATGGCCCTAAGGAAGCCTCCGGTGGCATATTATTTCTGTCCATCCTATAGGCTGGTTTATCCTGTGCTAAATGAACCCACTGATTGACCACCGTGAGCTGCGCCGCCCAGTAATAGTATTGAAGCACTGGAAGAGCAATCCCTCCGTCGTACCAGGTCTATGTCAATTTTTGTAAGGCTATCTGTGGTATCCCTCCATCTCAAAGGAGCGTCCGCACCTCTGCCTCCACGGCTCGAAAATATGCTTGGGAAACTAGATATGGTGTATTTTGTAAAATATATAGAAAACGAGGCAGTGCCATCATTTTATATAAGGAAGCTTTCCCCAGCAGGGGAAAGGGTAAAGTCCGCCAGTGCTGCACATCATTCCGTAGGCCATGCTCATGAAGTCACAGGGTTGCTTGTAATGTAGATACCCAGGTATCGAAATCCCTCTGTCACCACCCTTGCCGTACATGACCATGGAAGTCGTGGTTCCGGGCCACAGAGATCATATATCAACGACTTATACCAATTTATTGTGTATACTGAATAAATTTGATATAAGGAGAACATGAAATATCCTATGCAGGGAGGAATAGGGGTTTGCCACATAGAGGAGGATATTGTCTGCATATAGGGAGATCCTATCTTCCCAGGTCTCAGACCATTTAAGTCCCATAATTAACGGGGCTACCCATATCCAAACTACCAATGGCTCCAGAACCAAGGTGAAAATCAGTGGAGAAAGGGGGCATCTCTGTCTCGTGCCCCTCTGTACTGTAAAGACCGTCGAACGCCCTCCGTTTACCGTTACCTGCGCCAAGGGGTCTGTATATAGTAGGCTTTTCCACGCCAAAACTTTAGGGCCGAACCCCATTCTCTCAAGGACCACAAACCGGAAAGGCTACTCTATCTTATCGAAGGCCATCTTAGCATCCAACGACACTACTAAAGCCTCCTCCTGAATATATTTTGCCCTTTCCAACACTCCATGCAAACGTCTTGGGTTGAGCGCAGTATTCCGTCTAGGCATAAATCCTGATTGATCAGGATGAATTAACGTATGGAGCACTGGCGCTAATCGAGTTGCTAACACTTTAGCTAGAATCTTGACCTCCGCATTTAGCAAGGAAATTGGTCTATAAGAGGCGCTATTTTCCGGAGTTTCCCAATTTTATGTATTGCCACAATGTTGGCCAATCTCTGACTATCTGGTAATTTCCCAGGTTTGAGACTTGCTCGATACATTCGCAATAAATGAGGGGCAGTCTTGGAGGCAGTTAGCTTATACAGTTCTATCGGGAGGCTATTTGGACCCATAGCTTTCCCTGCTTTCAATGCTCTAATGGCCTGTATCACTTCACTCTCTGTAAGGACTGTCTCCAGACCAGCTCTGTCGGCAGCCTCTAAGGAGGACATCGGCAAAGTGGCCAATAGCCCCCCTGGCTCATTCGCTGTGGTTCTTGAAGACCGTGTGTAGAGCTGCTTATAGTATGCTGCAAAAGTGTACACTATTCTTTGTCTATCTCTAACCGTCTCCCCATTGTCCGTGATCTCAAATACCCATCTAGAAGCCGTCTCTCTCCTATCCAACCATGCAAGGAGCTTTCCCACTCGGTCGCCTACCTCATAAATGTGATATAGTGTCACCTGATTCCTAGCTCTAGCCGCCTCTTCAGCCATATATTTATATTCTTTCTGTTTAACCTGCAGTCTATGTTGGGTTATTTTGTGATCTGACGATAGCAGCTCTAACTCTTAATTCCTGGACCTCTCTTTCCCACGTCTCTAGCTGCTTTAATTTCTCCTTTCTATGGCCCGCTCTCAGTGAAACTCCCTTGCCCCTTATCATTGCTTTGTATGCCTCCCATAGCATCTGGGCTGACTCTACCAAGCCCTCATTTTCTTCAAAATAATGGGTCGTGCCTTTTTGCATGCCGGCTTGAATGTTTGGCACTTTAAAGTACCATGGATTGAGTGGCATCACGCAATTCCCAGAGGTTTTCTACCGTAAATTGCATATAACTGGTAATGATCCGAGATCCCTCTCGGGAGGTATCTCACCTCACCGAATGTCGGAAGCTGGCCAGCCAATCTGAACAGATAGTCTATTCGAGATAAACTGCCATGTGCACCAGAGTGAAAGGTATACTGCTCGAGTAGTGGGTTGCGCACCCGCAACACATCTACCAGGCCCATTGTGGGCAAAAAGTCAGCTAGTGTCTTTCCGGCGGGGTCTCGTTTTCTTGCCAGCCAATGGGCTAGGTCACCACTACTAAGTGCTGCATTGCAGTCTTCCCCTTATAAGCATCTCTCCCTGTGGTAAGCTAACAATGAGTGAACCCAGGTCTGCACGTGTAGTAGTGTGAAGTCTCGGGGGGGGGTTGTGGGAAATAATATTAAAAGTCGACCTTCCCAGTGTCCCGATAGAGCAACATATCGCCCTTGGGGGTCATGCCTAATATTTTGTATGGTGAATGGAAAGGAGTTGCGTAAAAGAATACCCACCCTCTCAGCTCTCTTGTGTAACCTGCATGCGCTAGTTTGTAGCCCCATGTATTGAGCGCACCATAAGTAGCTCCCTGCAGGTGCGTTTCTTGCAGCAGGGCTATATCAGGTGTATGGGGCTTTAAGTATTGTAACACTATTCCTCTTTTAATTTTGTCCCCCAGACCATTCACATTCCAAGAAAGGATTTTAAAGCTGTAGGGAGTTTGGATCGTATTCATGCTGTCCTGCTTATATAGCATTTTAATGTTTTGGACAAGAGCATGATTGCTCTGAGAGAGAGTTCTTTTGTATCAACAAGGAATATTTGGAAACAGCAGAGCCCTTTTCGTCTGCCCACAGGACTACCTGGGAGAAGTTTTGAATCGTTTTGCCCAGTAATGCCAACAATTGTCAACACTGTCCTCCATCTACACAACATAAAAAACACATTAGAACATTTTAAGTAACGGTCCCCTTCCTCCCGCCTCCCTGCAATGTGGACTCAAAACTACCCCCCCCCCCAGGCTTTGCAGAGTGCCTATGTGTCCTATCCCCCATGTCCTGATGTCGGGGAGCGTGTCCCTGCTAACAATCCACCCACCACCACCCCTCCGTATAATGTGTGAAGTGTTCACCACACTGCTGCAGTTCAGTCGGGAAGCAGCAAGGTCTCAGCATGGTTAAATTTGACCGTGGTGTTTTTTGTACTTAAGTGGGGGGGGGGGGCGAGCGAGCAGTCTGTATTATCACATCCCGCCTCTGTAGTTAAATATCCATGCCACGATTGGACGTGGTGGCACTCCTGGTCGCGGCTGGCCCCCCCGGAAATTTTTGGGCTCGCTCCACAGAGAAATAGTTTGATAAGCCACGTGGCTGCAGCTGCTTTACTGTAAGATCTTCAACAAGAAGATCCGTGGCTGGCCCTCTGCTCATTCAGGCACTCCCAGGATTCTGACGTCGTTTCTGCGTGCGCGTCCCTCAAAATCTTCCAAGTTTCGCCTCTAGAGTAGTAGTAGTTGCACGCAACTCTCTTACTTGGTCTACAAGAGTTTTAGTGGTGGTCTGGAGTGTAGCGATGGAGCTCTCCGTGGCTCGGACACAGGTGCCAAGACTGCGAAGGTCTGCATGCATCAGCGAAACGTCTGAAGTTACAGTGTCAGTTTTATTTCCAGGGCTTAGCAGACGCCCTGAATCGCTGCCATTATGTCTTGCAATGTGAGGGCCTCCACCTCTACGGTTGGTATGTGCTGTTGCCCATCCTCCCCAGTCGCTGGGGCATCTGACTTGGGTTGCGCAAATTTATCAAGCTTTGTTTGATGCGTCGCTTGGGATCCCTTGTGTCCCGACATCTTTCTTGTCCAGGCCTGTATATCACTACCGCTACCTCCTGTTGATAGTTCACGATCGTCTGTCCCCCACGGTCAAGGGGTGGCTGGAGCTATGAATCGTCATGCAGTTCACCAGGACCTACCAAGGGTCCTAAATAACGATTAGGCTGAAAGGGTTCCGTCCACGCGCTGCTTATCTCTTACAGCTTGGTGTTTAATTGACTCTAATATGAATTCCCCGGTCCCGCACACTCCCACTCAAAGGTAGTCTCTAGCCTTTCTGGCCTCACCCCGTGCTTTGTGTTTGGGGGAGCCTGGTGTAATTTGTTCTATCTCAGTGTGAGAGGGGGGGCCCTCTGCCTCAAGTCTTCAGTAGCCTAGCCGTGGGTGCACCGCATCTCCAACCCCCACCTCCTCAGTCAGTTTTCACCTGTAGGATGGGCCTCGGAACCTCCAGGGCCCGTCGTAAAACTGAATGCGGCAAGGCTCGGCTCCCGGCAGCGGTCCCGGCCCCACCAAACCCCAGAAGGGGGACTGTCCCGCTCTACTGTCACGGGTCCCTGCCAGCGTTCTTCTCTGGCGGGCGGCAAGCTAACTCCTCCCCTCAGCTGCGAAGCACTCAGCAGATGCGGGCTGCCGCCCACTGTGCCTCCACGTCTTCAACCTACTTCTCGCCCCAGGGGACCGGGGCCTAGGTGTCACCTTCCACAGCTCCAACGGCTCCGGGGGCCTCTCTCTTGTCGTGCCGGTGCCTCCAACCCTCCGAGTGGGTGTCTACCACGGAAACGGAGCGATTCCCTCCTCTGTAGGCCACACCACGCAGCAGTGTCCACGCCCGATAATCTTACCCTGGAGGCAAGGGCCCTGTCGATCACTCTGAAGCAGCTCCTGGACACTTCTAGGTCTCTGCGAAGTGTGGTAAGCAGATATTTGTCCGGATAATTGATGTTTTAGATGGCTGGCCACTGGAGCTCGCTTACAGTATGGCCATCTCGGCTGGCTGCTAGCCCCCCAAATCACACCTCTTTTAAACTGTTTACCCAGTCCACCAGAGCTGTTACACAGCGCTAAAAACCAGACCTACTGCTGCAAAACTCCACAAACAGCCTGCTGTTTAAAAAAATAAAAAAACACAATTTACAGCCTGCAGCAAGTAGTTTGATTTCACCACGTTTTCTGTGGGTTGTTGTGTGAGGGAGGGGTAATTGTTGTGCGTTTTATAATTAGTTAAATTCTCATGCTTGCAGTTTAGTAAAATGTACTTTGCACTTTACATGAGCACCAGTTACTTCACACATTCATTTTTTGTTGTCGCATCAAGATTAAATGATTTACCCAGAATCACAGGATGTTGAGCCAAGACTTAAACCGAGGTACCCAGGTCCAAAGTCGGCAACTCTGACTGCTACACCACATCCTCTTCTCATCTCTTTAGTGTGTTTTTTCTGGGACAAAGCCAAGAGCACAGAATTCCCTCCAGAAGCTCACCTAGCACATAACCTGTTCACTTGTGTTGCTTGTTTGCATTTCCTAGTAAGCACTCTTTGCAAGTGCATCTGCAGGCCGTCTCTCTCCTCCCTGTGTCTTGCAGCCTCCTCCTGGGTCACACCTTGTTGTTTCCCCTCTCGTTTCCATCTATACAGCTCCCATCTTTTGACATCATTCGCTCCATTCAATAAACTAATCTCTCTGTCTTTTAAATAGTTTCTCTTCAGACTACAGGGATGAACTTTTTTTTTTTTTTTTTAAATTTTTATTGAAAATAGAAACTCAAAATACAAATATATCAAAAAACATAAGACATTCCATCTGTTAAAATATTCAATACAAATATCCAATACATATCACAAAACAATAAGGATACAACAAATTATAACAACACCACTAAAATACATCTACAAATTACAAAAATGATAAAACATACAAAAAACAATCCCCACAATATTGCCAGAGGGAGAGAGGAGATTAAGTGAGCTCCAACATTGGAAGTGCGAGTTACACTGGACTGATAAGGTAGGACACACCGGGCGGCTATGGTACATCGGTCCTATGAGTGAAAACGGGTGTAGGGGGGAATACAGGACATAGTCCCTGACACAGGTAGCTTGTTCACTGTTCACCCAATAGCCTGGGAAGCAGTCGGAGTAGCAGCAGCCTGGGAGGCGAGGAGTGTTCGCTGCAAGTGCGTGCGGTAAACGCACCAGATGTCCCGGGGTCTGGAAGTTGGGGGTTGAAGTGTAGCATATATCTCAGATTGAACACTACAATACGCCAGGCTTCGAAGCCAGGCAGATTTGGTTGGCCGAGCCCTTGCCCCCCACCGCACAGCAATTTCACGTTTGGCCAAAAGTAACGCTATTGCTGCAAAACACCTATAGCAAAGTTTAATGTGATTAACCAGTCCCAGCAGACCCACTTTGGGGGAGGGTACCAGGGGTGTATCTATTATTTGCGCCAGTGTTGCAAAGACCTCTTGCCAATAGGCCAAAATAGGGGGGCAGGTCCAGGACCACAGAGATGAACTTTAAGTCCTCTGTGCAGAGGAACACATGGGACCCTGTGGCATGACTGCAGTTATCGATGCGAAATGTCTTTCTAGTCGGAGCAAGGCACAGCCAGCGACACACGGTGCAGTCTCACCTAATCCCTGCCCCTGGCCTCATCTGCATACACACTGTACTTATTGTGGACGTTTATTTCTTTCTTTGTCTCTTCCCCCCCCCCATTTACCTAATCTCCCGCTTTATAATATCACCAGTAACAGCACAATATATTGCCTTTCTCGCTATACAAGTCATAACACTTTAATGGAGTTTCAGTAACTTATACTGCACAGCTACTCACCAAGCTACAACTTACAACAAAAAACAGCCTATTATTAATCACACAGGCGAAACCTATTGCGTTTACCAATGTTTGTTAATACTTATAAGAGACCCCTACAGTGGTCCCTAACCACCAAGAAGGTAGGGTGCATAGTATTTAAAAAGTAGAACATGTGGGTTTAAGTTTTTCATGTCCTGGAAGGGAAAAACTCATACAGTTGTTCTTTACTGTTCTGAGGCCTATCTCTCCCATTGACTAACACTGGGATACCTTATTACATTTTATAAGGGCTTTGATTGTGAGCAGATGGTGATATGCTGTGTAGACTCAAATAGATTATTTAAAATCCTTTTTAATTTTTAAAGTTGTATTTTAAATCAGTTCTTTTAGAAAGTTGGCATTTTCTTCCCCCAACCCACGGTGCCTTTTGCCAATTTCCTTGGTCTAACGCAAAGGAATTTGACAGAAGGCCTGCCTGCCTTTTGTCACTGCTAGTCAGTTTGGAGTCTTGACAGGGGAAGAACTTTCCAGAACCAGATATGGGGGTAGGGCAGGGAGCTCCCCTACCCCCACACACAAAGGCTGGCACCGGATATAAATATGGACGTCCAGAGCCACACTCCTGGACATGTGGAAGTTATAGAAGGACTGCCTTGCTGTCCAAGAAAGACGATTGGACCTGCTTGCCTTCATGCCAGGCTAACCCAGAGTGAAGGGTCAGTTGCTTGATCTCCTGTGTGAGCTGCAGAAACACCACCAGCTTCAGAGGCCTCCTTGCAGTTGCCCAGCTGACCTGCTGCAACTGGACCTGCCTGAACCCTGCTGACCTCTGCTGGAGTGAGTCGCTAATCCCTAGGAGGTGCCTCACAGGTCTTGTACCCTTGACTGGCCTCAGCGTGTACTCCATCGTGAAGTTTGGGCTTCTCTTGACCGTGAATGGGCATGTTCGCACTAAGACTCTGCCGCTCGAGATAACCAGTAACATGATGCTCCGGTGAGACCTGCTCTTTGCGCTACGGCATGCGCCAGTGATGAAAGGTAATGCAAGAGATGCACTTCGCTCCAAAGCAATGATAGCCTGTGTTTACCACTAACGCAAAGCTACAGCAGCAACTGTCCGGCTCTTTGTGCTACAGTGACGACAGCCCACAATGCTCTGCCTGCTCCTTGTGGCCGCCTCAAACGTGAACAGAACTCTTTGTGCCGGACTTAGAAGATAACTTTTTCTCAGGGCTAAACTGGTCCCTGCATCCGACCTAGACTCCATTGCGGTTGGCCTGAACTTGTGACTTGCCCTGATCTAGTGCAACTAGATGACCACGAGTGACGCTTTGTGCTTTTAGGTGCCATTTTCACACACAAAAATTGAAATTAAATATCTCCTGCTCTACTGATTAGATTTTTTTTCATTCTTATATCATTTGTATTTATTACAATTTACTGTATTTTTCTAAATTCATTTGGGATTTTTCTTGTGTTTTCACTCTATTACTGTTTGTGTACTGCATAAATACTTTACACATTGTCTATAAGTTAAGCTGGACTTCTTTTGTGCCAAGATACCAGAGGGTTAAGCACAGGTAAATGTGTTTTTTTTTGTTGTTTTAAAAAAAAAATCCTGATAAGAATTGTGGTTGTTGCTGGAGTAGGGCTTCTTTCCCCTTCAATTAATAACCCAATATCTTACATTAGTGTTCAGTGGTGGGATCTAGTACTTGTGTTTGTGCGGTGCCACTGAGTGATTTTGTGCAAAACTAAAATCCCATATTAATAATCTGACATCAGATTCTACCTCTTCTTAAATTCTCCTTGGATCACTATTTTTCCTTTTCCTCTAAATCTAATTCCGTTCTCATTTGTGCACCTGTGACTCTTGTCTACAAAAATTGAGTTGAATTTCTACAACCTGGAGAGCTAGACTGTGGCAAAGTTGAAAGGATTCTTCAGGGAGAAGAGGTTACCAGTAAACGGGAGCTCAAAGGGACAGACTCTTTAGAAAGCCCTCAGGGCTTAGGAAGAGGCCCACCAGCTGCTAACGACAGCACAGGAGTGAGTGGGGAATGAGGAGGTAGAGTAGCAGGAGGAGGATAAAAAAACCCTGACCATGGCCTGAAGGGAGGGCTCACAGGAGTGAGAGTCCCTGCTGGATCTAACTCTGGGAGCAGTGTGTCCTCCCACAACCTGTTCCCTGAGGAACTAGAGGACAGGAGGGCAGAGAGTGAGTTTTAACTACAGCTAACCAAGTTGCAGCTGGCTGCAAAGGAGGCTGACTGGGCCTTTAAGGAGAAGAAATGTCTGTTGGCTCATGAATTGAGTCTGAAGGAATTGGACTTGAAAGCCAAGCAAATCTGTGTCTCCGAGCAATGGTGCCAGCGAAAATGCAATGTCCAGTGGAGACAGAACGGTCTGCGTTCTCGAAAGACCTGGTGCCAAATTATGTGGTGGGGGATGATATTGAGAAGTGGTTGCAGGCCTATGAGGTAGCCCTGCATATGCATAGGGTCCCTGAGGAGGGAGGGGGCTAGCCTATGGCAGTACATGCCCCCAGTTCAAAGGTATACCCTACTCACCCTAGAGGTAGCTAACAAGATGGCCTATGCTCCTATGAAAGCCACCCTTGTCACCAATTTTAGTCCTACCCCAGAGAAGTACAGGCTCAGGTTAAGGGACCGTCACAAATTGCCTAACCAGTCTTGGGTAGAGTTTGTGGATTACTCTTGCAAGGCACTGAACAATTGGGTGAAGGATGGTAATGTGAATGATGCTGATGGGTGGTTTAGCCTGATCTTGAGAGAGCACATGCTTTAATACTTGTTTGACAGAGTTGTGTCAACACCTGATTGACAGTAAGCTCACTTCACCCCTAGAGTTTGCAAAGGAGGTGGACCTCTAGGTCAGCCCCAGAGTGTCCAAGAAGGTACCTGGGGAGGAGGGTGGGAATGACCAAAAGAGTTGGCAGGGTCCCCACCAGGAGAAAGAAAAGGGGGAGATAAAAATAGAGTTCTCATAATGCCCTGAAAACTGTTCTCAGAAGAAGGATTCCCAGCCCCAACCTGACCAAAAGAAAGGTGGTTATCCTGAGAAAGTCTTAAAATGTTTTTCTTCTTAGTGCTACAGGTACAGACAGGTCAAGGGGGCCCCCACTGTCCTAAAAGGCAGCAGCCCCCTCCCCCCCTGGTGGACGGGCACTAGACGTTGCCAGAGTAGCAACAGGGGAGGAGGTTGCCCCAGTTAGTAATGGGGGGAGGTGGTGGGGAGTTTAAAGTTTACCTTAGTGTCCCTGGGTGACAGAAAGGTGGTGCCAAAGGCCCACATGCCTAGTAATACCAAAACATACTGGCAGTGGGTCACTCTCCGTGGGCAGAGGGAGGAGACGCAGGAACTAGTATGACTTCTTTTGTCAACTGGTGTCCTCCGAGCAGGTAATTCCTAATGTATTTCAGTAGGGGGGTAGTAGCTAACAACCACGAGAGTCACTATCCAGTGGATCTGGTTCCCTGTGAATTGAAGGGTGGAATCTCCGGTTCCTCAAAGGTAGCTGTGACTCAATCAATGCTTGTGTATTGGTAAAGACATGGAGCACACCATCTGGAAGGAGGTAGCGCTCCGTTCCCACCTAGAAATGTTAGGGTTGCCTGAGGAGATGTGCCTGACCACAGAGTCCATAGCAGCCTAAGAGGGAAGTTGAGAGGACCTGGAAACCTGCTGCTACCATTCCCACGGTCAGGGAGGAAGCGGAGCAGGACACCCCGGAGCCTACAGTAAAGGACATTGCTGCCCTGGGGGACCTACTCAAGCTGGCTGGTAAGCAAGCTGAAGGGTGACTATCCCGGGTGGAGTTCTGCAAAGCCCCAAATGAGTGCCCTACTCTTGAGGGCCTATGGCAGCAGGCCAAGGCCCAAGCAGCTGGCGACACCTCTGATGATTACCTGATTTTAAAAAAATATATATATTTTTTATTTTTTTATTTTATTGATTTTATAGTCATAAGTACATACAGATTAAACAATAAAGGACAAAAATAATACCAAAATACAAACCGTCACAGTGTTCGTGAATATACATCCAAAGGCATTACTGGAAGAACAATGCAAAATACACTTATTAAATCTCTAGAGGGCTACATATGTTCTTTAAGAATTAACACTTCTCGTAGGACCCCTGTCATAAGAAAAACACAGTTGGCATGACCTTAGGAACCCTTCATGTACATACGCGTTCCGTTGGGGAATAGAGGATATAATATACTAGGCGTGTACCTGATGTAGCATTTCCAACACGACATCTATCACTTTTGTAGAATCCATCCAGCCCATCTGGCACAACCCTTTCGTGGGGAATAAGTACATAGTGGTTCATTTCTTGCCGTCTAAACTCCTGTACAAGCTCCAAAAATTCTTGGGGCGACTTTGAGGGGGGGAGCAATTTGCTGTATAATTCAGACTGTGTATTACAGAACAACACATCTCTGGACCATTGTTTCAGAGTAGGAGGTGAACCGTGCGCCCAGTGCATAGCAACAACCTGCTTCGCTATTAACAGCCCCATGTCAACCAGATGCCTTATATCTTTACGTACCCGCTTAGAAAAGCCCAAAAGCGCCAACTGTGGATCTGGCGTTAGGGGTTCCTCGGTTATGGCACTTAATGTTTGGAATATTGAAATCCAGAAGTTCTCTATTGGGGGGCTTAACCAAGCTAGATGCATGAATCCTGCTGGTTCTTCCCCACACCTTTCGCACTTAGCTGTATTCCGTAAGCCATATCTATGGAAACGGGCAGGGTTAAGATAAACCCTATTGAGGTATTTAAACTGGATGAGTCTGTGTCGACCATTCAAAGAAATATGTTGTGTGACTTTGCAGCAATACCGCCAGGTAACATCATCCAGCGTGACACCCAAGTCCGTTTGCCACTCTAACCTGGCTTTAATGTAGTGATTCTTACAATAATCTTGCACTGTGCTGTAAATATGTGAGACGAGCTTACACGGAAGTTCTGAACGTAACAATAGGGAGAAGGGGGCAACTTCCGGAGGCTCCATCAACTCCTCACCCAACATCTCGCGGAGTGCATGGCGGGTTCTGTAAAAGTGAAACCTCGTAAGTGGAGAAATATCCTGTTTTTCTGCAATTAAGTCTTCCCAGTCTCGCCCCATCCCATCAGCAAATAAATCACCTATTACAGAGATATCCAGGTTTTTTAAGGCTCGCACCACTTCAGGTTCCGCAATTGTCGGGAGCCAAACGCACCACTCAATTGGTGTGAGCGGGGAGTACAGTATGGAAGCAGCCTGTCTTTTGGTTAGGTTGTGCCAGGCATGCGTGGTGGCATGGATCGAGTCTAAAGTGCCGGAGCATCTCACCTGAGCGTGAAACAAAGCCGTAGCCAAGTGGGAGGGCGCTGCAGCTACACTTTCTATGTTTAGATGGGGAGGAGAGGTTTGCTGATGGAGCCAGTAGAAAGTGTGTGAGCACTGTGCCACTCGGTAATAGAGCTCCAGGTCCGGAGCGCCTAGCCCACCCATGGAATAAGGGAGAGTAAGGATATCCCACTTAACCCGAGGTTGCTTACCGGCCCAAGCTAGCTTAACCTGCAAGTACTTAATATGCTTAAAGTGGGCAGGGAGAACCTTAGGTATGTTTGGAAACAAAAAGAGGAATATGGGTAACACCACCACCTTCATTAGGGACACACGTCCCAAGAGCAATAGTGGGAGCCGCACCCATCTGTTTATATATTCTTCTAGTTTGACAATCGCTCTGCCGTAATTCTCCGTGAAGACAGTCTCTGAGCACGTGTGCACCTGGATCCCCAAGTATCGTACAGAGTCAGTAGACCAGGTCAGAGGGAACTCCAGTTCTATCTGTTCCATTGCTGAGGTGAGGGGAAAAATAATAGACTTAGACCAATTAATTTTAAGTCCAGAGAACTCCCCAAATCTTACCACCTCCCTTAACACTGGGGAAAGGTTATCCCCCGGGTCTCTAATGTATAGGAGAGTATCATCCGCATAGGTGGAAATTATTAAATTATAGTTGGGGAATCGAAGCCCTCTGTGACTATGGTATTCCCTTATGGCGCAAGCCAGCGGCTCCGCTACCAGCGCATAGAGTAGTGGGGATAGCGGGCATCCCTGGCGGGTGCCTCTGGAGATAGTGATAGGAGGGGTTACAATGTTTCCCACTCTCACCCGGGCCGTAGGGGAATTATAGAGGACTTCCACCAACCGAACGAAGAGGTCACCTAAACCCATGCGTCTTAATACCAGTAGCATATAGTTCCACTCAACTGAATCAAACGCCTTTCAGGCGTCTAAAAATATCGCAGCCGCTTTAATATTTGGCTTAGTGTGTTGGATAGCACCGAATACTGTGCGTAAGTTGTGTTAATGTACGCCCAGGGACAAACCCTGCCTGTTCAGGACCGACCAAAGTCTGAATAAGGGGGGCCAACCGGTTCACCAAGATCTTTGCAAATAATTTAGTCTCAACGTTTAGTAGAGACAGCGGCCTGTATGATGAGCATTCATGTGGAGGCTTGCCTGGCTAAAGAAGCGCGACCAACATGGCCTCGCGCATCGACGGAGGCATGATTCTACTCTCACCCATCTCTTCAAATAGGGTAATCAGATGAGGAACTAGCTGCTCCCTGTACTCCTTATAGAAGGCCACCGTTAGACCGTCCTGATCAGGGGCACTATTTGCTCGCATGGATTTTAGCACGTCCAGGACTTCCCAGACTTCTAGGGGCCTCATAAGGTACTCTCTATGTTCATCCGCCAACCAGGGGAGTTTAATGTGATCCAAATAATCCAGCATAGTAGTGTCTGTACCGTGTGTTTTGATATGATATAACTCTGAATAGTAGCTTCTAAAACTGTTGGCGACAGTCAGGGTCACTTGTCTTTTCACCCGAAGCTGTACTGATCTCTGTGGACCTGATGCCTCCCGTCTACCTTTCATTATGGTTGCTAATGTAGCGCTGGGGCACTCCCCCTCTCCGTATGTCCTCGCTAGGGCGTACTTCCCCAAGAGTTTAACCTCCCTGTCGGCTTCCTCATGGTACTCCTCCAGTGTGACTTTAAGCTTATCCATGACCTGGTCACTACCTCCCTCGAGAGCTTCCCGCTCCAGAATAGCCAGTTTCCTTTCTAGCGATTCAAGGCGCCCTCTTATAGAGCGTAAGACCCCTGAGTGTTTGGCGATTGCTATCCCTCTGATATAAACCTTAAAGGTTTGCCATATGGTGGCGAATTGGGGTACTGAACCTATATTAGTATTTAAAAAATCTCAATAGCCTCCGACATCTCTACCTGAAAGGCATCATCCAGGAGAGCATATGGAGGGAACCTCCACGTAAACGGAGTGGCCGTTTCTGTGGACACTCAAGGTCTAATAGAATTGGTCAATGGTCAGAATATGAGCCAGGGAACACCTCGCAGCCACGTATTGCGTGTCTCAGCGAGAAACCAGTAATCTATTCTAGTGTATAGATCGTGTGGGGCAGAGTAGTGTGTGTAGCCCCCCTCATCCCCGAACTGTGAACGCCAGGTGTCTATCATGCCCAGCTCAGCAATCGCATCTTCAATCGCCTTAGCCGCTAGTGATTGATGCCGAACCGGGCCCCCTGAACGGTCAATAGCTGGGTTCAGTACACAGTTAAAATCGCCTCCCCATATCTGCGGAAGCGAAGATGATTGTCGTGCTACAGCAAGAAGAGTACAATAGAATTGTGAGTGATCAAAGTTAGGGCAGTAGAAGTTTATAATGATGAACTCCCTGCCTTTCCCCCTGCATTTAGTGATCACAAATCTGCCCTCTGAATCTGTATGGAGTCTTTCTAGGGAGAGACCAGCCCTTGGGTTTGGTCAGGTGAGCACCCCACGCGCATGTGTGGAAAAACCCGCCGCATGGAACGTGCCGTGCAGCTTTCTGTGCGTTAATATTGGGCTGTCTAAGGGAAGGTGGTTCTCTTGTAATAGGGCAATATCTATGTTATTCCTGTTGAGGTACACAACCACTTTCCTAGTTTTCCGATAATCATTCAATCCCCTGATGTTCCAGGTCAACAATCTCAACCTATCACCCAGTGTCTATGAAAGGGGGGGCAATTTCACAACTGTGTCCCTCTGTTACCACCCTGCATAGCCACCCCAGAGCGGCCCTGTACAACGGACCTCGCTTGACAAAGTTATCAAGTACCGTACCTACACTGTGACCAAAACGAAATAGACAAAAAAAAACACCCAGGACAAGATTTCCGCCCGCCACCCACGCCATGCTAACCCCAACTCAGCATAGTCGAAAAAAACCCTCCCCCCACCCACCCCCCTTATATGAGAGAGGCCAAAAGCCATAAAGTTTGTAACACTGCGGGGCGGATGTTACCAAAGCACTGCAAACTGCACCGGGAACAGCAGTCAGCTTGCCAGTCCATCGGATCTAATAAGGCACACCTGAAACCAACAATACTAACATTATTTTTATATTACGGGTGGGAGAAGCAACCATCTATCTATGCATGCAAACCATATGTCCCCTAGTGGAGTGATGTGACCAGACGCACCAAAACAATGACCCTCCCCCAGGCCGCTGCCACATTATCTCTAACAATACTTGCAAAGGTCCAAATGTCTCCACGCCACCATCTTGACCTTTGTAGAGCTCTCCGGGTTTCATCGCGCAGTGGAGCACAATCTTTTTTTAAGCCCACGTATGGGAGGAGGACACTCTGTAGTGTCAGGACCGCAAAAACAGAAAAAAGGCACTGAACCGGGGCCCACTCAGTCTTGTTCATCCAATCCACCACCAGGTGCCCTGCTAGTTGCCTCGTCAAGTTTTTTCGCCTCCGAATTCTGCTCTTCCGTCTTAGAGAAGTCTTTAAGAGCTTTTTGTAGAGATTTGGGATCCGAGAAAATCCTAGCTTTGCCATTCATTGTGACTCTCAGCCTGGCAGGATAGAGCATAGCATAGTCCAGGTTCTGCTCTCGAAAGCGACGCTTCAGCGGGGCAAATTGGCGTCTAGCTTCCTGGACCTTCATGGTAAAATCCGGGTACAGGGATATCGCAGAGCCCTCATATGTCAGAGCACCCCTTTCTCTAGCTTGCCTTAGGGCCGCGTCTCTATCCCTGTAGTTTAGCAGTTTTGCTATCATCGGACGCGGAGGGGCTCCCGGAGGCGGCCTAGGGCCGAGCGAGTGGTGGGCACGCTCCACCACAAACCTATCCGAGAAAGTTTCGCGGCCCAGCAATTTGACAAGAAGTTTCTCTGTAAACTGTTCCATATTGCCCATTGCGGTGGATTCCGGCAGGCCCGTAATCCGGATATTACTCCTCCTGGACCTGGCCTCTAAATCCTCTGCTTTATCTTGGAGAGCGACTAATGCTTTAGCCATTTGTTTTTTCTGAGTCGGACTCCGACTGCGCCTCTTCTACTTCCGACACACGCCGCTCAGTCATATCAATACGCTCTGCTTGTTTGTCAAGGCGCTCCGACATTCTATCCATCCGCAATACAGGTGAGTCAATTTTGCCATTGATTGTTAGTAGACTCTTCTGCACCGCAGCAAACATCTGTTTGAGATCGCCGGTTTCCTCTTCAGGGGCGTCTACCCGGTCCTCCGAAGAGTGGGCCCCCTCCGCCTCCCTGGTCCTTGACTTCCTCTGGTCAAAGAGAAGTTTCGTTTGAGTCTTGTCCACTTTGGCCATATTGACGCCGGAAGAAACGCGCCCTCTCTCCGATGCGCTCCCGCTCTCCGGTATGGGGTCTGTATCACTCCTGTGCTTTACGCAGTAATCCTCCAAACGCCGCGCTAGCCTTGATCACTGGCAGCGCAGGGGAAACTGCCCCCCACTATCTAACACCAATCCGGTTCGAATCCCCAAGGTCTCCGCCCGTGCTTATAGAAGTTGTTGGCCGGGGAGTACCTCCAGAGGAGTCAGGGCTCAGTATGCCAAAGGTAAGTAAAAGCTGGTGATTACCTCCTAGTTGAAGTGGATTCACAGGAGTAATGTTTTGTGGTGCTACCATAGGCCTTTGTCTGGCTCCTCAGCCAGTAGTAGTTTACCGCTCGAGGGCTGGCTCACGAGTACTCCCAAAAACACGCTGGGGCGTTGTCCACATAGGGCTGCCAACAGTCACCCCCTCCGCCAAGTGAGCGAGCAAGTTTCACAGTTATTTGAAGTGGATTAAGCAGCCTACATACAGCCACACCACCAGGGGGTCTCTAGAGGCTGAGGTCCAGCAACGTACCGGGCAATCCTGTAGAGGGCCAAGCCGATGGGGCACACTTCCAGGGTGATGAGACTCTGTACCTTCCGCCCGGTCCCAGAGTCCATTACCAGGGTGGAGCCAAGGGGTGCACCAGGAGACCACTCCCCTACGGCCAGTCACGCTGTGCGCCCGGGTGCCGGATCAGCCTCGGCGCTGCCGCGAGGGGCCGCGGCGATAATAGCAGGCTGTAAGCAGCGAAGGTCCGCAACGGGACCGTGCCGCACCCACCGTGCCTCGCGGGGCACACGGTGCAGGCGCGCAAAAACGCACCCGGGGCAAGACCTCCCGGGGTTGTGCCGTCCGTCGCTCCAGCGCCGTGCAGCAAGCGACGGACGTGTCAGCAGCTAGTAGAGGGCGGTGCGTCGCAGGGTAATGCAGGCCGCACCCGGTTTCTCCCTCAATCGTCCGGGCTTCGTGCGCTATCTTTACACCGGACGGTAGCGTGGATCTTGCGCTTCACTCTCTGCCCACCAGGAATTGTGCAACGGCTTCAGGTGTGAGGATCCATGATGAATTGGGACGATGGCTCGCAGAGCTCTTCAATCACGCGGCCCTCTTGTGCTGCGGCAAGCTCCGCCCCCGATTACCTGATTTATTGGGAGAATGATCTTGTGTACAATGAGCATAAGGTTCCTGAGCCTGGTGCAACCCATGTGTTGGTGGTTCACAGTGCTACAGAGCCTTCTTACTGAGTTTGGCTCATGATGTACCCCTAGCACGACATCTGTTACAAAACAAGACATTTGCCAAGCTTGTCACCCACTTCTACTGGCCCTGGTTGAGGGTGACTTCAGATGCATTTTGCAGGTCTTTTCCTACCTGCCAGTGGGGTGTCACTGGGAAAGCGGAAGGCTCACCTGGTTCCCCTTCCTGATGTAGGCACCCCCTTTAAAATGGTGGATATCAACATTGTTGGGCCCCTGGGCTCCCAGACTGCCCTAGGCAACAGGTTCATCCTGGTCTTGGTGAACTATGCCACTTGATACCTGGAGGCCATACCTCTAAGGACATTGACTACACTCTGTGGCAAGAGCTCTGAAAGATCTGTTCCTGGGTAGGTTTCCCCAAAGAGGCAGTGTCTGACCAGGGCACCAACTTTATACCAGCGCACATGAAGCCCTTGTCTTATAAGTGTGGAGTAAACTAAAATGTCTGCACACCCTATCATCCCCAGACCAATTGCATTATAGAATGCTTCAAAAAGACCCTCAAAGGCATAATCATGAGCTTTTCCGAGCCCTTGAGGTGGAAGTGGGACGTCTTCTTGCCATGCCTGTTTGCTTACAGGGAGGTTTCGCACAAGGGGGTAAGGTCCAGTCCCTTAGTTTCTGTATTGCCACCCTGTTAGAGGGTCTCTCAGCCTTGTGAAGGCTGGGTGGGAGCAAACTCCCAAGAAACCGCCCGCTCAAGATGTAGTTAGCTATGTGTTGGGTGTATGGACTCCGATGAAGTGCTTTTGAAAGAAATCCACTGAGAACCTGGAAGACAGGAAGTCATGATATTGGCATGAACAGAAGGCCACTCTGGTTGAGTTTCATCCTGGTCAGAAAGTGTGGGAGATGGAGCCAGCGGAACCCTGATCCTTGCAGGACCAGTGGACTGGGCCCTATGAGGTGAAGGAGCAGAAGGGGGAGGTTACTTACCTGGTAGATCTCCAGACAACCAGGAACCCCTTAAGGGTCCTGCATATCATTAGCTTCAAGTCCCCACTTAGAGGTCCGAGGGAACTATGCTCCTGGTCGATGGGGTGGAGAAGGAGAATGTACCTCCCCACAACCTCCTATCTTTCAAGGAGCAGGATGGGTCAGTAGGAATTGTCCTCTCCCCTGCCCTGACTCCTGAGCAACAGAGGGACTGCCACCACTTGCTGGGGCACTTAGCCTCTCTTTTCTCGCTTGCTCCAGGGCTCAGCACTTGGTGCCCCCACGCTATTGACAGAGGGAACAGCATGCCTGTCAAAAACAAATGTACAGGCAGACTGACAAAGTGAGGGCCAGTATCAATGATGATGTGTCGAAGATGCTAATTGGTTCTGGTACCCAGAGCTCCCTCACTGGGCATTACACCAGAGCTCCAGTTCTGTGTGGATTACAGAGGGTTTAACTTAGTTACCAAGACAGATGCTCACCCCACCCGAGCTGGGGAGCTCAGTGATTGGTTAGGATCTGCCACGTTCCTGAGTGCTTTTGATCTAACGCCAGGGTCCTGGTTGATTGCCTTAAACAAGGGGAGGGGGGGGCTAACGAGAGGTTGCATTCTCCACCCCAGAGTGCCACTTCCAGTTTAGGGGGATGTTCTTTGGTTACAGAATGCCCCTGCTACCTTCTAGAGGCTGGTCAACCAGGTCCTGGCTGGAATGGAGGCTTTCAGAGCCACCTATCTAGACAACATTGCGGTCTTCAGCTCCAGCTCGGAACACCACCTCTTCAACCTCCTAGGAAGTGCTTCAAGCCTTGTGGAAGGCAGGCCTGACTATCAAAGCCAGTAAGTGTCAGATAGGGCAGGGACTTGTGGTTTACTTGGGCCACCAGTTGGGTGGGGGCAAGGTGCAGCCCCTCCAGGTCAAAATTAAGACCATCTTGGGTTAGGATCCCACCAAGACCCAAACTCTGGTGAGATCCTTCCTAGGCCTCATCTGCTCCTACAGGAGATTTGTCAAGGGGTATGTCACCATTGTTGCCCCCATGACAGATATGACTTCTAAGAAGCAGCACAAGAAGGTGATCTGGATGAAGGTGTGCCAGAAGGCTTTTGACACATTGAAGGAGGCCATGTGCACAGCAGCAGTGCTCCGAGCCCCTGACTTCTCTAGGAAATTTACTGGCCAGACAGATGCTTCATAGCATTGATTAGGGGTTGCACCCTCACAATTGGACAAAGAGGGCCTAGACCAACCTATAACCTTCATCTAGTAGGTTACTTCTCTGGGAACAGAGGTAGAGTGCAGTCTAAAGAGACGCCTATGCAGTGTTCTGGGCACTGAAGCAGTTGAGACCATACCTGTTTGATACATACTTCCGGGTTCAGACAGAACAGAGACCCCTCAGATGGCTAATGCAGATGAGTGGTGAGAATCCTAAACTGTTCAGAGAGTCCATCTTTCTACAGGGAATGAACTTTGCTTTGGAAAATAGCCCTGGAACTGACCATGCCAATGCTGATTGTCTTTCCAAGTTCTTCCGCCTTAGTAATGAGAACTCCCATGAGGGTGGGTAGTTCTCCCTACTTTAATCTGGGGGGGAGGGGGAGAGACATTTGTTATACCTGACATTCTTGTCATGGTACTCCCCCAAACCTTTTCCCTTCACTCCTGTTTTTCTGAATTCATTTATGTTGTTTTTACGACTCTGTGCACTTTACCACTGCTAACTAGTAGTAAAGGGCTTATGCTCTCACCCTAAAACATGGCAACATTGGCTTACACCTGATTGGCACATTTAATTTACGTGTAGGTCCCTAGTAAATGATGCTACATGTACCCTGGGCCTGTAATTTAAATGCTGCTAGTGGGCCTGCAGCACACCTAGTGCCATTCACTAAAGTAGCACTATAAAACATGTCTTTGACCTGCCGCTGTAGTGCAGTTTTAAACTGCCATTTAAAACTGGCGGAATAAACTTGTTGTCAATCCCTAACCTTCCTTTTTTTATTGCTTATAAATCACCCCTAAGGTAGACCTTATTCATCTAGAAGGCAGGGTGCATAGTATCTAAAAAGTAGGGCATGTGGGTTTAAGTTGTACATGTACTGGCAGTGAAAAACCCTAAATTCATTTTTTGCTGCTGTAAGGCCTATTTCTCCCATTGACTAACACTTGGTTACCTTATTAGGCACTAACATTGGATTGGGAGCGGATAGAGATATGCTGTTTAGACTCGCATGAATTGTAATTTAAAATCCTTTTTCCTGGTAAAGTCAGACAATTGTGAAAATGCCATTTTTAGAAAGTTGAAACACAAATGAGGGGTAGGACCAATTTAATTTCAGCAAGGCTAGGCCACTCTAAATGTCAAATACAAAACAATAGAGCCAGTACTGAATTTACTTCACAGCAACAATATTTTATATTCTTGAACAACAAACTTAATTACTGTGGTCCCCATTTATTTCATCATTGTTTCTCAAAACATTATTTTTTTAATGGGATAGCTGTCATAGACATAGAAATCAACAATTTTTTCTTCAGAGACTGCTTTTTGCAGTTCATATAACATAAAACAAAACACAGTTCTTTAAACAGTGACTATACATCAATTGTGGCACATACACTTTAATTATGCATGAATATAAATATATCACAGTTCTCAATTTCAACACCAAAAGGAGCCTATATGTAATTCTAATATAAGTAAGGGGCCCTATTTAAAGGACAAAACTAGGGGATGGAAGCATTGGAATGTCATGAAAGGCAAGCGGGGACCCTGAAATTGCTAATTGTTCCCATAAGTAATACCCTCCGTCCTACAAAACATTTTGCTCTTTGGCTGTACTCGCCCTGGTGTATTTTGCTGTCGATGCATTTCGAACCCTGACGCAGTTTTGAGTTCTCCTCAGGACCATAAACTGCTAAACACTGTGTGAAAGAAAAAAGAGGAAAAAGCCCGTCTTTAAAATCAAACTTCAAACTTAGTGAGGTAATGGGCTGAGTTCTATTAATCAGTTAGACTTCACTTGGCAACCTACATGGGCTTCAGTCTCATGTGCTTGGAACTCTCCACTAATGCATATCTTTTATGCAGAGATTTGTTGTAGCTAAATGAAAAGAAAAAAAACGTGTGACCAATTTGTGGAATCCACAGGTAACTGCTTAGACATGGAAAAAAGGGAACTGAAATGACGGATCACGTTTGACTCACTTGTTCTGATGCAGGATCGGAGGTGGCTGTGATCAATTACATCTTGAAACTATTTTCTCATTTCTTTTTAGAGCCTATTTAGGTCTTCAACGATCTTTGCAGAATCCTGTGTAGGAACAATAATTTTTAATCAGTGCTATTGCTTTTCATAGGGGCCATGAGGGCTGTTCTAAGGCTGTGATTGCCAAAATAGTTTTTCCAAACTTGGACGTGAACTGTGATGGGAATGTACAATAACGGGAGAAAATGAAGAGCTCGGCGATATACTTCAGAGGTTTCTTGCCATTTTGTAGCATACAGTGCGCTGACTGTTTTTGAAACATCGTATCGGGGGTGACTATGTTGCATTGATTTAAGCGGGCTCACTATAACAATCTGAATCAGTCTGCGCGTGTCTGTAACCTGTTCATGAAAACAACGTATCGAGGGACCGGTGTGCTCTTTTGGCGTGTGGGCAGCGTTTTACAAACGTTGTGGCAGTTGATTTATCGAGCTCAATTCAAGAAGCCCGCACATGTCTAGAGCTGTTGGGCTACGGCATAGTTCATCACGGATGGGTGGACGCGCTATTAAATTAGGTGCAGAATGAATAACCTGCAATGTCCTGGTGCACTATTAGTCACAGCATGCGTGCACTAAGGGGGCCACTTACTTTCAGTAGATCGTGCAGATCAAACAGTCACCTCCAAACTTCCTTCAGCCTCTCTGTGTGTCTAACCTACTTGGATTGCTCCTTCTGAATCTTCTTCATTGCGTGATACGTCAGGTTGGTGATTAGTAAACAGTTTGGCCAAGCCCATCAGTTCTTGTGTTAGTAGAACCGACAAGGGCCAGTACGTTACGTGGATATGCACCGAAATTCATTATGGGACGGGTAGTCCTCGTAATGCTTTTTTTGTGTGAAACACGGAAACGTCATTAAAGTCTTGATGGGCCAGGGAGTCCATCGTTATGGGTCCAAATGTGTGTCTCTAGAGTGGGGTCACAAGATCTCAAGTATAAACAGTTAATTAGGGTACCGGTGTCATTCAAGTGGAATAGTCTCGTAGGTTCTGTTACTCCGTCCTTTCATTCAATCCATCAGTGATTGTATTAAAGCGAAGATTAGGTAGGCTTCTTTTTTAGTCGAACGTCTTTCTATGCTGCCTCCCCTGGGGTTTGGTTGGATGACTGCCAATACTGTCCAACAAAAATCCTCTTCATTATGTTGCTTTTCTATGAAGTGGTGCTGAAATGACTTTACGGCATATCCTCAATTTATGTTGGATGATTCTTTGCCGAATCTCTTGATTTGTTTTTCCGATGTACATCTTATTACATGGGCAAATGATCCCATAAACGTCGTTTTTAGTTTTACAATTTGAAAAAAGATTGTATCCATTTGATGGTATTGTGTTGAAATTGAATTCCCTCTATAGTTTATTACAGTCGACACGTGCCGCATTTATGGTGTCCTTCCAAGGGTGCAAGATTCCAAAGTTGTCTGAGATTACTTTAGAGAGTTGGCGCAGGGTTGTGATCCCGAACTATTTGTCTTCCAATGCTTTAATCCTTTTTAAGTGCAAATAATGGCCGCTCAAAAGACTCATCAAGATTTAAATGAAATCTCAAATTCTCTAGTGATTTTTTTTTTTTTTCTTAAATTGGTTTGTGGACAGAATGTTGACACAAACTAGAAACTCTTTTTGGTTTTCTCCTCCCCAGGAGACATTCAGGGGGGTTGAACCATGCTCCTTTCATTGAGTTCTCTAACAGCTTACGTGGATATCCCCGTTCTTTGAGTCTGTCCAACAAATTATGAGCATGATGGAAATAGTCTTCATTAGCGGTGCAATTTTGTTTGATTCTTAAAAATTGCCCGCAAGGCAGATTACTTCTGAGAATGCGGGGGTGAAAGCTTGAGTAATGGAGGGCTTTATTGCAGTCCGTTGTTTTGTATGCATTATTGTGATAGTATGTCCATACTGCACCAACACTTCAACATCCAAAAATGTGATGGTTCCATTGCTACTGTTAAGACAAAATTTGATGTCTGGAGATCTGTTGTTCAACTACGTGAAAAACTGATTTAAGGAGTCTGCATCTCCTGTCCAAATGCAGAAGATGCCCTCTATATACCTCAGCCAATTAGACACTTGCTTGGAAAAAAGGTTGTCTTAGTAAATAAATAGTTCCTTGAATTGGGCCATGTACAAAACTGCCGGCTCTGGAGCATAGGGACAGCCCATCGCAGTCCCTTTAATTTGAAAGAAAAACTCTAAGCCAAATTTGATCTCATTTTTCTTAAGGGTGAATCTGGCCAAATCCATGATAATTTTAGTAGGGGCTCGATGTGGTCTTGGTCTTGTCTCTAGGTAAATCTCGATTGCTTCCAATCGATCTTCTTGGGGGATTTGGGTGTACAAGATGACATCAAGAGTGACTAACCTTTGTGTCTCTGGATTGAACTGCAGGCCCTCAATCTTTTTGATGAAGTCCATTGTCTCTTGCAAATATGATAGAACCTGTTGTGTGAAAGGTTTTAGAAAAACACCCACGTGCTGTGCAATAGGTTCTAGAACTGAATCACAGCCAAAAACTATTGGGTGGCCTATTGGTGTTTCTCCATATGTATTTTTGGCAGCAAGTACATGACGGGTATCCAAGAATTTATTTATTTATTTTTTTCTTCAGGAAATCACATTCTTTTGGGAAAATTTATCTTTCATCGAATGCCACTTTTAGAATGGTTGCAATTTCACCTTGAATCTCCTTGGTTGGACGGACCCTCCCCTGGGTCAGGTTCACCTGTAGAGTCTGAAGAAGAAGTTTCTGAAAAGCAAATGAATTGACATTTTGATCTCCCTTGGTATTCAGGCAAAAATCTCTGAGATTCAGGGCAAGTGTAGAAATCTTTTAATTACGGATAGACTGTTTCTAAATTGAACAACTTCTTGTCTCTCTCGAATTTAGTGTTTTTGTTGGTTGACTGTGAAGTCTTAAAAATCAGCAATTTCTTTATCTATTTTTTTCCAGGAGTGTCTTAGCTTTAGACAATGACTGGTTGTTATTGATTTCTTGCTCCAAAAGTAGGATCTCATCTAAGTGTTTCTTAGAGAGTCTTTGAGCTGTCTCAATTGAAATGACCATTAAATCCCAGCTGCATTTTGTGCCAGTGAAGCTGTATCCCTACCAATATTCAGGATCCTCCATGAAGATTACAGGAATGTTATGTATTTGTAAACCCCACGGGATTGTGCCCACTTTTAAATGCTCAAGCAGAAAATAGCCATGCAGCTCCGTCCAGATTTGTTTCTTTTTGCATCTTAACTTTTAGATAGTTACCATTTTCTTATCCGAGCCATTTGCGCCTTTTGTCAGTGTCCTTGGTCAAATGACTCTGCTGTTGGGGTTTGTGTATTCCTAGTCAGTGACACAAAGGGGGCTTAGATGTGGACAGGATGGCGGGGGGGGGGAGCTGTACCCAGCCTCACTTACTCTTCAACGGGCTTTGGCTCCTGCACCTGCAAAGGAATCTGACACCAGGCCTGCCTCCCTTTGTCACCCCTAGACAATTTGTAGCCTTGACAGGGGAACGAGAAGAACTTTCCAAAACCAGATGTGGGGGGTAGGACAAGGAGTCCCCGCCACTCAAAGGCTGGCATAAAAATTGGACCTCCACAGCCATTCTTCAGAACACTCCTGGACCTGTGAAAGTTACAGGACTGCCCTGTTGTCAGACGTCTGTCTTCCTGCTATAGGACTGCCTTGATGGCAGAGAAGCAAAATTGGACCTGCTTGCCTTCATCCCAGGCTAACCCTGAGTGACTTCAAGGGTCAGTTGGCTGTCCTCCTGTGTGAGCTATAGGGACACAACAAGCTTCAGATGCCTCTCTGCAACTGCCAAGCTGACCAGCGCCTGGATACACTCACGGGTGATTAGCCGCGCTATACAAATCATGATTAATTATTTGATTGACCACCTGCACCTGGACCTGCCTGAGCTCTGCTGGAGTGAGTGCCTGATCCCCAAGCGGTGCACCCTCTGGTCCTGAACACTTGGCTGGCATTAGTGTTCTCCTCTGCCAGAAAAGATGTAAATCGTGAAGTTTGGGCTCCTCGCGACCATGAACGGGCCTGTTTGTACCAAGACTCTGCCACCTGCGATGACCATCAACCCAAAGTCCCGGTGAGACCTGCTCTTTGCACTACAGCGACCGCCAGCGACGAGCGATAATGCGAGAGCCCGTAGTGACCACAAACGCAAAGCTAACGCAACGACTGGCTGTGATGGTCAACCGGCTCTTCGCGCGACAGTGGCAACAACCCGGACGCCCAGCATGCTCTTTGTGCTACAGCAACGACCATCTGCGACACTACCTGCTCTTCGCAGCCTCCTCCAGCACGAACTGAACTCTTCGCGCCAGTCTTGGAAGGCAACTTTTCAGCAGGACTAACCTGGTCTCTGCAGCTGATCTACACTCAATTGCATTTTGACTTTCCCCATGTCTAACGCTATCAGATGACCGCAAGTGGTGCTTTGTGCTTTAGGCGCTACTTTCACTAAACACTTTGAAATTAAATATCTTTGGTTCTACTGATGGAATTTTTGTCGTTCTCGTATCATTTTATTTAGTAACATTTACGCTATGTTTCTAAATTGGTTTGGGATTTTTCTTGCAATTGTTTTCACTTTGACTGTGTGTGGCATAAACACTTTACACATCGCCTCTAAGTTGAGCCTGACTGCTTTTTTGCCAAGCTACCAGAGGGTTAAGCACAGGTTAATTTGGTGACGTTTTGTAGATCACCCTGACCAGGATTGTGGTTGTTCCTGGAGTAGGGCTTCCACCCACTCAACCAATAACCCCATTTCTTACAGTTTGCTAACTATGCCTGCCTTCTTCCAGCAGCATCAAAAAGGTTCACATATTGCAATCTGAATTGACGAAGTTTCAAATGGACAGTAGGCTGCATAAAATCTGTCAAATCACGTCATAGTGCCTGATCAACAGAGTTTAATAATAAAGGAGGTCTAAACTTTTGAAGCCTGTGCCATAGCTTGGTTTGCATTAAAGTTGACTGACTAGATTTTTTTTGTATATTTGATGTAAACATTTTTTTGGGAAACGTAAGGTATCCCAGAGTCTTTCTTGATTTATATAGGATAAGTAAGCCTTCCACTACACAGCTTATTACAATTGATTTTAAATGTATTTTATCCCAAAGAAAGTTTTAATAGTGATCTTCCAAGGTAACTTTGCTGTAGAAAGACTGAAAAATTAATTGAGAGCACCTTCATCAACCAAATAACTAACAGTTGTGAGACCCAGCTATTTTACTGTCTCGAGAGTATGAGAATATTTTACAAGGCAGTAAGCCTGGATGATATGTATCCACTCCTTACATGCCCATGGATAAATATTTAAGCCATACCTTATAACGTTGGCTGCAAAAACTCATGTTGGAGACCTAGAAGGGATAGTGCTTAAGATGCATGAAATCTATTTATGCTTTCATTTGCACAGCCACAGTTAGCAGAAAAAGCACCCAGTTGCCAGGAGAGGGTATGATTTAGTTCGTTTTCCAGGAAGTCTTGTTAATTGGCGATATTTCTTACAGCCTTTTCGAAAACCATAATTTAGGTCTTTTTCAAATTCTTCATTTGGTGGTTGTCTGTATTATGACATTCCAATAATGTCCAAAATGCTGCCAAACAATGATAGTGGTGCTCAAGTTGTTTGCACATGGCCACATGAATAACTCAACACACACACACACCACCCCCTATTTTAAACTAACTTTTCTCAAGTAACTATAACTCATGCCCCCGCCATGCATTTTCTCATCAATAATTTTGGCAAGTGTTACAGTAATATTAGCAATGATTTCATAAAAGATGTAATGAGTGATGTAATATGTGGGGTAATTAGAAGTGCATGGTGGGGGCGCAAGTTGTCGGTACCTTGGAGTACACGTTATAGTTACTTGAGATAACTAGAACTGGTGAATTTCAGTTTTGTTCTTTGAAAACGTTACGTTGTCTCTGAAATTCTCACCTTACAAGAACATTACTTTAACCTTTTCTTAGAAATTGGGTCTCTAGTTGGCAGTGATTTGCACCCTGTCCAAGTAGGGGGCCACAGTCCTAGTCAGGGTAAGTCAGATACACAACCTAAATTAGCCTGTGCTCACCCTCTGGTAGCTTGGCACAGAGCAGTCTGGCTTAACTTAACAGGCAATGTGTAAAGCATTTGTGCACACTTTAATTACAGTAACACAGTGAAGACACCATAAAAAGACTCCACACCAGTTTAGAAAAATAGAGAATATGTATCTGAGTAAAATAAGCCCAAAACGACAAAAATCCAATAAGTTTAACTCGAGATGAATTTTAAAGAATAAACTGCTATATAGTGCTTTAAAGTCCATAGCGCTTAGGGGTTACTTGAGGTGGAGCTAGACAGGGGTAAATCTAAAGTTTCATGCTAACCGTGATGGAGGGCAGTCCGGGTACAGGACCCATGCACCAAAGACTGCATCGGTTCTGTTTCACGCAGTCAGGTCGATGCTGCATCGTCGTCGAACTCCTTATGATGCAGGCGTTGCGTTGTCGCCGACCCTCGCAGGGATGTCTTCGGATCAGCGCGGCATCGAACCTGGTAGTCTGGACCAGGGTCGTCGACGAGCCGCACAGGGATATCCTCGGATCGGCGTCGAAGGGCACTGCATTGGTTCCGTTGGGCGCAAAGTCATCAATGCATCGCTTTTTGCAGGAAAACAGCTGCAGAACCCACTTTCAAGGCCCAGGACTGGATTGGCACCTCTTGGCCGGGCAGGGCTCTTAGTTGGCTTAGTCCAGCAGCTAAAGCAAAGTTGAAGGAAGTCTTTGACCCTGAGACTTCAAGAACAGGGGGCAAGCCTTTGGAGAAACTTGGGTTCAAGGATGTAGAGAGCAGGTCCAGTCCTCACTCCCAGGCAAGAGGCAGCAGGCCAGCAAAGCAGGTAGCAGAATGACAGACCCTCCAATAGCACAGCATCTCTTTTTTTTCCCAGGCAGAATGTCCTTGATTTACAGCAAAGTTCTGATTTGGTGGTGTCAGGGGTCCAGTACTTATACCCAGTTGTGACTTTGAAGTGGGGGAGACTTCAAAGGGGCCTTTGAAGGTCACAAAGCCCCTGCCTTTCCTGCACTGGCTCAAGACTCGCCACAGGGGGGTATGCAGCTCTTTGCGTGGGAACAGGCACAGACCTATTCATGGGCAAGTGTCGGCTCCTTCCTCCCAGTCTACCTCGGGAAGGCCCATCAGCCTGGCGATGGGCCATCAGAATACAAATGTCACAACCCAGCTCTATTTGAATGTCTCTCTAGATGGGATGCACAAAGCCAAGTTCTCACCCAACGCAGACGTGTATTCAGAGACTGGCAGAGGCACAGAATGGAAAGTAAGAAAATGCCAACATTCTAAAAGTTTAAACAAAAGTGGGTTACGTCCATCTCGGAGGCCTGGTAGGACGTAATAAAGTTTACAAAAAATGAAACCTGGCCACCAATTTACAAGGCAGCCGTTTATTTCAGCAGACTAAGGTGCAACGCATTTAGTCACTGTACCTTACTTCATCACTTGGAATTATTTTAAACATTTTATGTAACCATTTTACTTTTCAATGGAGCATTCAAAAGATACATTCTTCATTTTACAGATAAAAATAAAACAAACATGTGAGCAATATTGTGAAAATGCAACCAATAATGTAGAAAATTGTGAACATAACATTACAAATCTTGTGTACAATTACACCAGTCGATATTTGTTATACATAAGCTCTCTCTAACTAAAGTCCTTCTACTTTGCTGCTAATTAGAGACGAGCTGTCTATGGGGAAAAGGAGTTTAGGGGTCTCTCCGGGGGTATATTTGTACTAGCAACCCTCTCGAGAGACCTATTTAATTACATCCCTCATAGGTGAAAAAGGAAAATGCCGACGCGTTTCCAATCCCCATGTTACTTTGGGGATTATCGTCAGGGCTGAGCCACGGTGTAATCTGTACTTTAGAAGAAGTTATCCAATCGATTTGACTGGCCTTTTCTTCAAAGAAGCCTTGGGTTTTCGAGTACTTGGGCGGTTGAATGTTCGCAAAGCGTTTATCCAGGCGGGATGCAGCGTTATCAGATTAAAACATTTGGACCTCCTGTATTTTTATTTGAAGGCCATCACTCTGTGCTTGAAAAATTGTTGTTTTCACCCTTGTATTTCTGAAATGAATTCTCTTGTGTCTGAGTTTCAGCGCCCAGCGCCCGTTTTCATGCTTTCATTATACTTTTGGTCTCTCTCATCTTCTTCAGATGCTGACTCAATCGGGAAATCCTTCAGTCTGTAGGTACTCTGGGCACCCACCAAGCAACGATTTTGGGATGGGGGGTCCCCGTGGCCCCATCCAGCTCCCCACATGATGCGGGAGTCAGCATAGCTCCCGCCCGGTGGGAGCAGCTAATTCTACATGCTTCCGCCGGACTGGTACAATCTGTGTTTCCCTGCTCACAAGAGCACTGTCGGGGGAACAGAAGTCTGCTCCCACCAGGTGTGAGCATTTTTAAATCTCCCTCCGATTGAGAGCAGACATGCTTTGCTCCTGCAGGCAGGGATTTCATGTTTCTCCCACCCGTCGGGAGATTTAAAAATGCTCCCGCGAGGCAGGAGAAAACATGTGTTTCCCTGCCTACCCTAAAGCGGGCAGGCAAACTACTGTGTCCCAGGGGTGGGCTTCCCGGGGCCCCAAGAGGCTCAGGTAGGAGGGGAGACATGTGGCCCTTCCCCTTAAAGTTGTATTCAGCCCCAGAGGATGGGGTTTCTCTCTTAAAGCTCGGTGAGGGGGGCAGTGCAGCCCCATCACCTTTTAAAATTCACACAATTTATTTACAAATAAAAGAATGAGTAGATCAGACTTGAAAATGGAATAGGTGAATGTACAACGTATAAACCTACATTACAATATGTAATTGGGCACATAGGCACAGGGAAAAAATGTTCTTATTAAAGTACTTACTGCTTATGTGCATTAAGTTACTAGCGCTAATTTATCTTGTGTAGTTACTGATCCTACTGGTGTAGCAGCACATAACACCAAAGGAATTGCCTTAAAACTTCCACTCTTACTACCTGTGAAGCATGATCACAAAGTGAAATACTTAAAATGAAATACTAATACATGCCAAGAACTTGGTAAAGTCCTTAAAACTTTAAAGTTCTTGATGACTACTACCATTTGATCATCTTGAAATTTAAATGCTCGAAATGATTACTTAGTAGTGTAACAGCAATGGTAGTTTTGTCTGAAAACATATAAAAAGAAAACAAAGATGGATTGACTTTGTGTTATGTTTATTAAATATAATCGGATATCACTCTAGAAGTAGTTTATTATTAGGTTACCATCTACTATGGAGCCACCATAAGGCACATGTTAAACTTACCTTGCACTTACCATTTATCTCTAAATTAATTACAGTTTAGTCTTTCTGATACCTGAAAAAAAAAAGATGGCTAATATTGGTAGAAGCTCTAGTTAGATTAGTTCTGAAAACTAGTTTTATTTTTTTTCGGGAAGTTTTTATCTTTTTTACAAGGTCAACATGACCAACCCAAAAAATAGTCTTGGCAGGAGAACAAATTAGAAAAAAACCACCGTATGGCAGAGGATATGGTATGTTTCTGTACTGCCATACTGCTCTACAATTTCACTCTTCAAGAGATGTATTGGCAACGCAGGAGCAGGTTCTAGCGGAGGAACAGATGCGTGTGATGAAGGTGCTGATGGAGCAGAAGAATTAGAAGGTGCTACTGATGCAATGGCTAGTGGTAGAGATGCTGATGAAACAGAAGTCGTCAAAGGTTTTGCATTAGCCGAAAAAGTGGCAGCTGACTATCTTCTTGCTTCGTCTCTTCCATCTCCTTCTGATGCCTTCTTTCCACATGCCCCAGCCTGTTGGAATAAATTGCCTGCAGGTGATTTCTCATTCCTGTGGTACCGAAGGAGTATTGTTTAATCTTACCAAGGGAAGTAACTTTGTTACATATGTTGCATGTAACAAGTTTGGAATTAGCTTTTTTCCCTCCAGATGGCAAAAACAAATACCATTAAATAGAGTCCTCCGATTTCTTCCTCTTCTTGGGAACAGATTTAAAAAAAAAGAAAAACCATAGAAATCAGGCCTCAGAAAATCATAAAAATTTTACTAGACCTGCAAGTCTAGTAACTTGAATAATCTACTCGACCTTACTGTAATGTACTTGACCCATAAAATGGTCTCAACATGTGTGATACTAGGGAAATATTTTATTTTACAGAACCGCCTTTTTCCTCATTATCACATTCGAGAGCACCTTCAAATGTGAGTTCAGCATTTCTGCTGTACAAAAAACATTTGCTCCATGTATAAGAATCTAGCCCACATATAGGGTACACATGATCCTTGTCTTGCCTCATAGTTCACTAATAGCATTGCCATCAAGGCAGAGGCAGGAGTGTTTCTCAATTCATGTTTAAAAACTCACTTTTAATAGATATGGGGCCGTATATGGTGAGAATTTAGGATTGCGATTTTCTAATTGTGATTCTTTGTGAATTTTAATTAGGAAATCGCAAGTCATAATGTACAAAAACCTAGCAGTTGGAAATAGCGATTCCTAATGGGTCGTGTTGGACCTACCTCATGCATATTAATGAAGTAGGTCACAGTATGTGACCCATTAGAAATTGCAGGCATTACGGGGTGGTGGCCTGCTGGGGTCAGCAGACCACCATGTCTGTGATTGCTTTTTAATAAAGCATTTTTATTTTTTAATGCAGCCCATTTTTTCCTTAAAGGACCACAGCCTGTTCTTAAAAAATATTTTGTATCAACATTCACAAAGGGGAAGAGGGTCCCATTGTCCCAGTTGTGAATGGTTACCACCACCCCTGTGGTGTCGATAAAAAATGAATGTTTTGCAACCTTAATTTGGTTGCAATACATTCTACTGTGAATCGGTATTAGGAAGGGACGCCCTAAACAACCCCCTTCCAAATACCGTTTTGCAAACCCAAATTATGATTCAATAACAGGTTACCAAATCGTAATTTGGCTTTTTTACATTTTAAAGACTTTTTAGGCAGTCATAAACTACCTGATTCTGCGAATTGGGCCTTTTGTGACCTCAAAAATGGTTTTGTACATACGGCCCTATAATAATAAAGCATGATGTTGTAGCGCATTGTCATCTACAGACAGTAAATTTCCCATTGAAATGGCCAAAACTTTCCCACTAACATGCAGTTTTACTGATACAACTAAATCGTGTATAAACAATCTGTGAAAATTAGGATTCAGCAAACATATATTTTGTTTAATTCTTTTTATTAACTAGTTGCTTGATACATATCCATATACATCATCAATACAGGGTGGGATAGGGCGTCGTTAGTTTAAGGAGTAATACAATTACAATCAATGGGATCTCACAATTCTGTTGCCAATCATCTTGAGCATTAATCACATCAATTCTAACAATTCCCCGGCTCCGATGTTCATTATATTCTATACTTTTCCCAGTGGGTCCAAACTTTTTCCTATTTTTTTGGGCATCCTCTACTCGTGTAGACCATGCTGACACCAATCTAGGTCTCGTTTCCAGGCTCAGCAAACGTATTTATCATTTGCACATCACCAAGTAAAGTGTTCTGATTTGTTTTCATCCTATTAAAATATTTTTTCATCACATGGAATTACAAACAATGGGCTTTCATAACTACTGAAATATATTTTGAAATGTTTGTATGCTTAACTTATTAGCTATTCAAATGGTGTGGGTTAGAAAAAAACCTCTGACACTCTAAAGCCTTTCATTTCACACTCTTTCCACAGCACGTCAGACGGTTCACTTTACAAAATACTGGAACTCTGCAGTCTGAGGGAAAAAAAGTAACTGTAAGAAGACTGGAACTGACTTCTAACCTCAGTCTCTGAACAGAGAGCAAATGTGACAAGATAAAAACAAGATTTAAAGGCACTTAATTGCTCCTTCACTTTCTGAGTGAAAAGAACGCCTGTTCTTTATCAGCTCACCTGAACGGGCGAGTAAGCCCTAAATATAGCTCGCCCTGATAAAATATGACTCGCCATAGTGAGTTAGCGAGTATATTTCATGAGGCCTGCAAATGTCATGAAAAAAACAAAAGTTTAAGACCAGCCTTTTGGCAATTGTTGTTTTATCATGGTTTTTGCAAAACGTTATTGTTCGGGAAGATGCTGGGTGTTAGTCAACCTAAAAAAAAAGAAAGCACAGATTACCGCAATACTCCCTGACACTGAAGGAAACTACTTGGTGTGTGCTCAAGAGTGGCATGCCATAACACAATGAAGTCTCCCAATGGTTCCTTGATGAGTGCTTGAGTGGGTTGGAGAAAAATGTGAATGACACAACCACAGACAAATGGATGGCGTGTGACTGAAACCCCCTATAAGTAGCTGTCATACACGTAAATTTAGTAAAATCCAAATGTCTTTGCTCACGCAGACCTAAAAAAGCCAATTGCTTTTTTAGGCTGCCTGCCTCTTCCCTTTGAGAAAGAAATAAAGAAGGAAAGATGGCAAAAAAGAAAGCAAAAGAAGAAACGGAGAAAGAAACATAGGGAAAAAGGAAATACATTTCTAAAAAGTGTTACAAGTGCTGCAAATTAAACACCATAAAGGTTGATTTTCTTCCTGTGCAAAGCTTATTAAAGATCCATTGGTGAAGTTTAGTCCAAAATAAATGTGTTCTGAAGAATTGTCCGCTTATGAATGGACATGTATACTATAGAAGCTTTTGGTTTGTGTACTGCATGCATAGTAAAAAGAGAATGACTTAATACTGAACAGTTTCAGATGTACGCAATCTGTTCTACTGTGAAATACCAGTAGTCTGAGAAATAAAGGACACTTCAAAAGGAATTTACAACAGCATTGGCAGGAGAAGAGAGGAACTGATGAAGCATGAAATGTGGCCTGCGCTCAGTGGTTGAAACATCCTACTTCGCTTCAGGCTCTAAACTTAAAGGCAATATTAACCCCTTTGCTGCCAGGCCCCCCCCCGTGCCACTCCTTTTTTGGCTATTTGGGGTAGTTCGCGCTTAGACCCCCCATAACATTTTGTCCACATAAGGTATCCACGCCAAATTTGTGTCCTTTTCGTCCAACATCTTGAGGATTCTGAAGGTACCCAGGGTTTGTGGATTTCCCTGGAGGGCACCGAGAAATTAGGCAAAATGCAGCAAAATTTTGTTTTTTGGGCAATAATGGGAAAAATGTGCTGCAGAAGACAGCGTCGGTTTTTTTCCCCTGCAAATGGTATCAACAAAGCGTTTGTGGTGCTAAATTCATCTTCTTAGCTTTCAGGAACAACAAAACGTTTGTAAGAAAACCAACATTTTCTACACAGTTTTGTCATTTTACTGGGACATAGCTTATTTTTCCTATTTTTGGTGCTTTCAACCACCTTCCAGTTAGTGGTAGAAATGGGTGTGAAACCAATAATGGATCCCAGAAAGCTATACATCTCTGAAACATAGACCGAATTCTGAATTCAGTAAGTGGTGATTTGTGTAGATCCTTCTAGATTTTATTTAAAGAAACTAACAGTTGAAAATAAAATATATTGAAATTGAGTTGAAAACAACTGCCATTTTTGCCAACGTTTTCACCTGTAACTTCTTTTTAAGTACGACATATTTTTAAAAGCAATATACCGTTACATCCGCTGGACCCTTCTGGTTGTGGGGATATATAGGACTTGTAGGTTCACCAAGAACCCGAGGAACACAGAGCCAACAACTGAGCTGCGTCTTGCAATGGTTTTTCATTGAGTTCCGGGTATATAGCAATTCATTTGGTAAAATATAAAGAGTGAAAAATACGTATCAAGGACACCTGTGTATTTCTGAAATGGGAACAAAATATAGAGTTTAGAAGCAGTAGTTACTTGCACATCTCCGAAATTGTGGGTACCCATACTAAGTTGTGAATTATAGGATATATTTTTCAAGTGACTTTTTTTTTACACATTGTCTTACATTTGGAAGGCAGAAATGCATAGAAAGCCAATAGGTAATAACAGTTGCTCTACAATTCTGTGTTCCCTTAAGTCTCCTGATAAAAATGGTACCTCACTTGTGTGGGAAACAGCCCGAAATGCAACATGGACATATCACATTTTTCTAGTGAAAACTGACCCTTTTTTTTTTTTTTTGCAATGTGCCTAGCTGTGGAGTTTGGACCCTAGCTCATCCGGAACCTAGCAAACCTATACATTTTTGAAAACTAGACATCCAGGGGAATCCAGGATGGGGTTACTTGTGTCGCTCTCACCAGGTCCTGGTACCCAGAATCCTTTGCAAACCTCACACTTTGTCAAAACAATTACATTTTCCTCACATTTCTGTGGTGGAAAGTTCTGGAATCTGCGAGGAACCACAAACTTCCACCCACCCAGCACTCTCCAAAGTCTCCATATAAAAATGGTACCTCACTCGTGTGGGTAGGCCTAGTGCCTGCGACAGGAAACGCACCAATACACAACGTGGACACATCACATTTTTCCAGTGAAAACGGACCCTTTATTTGCAATGTGCCTAGCTGTAGATTTTGAACCCTAGCCCAGCCGGCACCTAGGGAAACCTAGCAAACCTATACATTTTTGAAAACAGACACCCAGGGGAATCCAGGATGGGGTGACTTGTGTGGCTCTTACCAGGTTCTGGTTTCCCAGAATCCCCTGCAAACCTCAAATTTTGTTTAAAAAAAAAAAAAAAACACATCTTCCTCACATTTCTGTGATGGAAAGTTCTGGAATCTGTTGGAAGCCACAACCTTCCACCTACCCGGCGTTCCTCCAAGTCTCCCGATAAAAATGGTACCTCACTTGTGTGGGTAGGCCTAGTGCCCGCCCAGAAATGTGAAAAAAATTGGATTTATTTTTTTAGCAAAATTTGAGGTTTACAGGGGATTCTGGGTAAGAAAACGTTGGGGGGGATCGATGCAAGCCACACATCCTTGGACTCCTCCGGGTGTCTAGTTTTCAGAAATGTCTGGGTTTGATAGGTTTTCCTAGATGGCCACCTAGCCCGGGACCAAAACCGCAGGGGTGTTTTGGGCAAGGGCTCGGCGCCTATTTAGGGAAACCTACCAAACCCAAAATATTTCTGAAAACTAGACACCCAGGGGGGAGTCTAGTGATGTGTGGCTCATGTGGATCCCCCGTTTTCTTACCCAGAATCCCCTGTAAACCTCAAATGTAGCTAAAAAGTCACATTTTCCTCACATTTCTGTGTGGGAAGGTTGTGAGATCACCAGGTTGACAAAAATTTCCCGCCACCCAGCGTTCCCCCTCAGTCTCTCGATCAAAATTTTACCTCACTTGTGAGGGTGCCCAAAGCAGTGTCAGCCTAAAAACGTATGGGGAAAAAAACTGCCCTTCTGGACCCACTTTGGTTCTCCCCTCAGTTTTTCATTTTATACGTTTTTAGGTTCTCTGCTTTGGGCACCCACACAAGTGAGGTATCATTTTTTTCAGGAGACCGATGGAAACGCTGGGTGGTGGGAAATTTATGCCGGCACAGTGATCTGACAAATTTTCCACACCGAAATGTGAGGAAAGTGTAAATTGTTAGCTAAATTTGAGGTTTGCAGGGAATTCTGGGTAATAAAACGCTGAAGGATCCACGCAAGCCACACTGCCAGCCAAGCGCCATCCATGCATGCCACCAGCCAAGCGCCATCCATGCATACCACCAACCAAACACCATCCACGCACACCGTCGGCCAAGCACCATCCAAGCACATCGCCAACCAAGCGACAGTCCGCGCACCCTGCCAGACATGTGACATCCGCGCAGAACGCTAGCCAAGCAACAGTCCACGCACACTGCCTGCCAAGCGCTAGTCCACGCACACTGCCTGCCAAGCATAGTCCACACACACTGCCAGCTAAGCACAAGTCCACACACACCGTCAGCAAAATGCAGGTTCGCACACAGCCAGCCAAACGCCAGTAAACTGAGACCATCAACCAAACTCCATTTCTCACACACACACACACACACACCCACACACGTTCGCTAATGTCTAGTGGTTTTCTGTCCCCCTTGGGAGCAGGTGTGCCTAAAAATATCGCTGATCTACTCCAGGGGGGGCAGAAGCAGCCAAAACGTGTTCACAAAAAAAGGGGAGCAACCCTTGCCTAAGGGCCGCTCCCTGACATGCCCTAAAACAGATCTCTGGTGCTTAGTGTGCTTTTTTGCCTGAAGAAAGAGTTCATTCTCACTGCGAAGCCCCGGTCACTGCAAGCGCGGGATTGTGGATGGAGCGGCTGAGTCTCGCGAGAGGAGAAGCTCTTACCCCGCGATAACATTTCTGATATTCGGACTCGAACTGAGTAGGCGCGGGGCGCGCAATGCTAAGACAAATGGAACTTCAGCCATTAAGTCACGGCACCAGCAAACGTCCCTCCCACGCGGTATATATTTGCCTGTTTTTTCAAAATTAAACAAGGAGGCACCTTCAGCAGCTAACCATGCACGGTTTAGAAGGGATACAAGCGCGCACGCCTCGCGCTGAAAGTAAAAATATTTAAAAAAAGGCGAGACCTAAAAAGCAACGGGTGAAAGAGTAGGATACCTGAATGGTAGGGGAGACGCGTGCAGGCTGCAGCAGTAGGGACGTCAGAGGGGGAGAGAGAGGCGGAGGGGTGCATGGTTGGGGAAACGGAGAAATAAGTCGGGTGCCAGGAGGATCGAGTGATTTAGGACGAGGAAGAGGTTGTGAGAGAGAGGGGGAGCAGGAGGTGAGCCCGCGAGTGGTGCGCGCTTGGGTGAGCAGCCTTCACTTTTCAAGCACTGCACTCGTGCTTGTGGCGCGCCGCTGCTCGCTCCCGCAAGGTGGATGCCGCCACAAGCACGAGTGCAGTGCTTGAAAAGTGAAGACCGATGGCTAAAGGCCCTCCTAGAGCAGCGCATGTGCGCTGCATAGGCGAGACCTAAAAACGACCATCCCTGGACACTAGTGAGCTTTCTGCCCCCCCGTGGGGGCAGATCAGGGGCTATTGCCCCCATCTGCCTCCCAGGGGGGGCCGAAAGTCTGACTTTGCCCAGTTTACTATAGGGGGAGCAAAAGCCCTTTCCCAAGGGGCTGCTCCCCCCTCCCTGGTGCCTAGTGGGTGGATCCCTGCTTGGGTATCGCCCTCCTGTGACGATCCCCAAGCAGGGATCCACTAGTGAGGGGTACCATTGGAAAGGGGAGATCCTCCCCTTTCCAGTGGTACCTCTCCCATGTGTTTCGGTGCCTGGGGGGCTGAGAGAGCCCCACGAGCAAGCACTGAAACTGAAATGAGCCGATCAGCTCATTTCAGTTTCATATGTAATGACATCAGCGCGCCATGCGCTCGATCGTCGTTACATATGAAAAAAAAAATGCCTCAGGAGCTTGGGGGAGCTCTTCTCCCTCCTCCTGAGGCCCCAAAAAAAAAGGAATTCTGCGTTGGTGTCCCATGGACGTAACTGTTACTTGCGTTAATGGCACACCAGCGCTGCAGCCATGGACGTAACCGTTACGTCCATGGCACCGAACCGGTTAAAGTAATTCTGAAGTAAAAAACAAAAACACTGGCACTGTAGAGTACTACCTTTTGTGCAAATGTGCTCCTTGTGAAAGAGCAAAATGCAGTCACTCAAAGTACAGCTATGCAGTGGCTGATGTATGCTGATCCATTGACCCATGCTGTAATGGGTGGAAGCACAATAAACCAGTTGATAAAGTAAGGTGGCTGAAAGCCCCTTTAAATAAGTATATCTGTTAGACCTGGTACCATTGGCGTGAGTCTCCCTTCCATTTTTTGCTGTTGTCTCCTCTGTTTTTAATATGTTTTGCTGGTTTAGATGCTTTGGGCACTGTGCCACTGATATTCAGTACCACAGTGCAAGTGCTCCCTATTGTAAATTCATGTATTGATTAGTGGCTCCATGATTGGATTATTTGATTTACTGGTCAGACCCTAGTACAGTGCACCGTGTGTGCCCAGGGCCTGTAAATCAAATGCTGCTGGTGGGCTTGCAGCACTGGTTGTGCAACCCACCGGAGCAGCTTGTAAACTATGGATCAGGCCTGCCATGACAGAGCCTGTGTGCAGTCTGGGACTGCCATGTCGACTGGGCAAGTGCACCCACGTGCCAGTCCCTAAACCTTCCCTTTTCTACATATTAGTCACCCCTAAGGTAGGCCCAAGGGCAGGGTGCATTGTATGTGAAAGGTAGGACATGCCCTAATGTGTGTGGCATGTCCTGATAGTGAATTACAGCCGTTTTCGTTTTTCACTATTGCAAGGCTACCTGCTCCCGTAGGCCAGAATGGGCAGTTTGATTAGAACATCTTATAATCCTAACTGGCCCAGGGAACAAGGTAGAAATTCGAGTTTAGTATGCCTGAACTCAGAATGTTAAAATACATCTTTTAGTGTGGGTGATTTTTACATTCTGTGTTTGAAAATACCACTTTTCGAAAGTAGTTATTTTCTTACCTAACCATCCAGCCTGCCTCTGCTAGGTTGTGTATTGCATGTCTGGTTTGTGAGTGACAGGGGCTGGGGTGGCTCCAGGAGACAGGGTGAGTCAGCACTAGGCTGAATAGCCCTACCTGCATTGGGAATGGTGGGAGGAGTAGCACCTGTGCCTGAATAGGGCTGTGCCTGCCTTCCACAATGCTGGCTCCACCTCCTGTGGTGCGTCTGATGACCCTGGTCCACACTGACAAAGGAAGAAGTTGTGCACTGGCAGAATGCACCCAGAACTGGTTTGGACTAGGTACAGATACTCTCTGCCTTCAGAGACAAAGGATTTGTGTGTATAAAAAGGGGGACCCAGAACTTTAGATCACTTCTAGGAAATCAAGACGAACCTTTGCCAAGGAGAAGAACCAAGGAAGCTGCAGGAGTTTGGACTGCCAGTGTGCTGTTTGCTGGGTTGGCCTGCAGTGGTTTCTTTATTGCCGAGGAAAGGAGAAGGAACTTTTAAGGAACTTTCATCATCTTGCAGAATATTTCTCCAAGGGCTTGAATTTGAGCTTGCCTCCTGCCTGAAGTCTCAGGGATACAAAAGACTTCACCCCTTCTGTTTCCCTGCATCTGGAACTTGCTGTTCTAGCTGCTACAGAAGGAATTTGCAACGCCGGCGAGCGGCGCCGTAATCTGCATCGAAGCCGTGAGCCCTGCTCCGACTTGCAACGTAGACCCGACGCCGGCCGCCGTGCCACATCAACGCCAGCGAGCGACATCGTAACCTGCCATAAGCCGTGAGCGATGCTCCGACTTTGCGACGTAGGCCCGACGCCTGCTGCTGTGCCGCATCGACTCCGAGGCCGACATCATCGCGGAGCCGATCCTCGACGTGGGTGGTCAAGAATCCATCGACATCGTGACCTCGTACGGAACCGTGGTTTGGGCGCCATCGCGACGTCACCTCCTCTCCGGTAAGGAACAGACGCATCCCCTGCCTTGCGCAAGCATCGAGGACCCGACGCATCGCCTCCCCCGAAGCATGGAACCGACGCCGCACAGCGCCAACAACGCCGCATCTCCCCGACGCCGTGAGCTATCTTTGTTTTCGCTTTTCCGAGGTACTGTTCTTTGTGGGTCTGTTTTGACTCCGGGCCCGACGCCGAGCACCTCGCGGTCGGCGCCGTACTTTGGGATTGCTTTGACCTCGACGTGGTGATAACTCCAGTTGGGGTTATCTGTTGCTAAAGACTGCTTTTAAGTGAATAACCGATTTTTGAACTATTTCTACCATCTTGAAGTATTATTTCTGATTACAGTATTGTGGATTTTTGTCGTTTTGGTCTTGTGTTAAGTTTATATAAAGAATACTTATTTTTCTAAACCTGCTTGGTGTCCATCTGTAGTGTTTTCACTATATTACTGTATGTGTTCACAAATGCTTTACACACTGCCTCTGAGATAAGCCTGCCTGCTCGTGCCAAGCTACCAAGGGGGTGAGCAGGGGTTATTTAGGACTGTAGCCCCTTACCCTGACTAGACGCAAGGGTCCCTATTTGGACAAAGGTGCAAACCATTGCCAACTAGAGACCCCCAAATCTAACATTGGTGGTCAGCGGTGAGGATTTTGGACTTTCATTTGTGACTCATATACAGTAATTGGTGTACACTACTAGTGAGTGCAGACCAAACGCAACCACATACTTTTGGTAGAATTTTTCTTTCCTTGGACTGTTATTTTTCTGAGAACTGCCAATTCTTACTGCCATGAGCAGACCAGCATCTGTTGCATCTATGGATCTAGATTTTGAGGAAGAGAGGTTGGAAACCTACAATGTGAAACAGCTGAAGCACTACTGCAAAAAATTTAAAGTTGCTACCCAAGGCATTTCCAAAAAGGATGAATACCGGAAGGCGCTGAGGGCCTGGGTGGAAGCAAGAAATACCCCTGAACTGGTGGTGGAGCCAGTTTGGGATGCAGATGGGCAGCTGGATAGGCCATTGGTTCCAGCCAGGAAAGGGGTACCGTCCCTGCCTGGCAGTAGCGTCTCTTCCAAAGGCCTGTCCCCAAGAGAGCTGGAAGACGGGGAGAGAGAGAGGGTGCACAAACTGGAGATGGCCAGGCTCAAGATGGAGGGTCAAAGGGACCTAGAGAATAGCAGGTTGTCCTTGGAGAGAGAGAGAGAGAGAGGGAATGAGATTGGAACATGAGAGAATGTTGAGGGAGTTAGAGCTCAAAGCAAAAGGCTTAGAAATTGATCCCTCTGGTGGCAGCGCGCCATCTGCGCCTGCAGAAGGCAGAGTCCATATCCCCAAGGATGTCATCAAAGAATTCCATAGACCGGAAGATATCTGGCAGTGGTTTGCAGCCTATGAGATAGCAATGTTGGCCCACCGGGTCCCTGAGAAGGATTGGGGAGCGGGGTTGTAGGGCTGCTTTGTGAGTGATGGGAGGGATACATTGTTAGACCTACCCAGTGAGAATAGGATGTCTTATGCCCACATGAAGGAAGCCCTGATGACAAGGTATGGTTTGACCCCAGAACTCTATAGACCGAGGTTCATGAATTGTAAGAAGCTGGAGGCAACTACCTGGGTGGAATATCAGTCTTTCTTTTGCAGAGCTATGGATGGTTGGGTGAAGGGTAGCAAAGTGGATACTTTTGAAGCGCTCTATGATTTGTTTGCATGGTAGCACTTGTCTGCTAATTGTTTTCCAGAGCTACGCCAGCACCTTATTGATTGCAAGTTAACTAACCCTAGGAAGCTTGCTGAGGAGGCGGACCGCTAGGTCAGCACCCGGGTCCACAAGGGTCACGTGGGAGACTTCGCCAAAGGTGGGCAGGGTCCCCAGCAGAAGAGTGGGGGGGACAAGGGTAAACAGAGGGAGTTCCAGAGAGGGCCCCAAAGTAATTCCCAAGGGAAGGGTTCCCACCCTCCCCCTGAGAAAAAGCAAGAGGCCCCGACAGGTAAACCTGTTCACAGGGGCCCCTCTAAGTGCTTTACGTGTGGTCAAGTGGGCCACCATTGGTATGATGCACAGTGTCCCATGAGGGATTCCAAAGCACCACCTTGTGCACCACCCCGTCAGATGGCGAGTGTAGCCCTGGGGGGGGGGGGGGGAGGAGATGGGTGTCCAAGGTGGGTGGGGTCCCACAGAGATGTCTCTTTAGGAGTCTTTGAGATGGTCCCTAAGACCCAGCTGCCTGATAACACTAAGAAGTACAGGCAGTGGGTGACCATCAATGGCCATAGGGTGGAAGCTCTAAGAGACACCGGGGCAAGTGTGACAGCTGTCAATTGCCGGTTGGTGTCCAAAGAGCAGGTTATCCCCCATGCATTCTTCCCTGTAGTTGCCGCGGACAACTCACAGAGCCAGTGTGAGGTGGCTCAAGTTCCCTTTGAGTGGGGGGGGGGTGGGGTCTCAGGTACTCTTCAAGTGAGGTCAGCCATGCCTGTTGATTGTCTTTTGGGCAATGACTTGGAGAACTCCCCTTGGGCTAAGGTGGAGAGAAGGTCTCATTTGGAGATGTTGGGTCTGCCTGAGTGGGCGTGTGTGACCACTCGGTCTATGGCAGCCAGTAGGGGTGTTCAAGAGGTTCTGGAGCCTGAAAATAGGGCCCAGATCCCTGCCTTAAAGAGAAGAGTTAGGGGGCGCGGAAAACCGGCCCCCATAGTTCCCATGGTCCAGGTGGAGGCAGACCTTGAGGGGGATGCCCTGGAACCTACAGGGAAACAAGTGGCCTAACTGGGGGACCTGCCTGAGCTGACCAATTGGCAGCAGGAAGGAGGCCCCTCCAGGGAGGAATTTTGTGAGGAACAGAAGAAGTGCCCTTCTCTTGTGGGTTTGCGGCAACAGGCCACAAACCAGGCAGCAGGTGATCAGTCTGGATCACATTGGATCTACTGGGAGAACGACCTCCTGTATAGCGAGCCTAAGGTTGCTGAGCCTGGGTCAGCCCGTGTGCTGGTGGTACCCCAGCGCTTCAGAGCCTTCCTACTGGGTTTGGCTAATGATGTGCCTTTAGCTGGACATCTGTGGCAGGACAAGACCTTTGAAAGGCTTGTCACCCACTTTTATTGGCCCCAGATGCGCAAGAGTTCAGATACTCATTGTAGGACTTGTCAAACTTGCCAGGCAAGTGGGAAAAGTGGAAGGAAGCACAAGGCTCCTCTCCAAACTTTCCCTGTAGTCAGTACCCCCTTTGAACGGGTGGGCATTGACATTGTGGGCCCACTGGACCCCAAGACAGCCATGGGCAACAGGTTTATCCTGGTCTTGGTGGACCATGCTACCCGGTACCCGGAAGCCATCCCTCTCAGGACCGTGACGGCCCCGTGGTGGGACGTGCACTGATGGGGATTTTCTCCCGTGTGGGGTTCCCCAGAGAGGTGGTGTCAGACAGAGGTACAAACTTCATATCCAATTATATGAAGTCCCTGTGGCAGGAGTGCGTTGTTACCTAGAAGTTCACCACTCCTTACCACCCCCAAGTTAATGGGCTGGTTGAGAGATTCAACCTGACCCTTAAAGGCATGATTATGTGTCTTGAAGAACCTATGAGGCGTAAGTGGGACGTCCTCCTGCCATGCCTTGTTTTTGCTTACCGTGAGGTGCCACAGAAGTCCTTGGGGTTCAGTCCCTTTGAACTGCTGTATGGTCACCCGGTAAGAGGACCTTTGAGTCTGGTCAAGGAAGGCTGGGAGCAATCTCCCAGGAAACCTCCCCAGGATGTATACAGTTACATGCTGGCCTTCAGGAACCAGACTAGGCGATTCAGACAACTCGCTCGGGCGAATCTGAAAGCCAGCCAGGAGGAGATGAAGCGGTGGTACGATCAGAATGCCACTCTGAGCTTCAACCTGGTCAGAAAGTTTGGGTCATGGCCCCTGTAGAGCCCTGTGCGCTCCAGGACAGGTGGACCGGACCATTTGAGGTGGTGGAGCGCAAGAGTGATGTCACCTACTTGGTGGACTTGCGGTCTCCTAGGAACCCTTTGCGGGTCCTGCATGTTAACCGCCTGAAGCCCCACTTCGAAAGGTCCGAAGTGGGCATGCTCCTAGCGACAGATGATGGAATGGAGGAGGAGACTGAGCCTCTTCCTGACCTGTCTGCAACAGAGCAAGATGGGACAGTGGATGGTGTCAGCCTCTCTGCCACACTGACCCCTGAACAGCAGCAAGATTGTCGCCAACTGTTGGGACAATTCTCTGATTTGTTCTCCCTGGTTCCTGGTGTCACTGAGTGGTGCGTCCATGATGTGGACACTGGGGACAGTCCTCCTGTGAAGCACAAGGCTTACAGAGTGGCTGACAGGGTCAGAGCTCACATCAAGGAGGAGGAGGTCTCCAAGATGTTTGCCTTAGGGGTGATTGAGTCCTCTAACAGCCCTTGGGCCAGCCCAGTGGTCTTGGTCCCAAAGGCTGCCGCGCCTGGTGCCACACCCGAACTCCGGTTCTGTGTGGACTACCGAGGACTCAATTCAGTCACCAGGACTGACGCGCATCCCATCCCCAGAGCTGATGAGCTCATTGATCGGTTGGGGGCTGCCCAGTACCTCAGCACGTTTGATTTAACGTTTGGGTACTGGCAGATCGCTTTAACTGATGGGGCCAAAGAGAGGTCAGCATTCTCCACACCAGATGGGCACTACCAATTCCGGATTATGCCCTTTGGGATGAAGAATGCCCCTGCCACCTTTCAGAGGTTGGTCAACCAGGTGTTGGCTGGACTGGAAGATTTCAGTGCCGCCGACCTGGATGACATCGCAGTGTTCAGCGCCAGTTGGGAAGAACATCTGCGCCACCTCTGGGAAGTGTTGATGGCACTGCGAAAGGCAGGCCTCACGATCAAGGTGAGTAAGTGCCAGATCGGGCAGGGTTCCGTGGTGTACTTGGGGCACCAGGTGGGGAGCGGCCAGGTGGCGCCCCTACAACCCAAAATTGATACCATCCTGGCATGGGAACCCCCGAAGACCCAGACACAGGTGAGAGCCTTTTTAGGACTCACAGGGTACTACAGGAGGTTTGTCAAGGGGTATGGCAACATTGTTGCACCCTTGACTGAGCTGACTTCCAGGAAGCAGCCCAAGAAAGTGAACTGGACTGACACCTGTCAGAAGGCTTTTGACGCCCTGAAGGCTGCCATGTGCACAGCACCCGGGCTTCAGGCGCCCAACTTCTCTAAGGATTTCATTGTCCAAACGGACGCTTCAGAGCATGGTGTGGGGGCTGTTCTATCACAGATTAATGAGGAGGGCCTAGACCAACCTGTAGCCTTCATCAGTAGGAGGTTACTTCCACGGGAACAGAGGTGGAGTGCGATTGAGCGTGAGGCATTTGCTGTGGTCTGGGCACTGAAGAAGTTGAGACCATACCTGTTTGGGACTCACTTCCAGGCTCAGACAGACCACAGGCCCCTCAGATGGTTGATGCAGATGAGGGGTGAGAATCCAAAGTTGTTGAGGTGGTCCATTTCCCTGCAGGGGATGGACTTCACGGTAGAACACCGCCCTGGTACAGAACACGCCAATGCTGATGGTCTGTCCAGATTTTTCCGCCTTAGTGAAGAGAACTCCCATGGGGAAGGGTAGTTCTCCCCACATTTCAGCTGGAGGGGACACGTGTTAGACCTGGTACCATTGGTGTGAGTCTCCCTTCCATTTTTAGCTGTTGTCTCCTCTGTTTTTGATATGTTTTGCTGGTTTAGATGCTTTGTGCACTGTGCCACTGCTATTCAGTACCACAGTGCAAGTGCTCCCTATTGTAAATTCATGTATTGATTAGTGGCTCCATGATTGGATTATTTGATTTACTTGTCAGACCCTAGTACAGTGCACCGCGTGTGCACAGGGCCTGTAAATCAAATGCTGCTGGTGGGCTTGCAGCACTGGTTGTGCCACCCACCAGAGCAGCTTGTAAACTATGGCTCAGGCCTGCCATGAAAGAGCCTGTGTGCAGTCTGGGACTGCCATGTCGACTTGGCAAGTGCACCCACTTGCCAGTCCCTAAACCTTCCCTTTTCTACATATTAGTCACCCCTAAGGTAGGCCCAAGGGCAGGGTGCATTGTATGTGAAAGGTAGGATATGCCCTGATGTGTGTGGCATGTCCTGATAGTGAATTACAGCCATTTTCGTTTTCACTATTGCAAGGCTACCTGCTCCCATAGGCCAGAATGGGCAGTTTGATTATAACATCTTATAATCCTAACTGACCCAGGGAACAAGGTAGAAATTCGAGTTTAGTATGCCTGAACTCAGAATGTTAAAATACATCTTTTAGTGTGGGTGATTTTTACATTCTGTGTTTGAAAATACCACTTTTAGAAAGTAGGTATTTTCTTACCTAACCATCCAGCCTGCCTCTGCTAGGTTGTGTATTGCATGTCTGGTTTGTGAGTGACCGGGGCTGGGGTGGCTCCAGGAGACAGGGTGAGTCAGCACTAGGCTGAATAGCCCTATCTGCATTGGAAGTGGTGGGAGGAGTAGCACCTGGGCCTGAATAGGGCTGTGCCTGCCTTCCACAATGCTGGCTCCACCTCCTGTGGTGCGTCTGATGACCCTGGCCCACACTGACAAAGGAAGAAGTTGTGCACTGGCAGAATGCACCCAGAACTGGTTTGGACTAGGTACAGACACTCTCTGCCTTCAGAGACAAAGGATTTGTGTGTATAAAAAGGGGGACCCAGAACTTTAGATCACTTCTAGGAAATCAAGACGAACCTTTGCCAAGGAGAAGAACCAAGGAAGCTGCAGGAGTTTGGACTGCCCCTCTGCCAGTGTGCTGTTTCCTGGGTTGGCCTGCAGTGGTTTCTTTATTGCCGAGGAAAGGAGAAGGAACTTTTAAGGAACTTTCATCATCTTGCAGAATATTTCTCCAAGGGCTTGAATTTGAGCTTGCCTCCTGCCTGAAGTCTCAGGGATACAAAAGACTTCACCCCTTCTGTTTGCCTGCATCTGGAACTTGCTGTTCTAGCTGCTACAGAAGGAATTTGCAACACCGATGCCGGCGAGCGGCGCCGTAATCTGCATCGAAGCCGTGAGCGCTGATCCGACTTGCAACGTAGACCCGACGCTGGCTGCCGTGCCACATCGACGCCAGCGAGCGACATCGTAACCTGCCATAAGCCGTGAGCGCTGCTCCGACTTTGCGACGTAGGCCCGACGCCTGCTGCTGTGCCGCATCGACTCCGAGGCCGACATCATCGCGGAGCCGATCCTCGACGTGGGTGGTCAAGAATCCATCGACATCATGACCTCGTACGGAACCGTGGTTTGGGCGCCATCGCGACGTCGCCTCCTCTCCGGTAAGGAACAGACGCATCCCCTGCCTTGCACAAGCATCGAGGATCCGACGCATCGCCTCCCCCGAAGCAAGGAACCGACGCCGCACAGCGCCGACGACGCCGCATTTCCCCGACGCCGTGAGCTGTCTTTGTTTTCGCTTTTCCAAGGTACTGTTCTTTGTGGGTCTGTTTTGACTCTGGGCCCGACGCCGCGCTCCTCGCGGTCGGCGCTGTACTTTGGGATTGCTTTGAGCTCGACGTCGTGATAACTCCAGTTGGGGTTATCTGTTGCTAAAGACTGCTTTTAAGTGAATAACCTATTTTTGAACTATTTCTACCATCTTGAAGTATTATTTCTGATTACAGTATTGTGGATTTTGTCGTTTTGGTCTTGTGTTAAGTCTATATAAAGAATACTTATTTTTCTAAACCTGCGTGGTGTCCATCTGTAGTGTTTTCACTATATTACTGTATATGTTCACAAATGCTTTACACACTGCCTCTGAGATAAGCCTGCCTGCTCGTGCCAAGCTACCAAGGGGGTGAGTAGGGGTTATTTAGGAGTGTAGCCCCTTACCCTGACTAGACGCAAGGGTCCCTATTTGGACAAAGGTGCAAACCATTGCCAACTAGAGACCCCCAAATCTAACAATATCCTACATATAGTTTTAGTAAAAACAAAAGGTCTTGGTGAATGGCAGCCTAAAAAAAATAAAAAATGGACCTCCTCATTTTGGAGGCGCATGCATAAGTTTTGTGTGCCACTCCAAAATGACGCAACCAGCTCCGTCAAAGACTCTGTTTATAATTCTTTGCTATGCATTGTGGCTAAAAACCATAGGCAAAGCAAATAGGTTCCAAAGGCAAGGCCGTTGCCAATGCTTGTTTGGTGTGGTGTAAATCCTTTCAGTAGTTTTTAGGTTTAAAGTTGTTTTTTCATTTCAATAATCAAAACAAGAAAGTGCTTCATTGCGAAAGCTTGCTCCAACAATAAAGTAAATCAACATCACAAGTAAACCCCCCTCCTCCCATACCCTCCCCCTCCGTACTCACTTTATGGGTCTGTCTAAAAGATCCCAGTACCCCCCTGTGTGTCCATTTCAGGATCATACCCGGTCTCTCTCTGCGTAGCAACCTAACGTGGCTGGGGCAGGTCAGCTCACGGAATTCTGCAGAGAGAAGAGCGATGTAAAGGTTCCAATGCTCACTATCTGAGTCCCCTTGGTTAGTTAGTGTAAGCATTAATGTCTGCATCCCCAATATGTGGCGTAACCTGTGAACGGGGGCACGGCAGACGGCGACAGAACAAGTTGTTCCTGAAACTCAGAAAGCGAGTCAAGCCGCCCGTCCCCCGATGGAGGCGAATTCCCCTCATTTTTAAGTTGTAGACACAGTGGCATCTACAATACGTAAGTGTCCGAATATGTTCACTTAAGAGGAAGGGTAAGTGTACTACTTCCCCTGCACGTATTCTCAATCCAACGTGCGTTCCTTGGTCCTGAAGAAAGCCCATAGACCCGATTGGGCACAGACGGGCTGAAACATGTAGACCACTTACATACAGGTGCGATAGAACAGTAACCCTTCTAGCACTGCACCACCACGTTATTTTTAACCTTTGCCCCATCTATGACAGAATAAACACTGGGTCGATAGATGTAGGCAATTTTAGCTTCACTGCACTTTTTCACTTTCCCTAATACCAGTTGGTCTTCCTCCAGGTGGAGGAAAGCATAACTAAGACCCAATGATGATGCTTTTCACGTAACCATTCCTGCGGAGAACCAAGATATACCGCACAAACGGTTAATCCGTGAATGAGGGTTTAAGACGATCCGGAACCCTGACCCTGGTAATACACAGGACAAGTAATTCATTCTCCCTTGATTATACCGCATAACCTGTGAAGCCATCCAGTGTGGGATGGAAGTTTCTCTCTCCCCCCCCAGTTGGAGAGAATGTTTTGAAGGGCTGCTCCTAGGGCTAGGCCAATGTGATGCCCCCTATGAGATTTGAGTGGGAATCTAAGGGCTTTTGGCAGACCCTGGATAACATATGCAGTAAAGCGGGGTAGCTGTGTGTCAAAGTAAGTGCCTATATCTGTCAATTCAGTTTCCGAAAAACATAAGCTTTGGACAATCCCTTAAGAGGTGAAGCAAAGTCCTGGGGGACTTGCAGCCTCTCCAACCGTCTGTGCTGCACTAAGACCCCTATGAAGTCGTACTGTAGTGAGGTACCAATAAGTAGCTGTTAGCCATTGGGTCTCTAGCTGGCAGAGGTATGCACCCTGCCCAAGTCGGGACCACAATCCTAGTCCGGGTAAGTCGCAACACAATCCTAAATTATCATGTGCTCACCCTCTGGTAGCTTGGCAAAGAGCAGGCAAGCTTAACTTAGAAGGCAATGTGTTAAGTATTTGTGTAATAACTCCTACAACAACACAGTAACTACATCAGAAAAAGATCCACAACTGTTTAGAAAAATAGATAATATGTATCCGAGTAAAATAGGACCAAAACGACAAAAAAATCCAATGGGTAGTAGTTGAGGGACTGCATAAAGTGTAGCGGTCACCCAACACACGTTTATTGGAGACCGGCTGTAAGGTACAGAAGAGCTAAGAGCAGAGAAATGTCCGCTTTCTAAAAGTGGCATTTCTAAAAAAGTAATGTTAAATCCAACTTTACCAGTAAAGAGGATTTATGAAGGCCATTCCAAACATATGAAACATGAAAAGCCACTCCTCCTGATCAGGAATATAGCGTAAAAGTGTATTAAGGAATTCCCAAATGCCAGCCTATGAGAAGAGTAGGCCTCACAGTAGTGAAAATGAAGTAGTCTGTCACTACCAGGACATGAAAGCCATAAAAGTGCATGTCCTACCTTTTATTTACATAGCACCCTGCCCTTTGGGTTACCAAAGGACATCTTTTGGGGTGACTTATATGTTATAAAAGGGGTAAATTAAATATACCAGACAGGTGTAAGTCAGTCCTAACATGTATAAAGGAGAGAGCACAGGCACTTTAGCACTGGTTAGCAGTGGTAAAGTGCTCAGAGTCCTAAAACCAGTTAAAACAAGTCCAGAAAAATGGAGGGAGGCAGGCAAAACGTTGAGGGAAGACCACCCTAAGGCTGTCTGGTCTAACAGTAACTATTTTAGTAGCAGACTGAATGCTGGCAGTGTTTTGTGCCATATGCCTCACCCTGTAACAAATCTCATCCCATTCTTTGTGTGTGTCTGCCCCAATTCTAGCTCATATCTCTTCTACCCAGAGGTTTTAACCACAGGCTTTGCCTGTTGAAGAATAGCATAGAGTAGTGCTCTTAGACAGGAACCATTTTTCAAAGAGTGTAAGCGTGCGCTGTGCACTTGTGTGAATGGTTGCATGGGTGACCCAATGGCAGACATGAAGGTAATGCAACCTCTCCAGCTCCGGCAGCCCAAAGTCCTCGCAAAGCTGCTTAAACGGGACAAGGCCCGCTGAGTCAACGAGGTGTCAGATAGACCTACATCCTTCCATTTGCCATATCAGAAATTTGCGATGTTCCAACCCTGGCGCGAAGTCCACGTTGCCTATGATGGGGGTCAGCGGGGATGGGAATGACTTCAGGTCCTTTCACCTAGCCACCCAGTCCCAAACCGCAAGAGTGGCCTTAGTTGCGAGGGAGGAGTATAGGCCTCTGTGCCCTCTGCCCATGTCATAGGAATGGAACTATCCACAGGTGCTCGTCAGCCCCCACTCTATCCATGAATAGCCAATGTTTCTCAGATTCTTTGGGGCTCCATTGCACTTAGTAATGAAGCTTTGCCGTCTGATAGTAATGTAGGAGATTTGGAACCACCAGGCCCCCCTCCCGAGTCGAGTGACCACTTTGTTCCCGGCTCATGCGGGGTCTACCCACCTCCCAGACAAAACACATTAGTTCTCCCTGCAAGGACTGAAGCATACCCAGGGGGGGGGCTCTAGCGGAAGGGCTTGAAACAAGAACAGGAACCTCAAGAGAGCGGTCATCTTCAATGCCGCCTCCTGTCCGAGCCAGAAAAGACGATAAACATTTCTGTATATTGTTGCTGTTTTGGTTTTGCGAATAATTTCAGTCCAGCAATTTAGAAAAAGGAGGGATCTGATTGGACCAGTGAGCCTTTTTTCCCCCCTGCCTTTCTGATCCTAGACTTGATTGTCTGTTGTATGATAATTTCTCTTCTTGTAGCCATTTCAGGGCACTGGGCATAGCACATTTTGGCCCATTTTAATGTAATAATAATTAAAAAAGTCATCTGAGTCACAGAAAACTAAAATGGCCTTTTTTGTGTCCTTTTCTCACACGTTAGGGCAAGCTTCAGGGTGTGAAGGTTGTGCCTGATTCACAAAGCTGCTTAAAATATTAAGAAAAGAGCCTGGCCAGATCTCAAGCACTAAGGACCATCCCGCGGGCATTGTTTGGGCACCCAACCCCCTCTTGTGCGTGGCTGAAGGCTGTGCACAGCATGCGTTATTTGCCCACAGAACGTTGAACGCAGGGCTTGGCCTTCAGCTGTGCTTAGAGGACTGTTGCCCTCTCAGGCCCTTTGTCCAACTCTGGCATCACAAAGCCTTCAGGCTTGGCCGAAGGCATGAACAGAAGGGATTGCAAATTAAATACAGCATTGAAAAATCATTTACGTTCACTGAAAAAAGGCAATTAAAAAAGTGTTCTCACTGAAACGAGACAAACCTCTGAGATACACCAGTTATGGTTAACAACGCATACAAGAGGCACAAATTGACTTGTAAGAAAGCCGAAGGCCGATTTAAAAGGAGGACCTCTGGCCTCCTGGGTGTCCCCAGGAAGAAGTGAAATCTGCCCCTGGAATGATCTCTCATGATTATGAATGGGGGAGCCCCTTGACCTGTCCATAACCTCCTTAAGAACCAGTATGAAATCAGCAAGAGTCTAGACCCTAAGGCCTTGCAAGGTGGCTGGGAGTGCTGCCCTATTAATACTGAGGTTTCCGACTGGTGCACCCCGGGGGGTTTGCATGGATTTACATCAAGCTCGTGGGCCCTTCCTCCTGCAAGTGAAGTCCCCGCTGAATGACATGGGGAGACCGGCTGTCCGGACCTACGCAGCATACCCACATTGAGATGTATACGGAAGTCTCTAGAAGTGGTAAAATGAGAGACAATATGGAGGGTTACCATGACCACCTGTGCCACCAGGGCCAACCGGAATGCAGACATTGGCGGCAATAGAACAATCAGAGCTCACATTAGAAAATAAGATTCATTCAATAGTGCTGGAGGTGAATTTGGTGCTGGCAGACTTGTGTAAAGTTAAACAAAGATCCAGAGAGATGGAGAAAGTGGTGCAGCGCCTAACAGAAATACCTGGCTTGAGTGCTACGGTCCACACTACTTCAGACCACTTCTGCACATTAAGGAATAGACTTTAAGACATAGATGGCAGTTTGAGAAGGAGCGACCTCTTCTTTGTGGAGTTTCCAGAGCGGTCGTATGGGGCCACCTCAGAGTTGTTCTTAGAAAAATGGATGTGAGATTCATTACAGCCCAATAGTGCTTGTGATCAGAGGGGCACATAGGGTGCTGGCCCTGATGATGCCCCCAGTCGCTCCTCCATGGGCCATGGTTGTTAAAATCATAAACTGTAGGGGAAGAGATCAAATATTGCAAACAATCCACACTAAAGGAGACCCGCAATATGAAAACTGCACCATACGAATTTTCCTCAACGATATGTAAAAGATTTAAATGTTGCGTAAAACAATTGTAGATGCGAAACAAAAACGTAAAGCCATGAACCTAAAATACATGCTGCTGTTTCCAGCTAAGCTAAAGTTCATTCAGGATAGCAAAGTACACTTCTTTTTTCAACTTCAGAAGAGGTTAGGGAGTGGATGGAGCTAGACAGCAGGACAGAAGTGGTGTTGACCTCCGGAAGGCCAGGAAGATATTGTGGGGGCGGCTGTTGAGGACCACTGCCCTCTGGGAGAGGACTGGTGCGGAACAGACCCCTTGAGAGCTTTAAACAACTTGGGCAACATGGTTTAGGGATCACTATGCTTCAGGAAACTCACCTGACAGACAAGGAGGCAAACAAAATGAAAACAACCTGGAGAGGGCAGATGTTCTCCGCATTCTACTCCTATGCCAAAGGAGTTACAATATTGATGGCTCCAGGGGCACTCTTTTAGCACAGACACTCCTGTGTAGATGTGATGGGGCAGCACATGTTACTCTATGGGTTTTTGGATGGGGTTGAAGTCTGTGTATTAAACGTTTATGCTCATAACACTGATTATAAACCCTTCTTCTGGACACTCTTTGAACTAATATTCCCTTTCCATAGATTTACTATTGATTCGGCTTGGTGATTTCAATTGTATTCTAGTTGGTGATGTGGATAGGCATCCCCTAAGCAGCACAGAACAGGGATGACTACTGCACTATCTGAGTTAATGGCAAAATTGGATTGCATTGATGATTGGTGAACCATGTATCTAGCAGGTTAGCAATACTCATGCCATTCATTAACTCATAATACCTGTAGCAGGCTAGACTGCATTTTAGTTTCCAGATACTTTAGTGCCATGAAACATCAGTGCCATATTTAAATAGGTTTCTCCCTGACCATTTCCCACTTATGATGAGCCTATGGTGGGGGTAAACCACAAGGGCGGATGCCAGCATTCGGATTGAACCCAGACACCCTTAGCGATGAAATGTTCTGTGCTGAAATTGGAGTGGCCCTAGAAGGATATCTGGAAATTATTTGGGGATCCACAAATACCCGTGCAATGAGTGGGAGGTCCTAAAACAGCACTAAAGGGTGAATGCATGTCCAACACTTCTAGTATTAAACAACACTTACAGCATCCTTTGTCATGACAAGAAACTAGACTAGCACCAGTTCAAGCATATAAAACTAACAATATAGCCTTGGAGCAGGCCAGACTGGAACTCAGAAAATAGTAGAAACCTAGAGTACATTAGATAAACACATTTTGAAAAATTACAGGCAACAACTGCACAGGGAGAGGGATAAAACAGGCAGACTTTTATCCTAGCTACTTAAGAGAGTTCCCAACCCCATTGATCTTAACCTTGAATAAACCAATAGGACCGAGGCGGTTATGGAGGCTAGCATCAATGAGCTTGTATCAAAATATGTGGCTGGCCTGCCTGCCTGTATGAAAGCCCAGTGATGCGAGAAGCTTCACGGATTGGGGCATATTTAAAGTACCTTAAGCTCCCGAGGGTGCCTCCAGGATAAAGACCTGAGAGTCAGAAATTACTAGGGAGGAAGTGATTGCTTCAATATGCGGCCTTCCCCCAAGGAAGGTCTTGAGGGGGTCGGGGGGACTGTTCTTTGTGCCACTTCACATCAAAAGACATCGGACTCCCTTAGTCGGTAGTGCATGTTTGAGGTCCTTGGGACATAAGGGCCAAGTCCAATTTTAGTGAGTTGGATAAGACTCCGATTGAAGGACTCAACCACACAAGTTAGATTGGTTGGCAGAGTATCTAGAATGTAGAGAAAGGAACCAGACGAGTGTTCCCTGTTTTTTTCTCTGGCGATAGAACCACTGGTGATATGGCGGGATTGACGATGCAGCCCTGGGAAATAAGAGCAGGGGATGTTAATTGTTGTTTCCTTGTATGCGAACGACGCCTTGGGTGTCTGTCCACAACCGCATGCAGGAAATGTACAATATTGTGGAGGTCTCAGGGCTATATATTAATAGGCAGAAGACAATCCTGTACCCACTGGTGGGTCTGGGAGAGAAAACCCAACTAGACTTGCCTGATCTGGAGATGCAGTGGAAACGTACAGCTTTCCGGTACTTGGGTGTCTAGGTAACCCTCAATGCTGAATTTTATTTCCAACATAAGCTTGACGTGGTCCTGTTGGGGGTTAAAGACTCCATTAAGTTCTGGAACACCCTCCCACTCCCCATTATGGAAAGAGAGGCTACAACAAAAATTGCGCTATTGCCTCAGTCTTTATATATACTAGAAAATGCCATGTGCCCCATTAAAACAGTCTTCTGCGAAATGGACAGCCCACTTGTCTTGCTGCTGTGGGCAGGAAAGAGGGATCGAGTCCGACTGAATGTGTTAAACATAGAGAACAAGGTGGGTTGGGTCTCCCTGATTTGGAACTCTACAACATGCGGCGAAGTAGTGCAACAAAGATCCAAAGTGGGAATCAAGACTCCTGAGAGGCACAGTTGTGGAGGAAACCCTACCAATATGCTTGATAAGTGGCAGCAAGTGGCTATGGCATGGGAACTCACAATTCAGAGTGCTGGGAAATCCACCATTCAGCAGATCTCTATCAATTGAGCCATTTAATGAATATTCAGCTGAATCCCATGCCTCGCATAAAGAAGAAAAAAGGCGCTATTTCTTTTGTCAATCACCTTTCAAGTTCTGCAACATTCTAGCAGGCAAAAACATTGTCTTTATCTCAGGTTCCATTCCTAAACCCACATAGCCCATCGCCAAGATAGTTGTTGATTGTCCAGCTTGCTTTAGTTTAAACTACAACAAAAAAAAAGTCTGTTTCACTCGCTAGTTTCAACTGATTGGCTTTTGCAGTCCTTCTGGGGTCCATATTGAATTCTTGCCTATGGTATTTTGTCCATTTTTATTAACCGCAGTGTGCATTTACCTGTATATTTCTTAAAAAATCTCCCAACTTTCTCTTCAAAGAGTGCCAAGTGCTTAAACTCCTATGGTATGGACTGATTTTACTAGCTTATAATTCTTTCCTAGGTGCATAATAAGGGTGAGTCACCTTTTTTCTTTTTCAGTTTTTAATTCAAATCTGTAGAAATGTTTCAGCCTCAGGTGCCTTAATTGGTATTGGTGGTGATAAAAACATAACGCAAGTGCTTCCATTTTGAAGATCTTTGCTTCACTGAATCCCACTGCATTAACTGATGATGCAGTAACTTTACCGATGTCACAGATTTAAAGATTTTAACAGGGTTTCAGGTGATCCCAATAAATCTGGTGTGCAAATTAACTTGAAAGAAATGCTCCTGGGTACATCATTGTGAGGAAGACTTTCCATTTTATAGTCAATCACAAATTCACTAGTGTTTGATTTTAGACAGCCTGATTTATTGCTATTAAAAGAACTGGCATGGGATTGCCCCAATTTTGACTTCATACAGGAGAATGATGAGTTTGGGTGTCAGATGTGGTCAATGGTTTACATGGGGTAACAAAATGGGGCCAGTGCTTAAGGTGGGTTAACTTGAGCTGGAATAGTACTGCCCAAGTTTTGTCAACTTTATTCTTTTCTCCTGTGATTTGTGACATTAACAGCAGAGTGCTGAGTTTCAGTGGCAGGTGGGGGTCAATGCATTAGGTGTGTAAACGAGATGAACTTGCTAGATATAGAGCAGGTCTCCGAAATGGTCATCTCAGAAGAGTGGGTGTAGTTAACAAAGGAAATATGGCAAAGTAGAAAATGTAGCCCCCCCCCACCCAAACTTTCTGACAGAATCAACCACTTCTATATTTAGACAAGGATTTTTCCCTTGTGAAATTGTAATGCTGGAATGATACTAAAAGAACAAAGGTGGGATTGCCCTGGGTTTCTCAGCTCTGTCCTTAGGTTTGAGTGATTTATGATAATAACAGAAGAAGAATTATAGATTTGGTTGTCAGGTGAAGTCACTGTTTTAGATTGGTTAACAAGATGAACTTTACTAAATACTGAACAGTTCTCTGAAACAGTCTCCTAAGAAGGGTGCTGTCAGAACCCCTTCCAGAGGGCCTTGGGGCAAGTAGGGGTTACTGGGCCAAGCTGTAGGGGTTGAGGCATTTTACGCCTTATGTCCCAGGGCCTGACTTGCTATGGATTCTGAGTAACTAGGTCAAGTACCTTTCTACACTTGACTTTCAGGGTTGCGTGGTCCGAGCAGTTCAAGGTTCACTTGAGGGGGAGGTGTGGATACAGGATAGTGAACACTGCCTCACAACTCAAAATGCACACAACAACAATAAGTTGTCCAGGCAAATACTCACTTTTATGAAAAAAGAAGTAATTTATTTACTACTGCTAGCAACACAAATGAAACGCACAACATTCACAAACAATCACACAATTCCCCCTGAGTTTGGGGCTCTAGTATTTCTTTGGCGACTACCTGCCCCACTCCTTTCTTGCGTTAGCAATAGTGAGTGTTCTCGATTCCCTATTAGTAACATCCAGGGAATGCCCCACTAGCAGTCAAAGTCGACAGAGTTCCACCGTGGCATCATTACTAGCGGCAAGTACCCCTACGGCCGACAGGCCCGAAATCAGCCTTATCCACTGCAGCAGGTGTGAAGCATCTGACAATCCTGAGCACGCCCGTCCTTAAATTCTTGAAGTGGCTACAGCTGAGCTCGGGTGAGTGCAGCTCACGACCCAGGTGGCTGCACCTAGCGGGTGCAGAGTCCCTCACTTGCGTTTGGGCTCCCGAAGTGATAGGAGGTTCTGTGCTGCTCCTCCTGTGGGGGTATGTGTCCGGTTCGTCTCCTGGTGGGTGGTGGCTACGATGATACTGTTGCGAGTCCCTCGCCTTGGTGATGATGTGCATATGCTCACATGGCGTCCTCACTTTTCCAGCGGGAGATTGCAGATCAGCTCGCTTCACATTTGTCCGTTGCAGCTTCTCACCCTCAAGGCAGTAGTGTTCTTTGCCATTGTGTGAGTGAGCTGCAAACTGGGTGTGCAACCCGACGTACACCACCACCTTCCCAGACAGGCTTGTTGTGCAGACACTGGCATCCTTCTTGCCTAAAGTTGTGATGCTGTTCCACGTCGGCGAAAACCTCACCTTTCCAGTGTTCTATGCGCTGCTTCACCCCTCCAAGTAGGAGCAGAGACAACACCATTTGGACCCCATAAGAGCTCTAAGTTTTATAATTGATTGTACCAAAGAACACTGGGTGGACGATCAGCTCTTCGTGGGGTTCTCTGGAGCGAAGAAAAGCAAGGCTTTGCAGAAGAGAACCATCTCCCGCTGGATCATGCTTTGCAGAAGATCTGCTATGCATTAACAAAAAAACAGCCTCCGGAAAGACTGCATGCTGGTTCTAGCGGGGCCAAAACTGTTACCACTGTATTTACACACAGAGTCCCTGTCCTGGACATTTACCAAGTGGCTACATGGGCGTCCATCCATACATTTATGAAGCACTAGTGTCTGGACAGTAAGGTTCGCGGGGAGGAGCATTTGCTTGCTCTGTCCTGCAGGACTTTCTAGTTTGAGTTCATTCGTAGACCCACCTTTGGATAAGTGCTGCTTTGGTATCTAACCAAAATGCGGGGAATCTGCATTTAGAAGTCTCTATCAGAAGTTGTTACTCTCCTTTGGTAGTACTCTTTCTGGTAGAGAAACTATCTAAATGCAGATTCTTGTGTTTTCAGGATTGGATGGTTTGTCTCCAGACAATGTAATTTCTTTTAAAAGTGCAGCATCTGTAGTTGATGTAGATTAATTTATTAGAAGTGGTGCTGCAATTACAGTAATCCTATTTAATGTTGCAGCAGGTTCTGTCATTGATGATGTTGACAGCAGTACATACGGGTCGGTACTAGAAGATGTAGTAGAGCTGGAGATGCAGCAGTCCACGAGATGGGATTTATGATTTTAACTGAGCTAATCTCTTCTGGGTGTATCTCCATTATAGGGAGAGGACGTACTGGTGTAAACTGGAAGCACTTTGGCATCGGCAGCAGGCCGTTGCACTGATTCGGCTACATGATACTTTGTAATCGATCAACACCTTTCTGTTTTTCTTTTGTAACAGGGAGTGGTGGTGGGAAGGCTTTCTATCGCAAGAACTGGCACAGGTGGTCTGTAGGACAGTTCAAATAGCTCTTTATCAGGAATCCATTCCTAGGCTAGTTTTCCTGTTTTTAGAAATAGACCGGTCAACAGCAGCTTTCTCTTCAGTGGCGGAGTAGGGTAAACTTATTGTTTGCAAGTTTTTCTCTAACAGCTGGATATTCTGCTATACATGAATCAGTCTGTGACTCCGTCCTTCCAGGGCACATACATAGGTACCTTAAAAAGCATTTCATATGATGCGAGGCCATTTAGCACACCCCAGGACAAAACTGAGTGGTCGCTGAGCCCTGTGTAGATTATGGTACCACAAAGATCTTGAATCCAATACCCTAGCAGTATGTGCTGGTTTTACAGCACTAAAGTGTTTCATTGGTTGCCAAATGTACATTGTTGAAAATTCATATCCTTAACATATTACATTAACATACACAATTTTTGATTAGTAAAGTTTTTTTTATATCCATATCGTGTTAGTCACTCTTCTGCCCAGTTTATGTAGGTACTCTTTTAAGTCTTCATCAGTGATGTATATGTCACAGATAAACGACAACACTTCAGGATCATCTTGTAAGAACTCCATTACCCTTGCTGTAAGTAGAGCAGGGCTACTCTTTTACCCTGTGGCAATCTTGCATTACTGTTTTGAGAACCGCGTAATGTAAAGACATTAAAATATTGTGATTCAGATGCTCTATTTTGGCTAAAGAATCAATTACCTAGTGGTAGGATATAATGAAACTGACTACACCCATGAGTAACATATTTCAAAAGGATAAGCTGCATTCTCTGTAACTAATAGTTATTTCAACCCCGGTGTCAAGGAACCCTTGCCTCTGCAAATTCAAAATAAGATATAAAATGTAGTTGAAAGCCGGGAAATCCTTTTTCTAGTTGAACACTTATCAAACCCTTCAACAGACAGGAAGCACCTGAGGGTACTCTGATTTCCAGCCTACGAGTTGAGCATCATGATGTTTTTACAGGTCCGCCTGTAAATAAACAGATTTTCCATTGCCGTTAGCCAAGCACTGGTTTATACCAATTTTATTTATTTATATCGATGCAGGGTGATCCAATAAATATATAAATATTCATTAATGGTTTACAAAGCTAAAAGGAACAAAGCCTCGAATCTTTACATCTTGCCCCCCATACTTTCCCCGGCAACCATGTGATAGTCTTTGCAAAATTCCTATCTGCTCCTCCAAGTTTTTCCAAATGTTAACTATTTTTTGTAGGGACCCTGTATGTTTTCCATACAGTAATTCATATGCATGTACTTTTTGCATCTTATTCATCCACTGAGAAAAGGCAGGAACCTTATCAGATTTCCAGTTGGTTAAAATCAGTGATCTGGCCACCAAAATAGAAATACAAATTAACTGTCGTTGTCTAATAGATAAATCTCCTTCATGGACTAATAACCCAAACAGGGGTGCATGAGCATCTGGTGGGATATTAACCCCAAGTTTAAGACTGATTTCTGAAAAAATATCTTGCCAAAGCTCCCTTAAAAGACAAGTAAATATAATATGGAGCCAGTCCCCATTCCTACTGTTGCATCTAAAACATTTCAGCTTAAGCTCAAGGTAAAATTTGTGCAATTTAGCAGATGTGTGGTACAGCAGCCATTTACTATAAAAGGAAATTCTTGTTAAATTGGCGGCTCCCACTGCCTTGGCGCTAATACACTTGAAAAACGTCCATTGAAAAATATCCACTTTACACCGTGTAGAAGACTCGATTTGTTGTAATATCTCTAACATAGTATCCTTGCCTTTAGAATGCAACAATCTGTACCAGTTTCCTATAGCCACTACTTTTGACACAAAATAGGCAGAACTAAGGGGTTCTATAGAGATCCCTGCCCCGGTTGTAAAACCATCACAACATATTTTAATCTGAAGGAAACTGGAAAAAAAGCAAGGGACTAATGTCGTGGTTCAAATTAACCAATTGCTGCCAGGCCAAAAACTCATTATTATAGTAAAAATCTCAAATCCTCCGAAACCCTATCCTACTCCACTTACTACATGTACCAGTGGATAACTGCAATGCCATTAACCTGCACTCTACTATTTTCATCTGAGGGTGGAGTCTCGGGATTTCCCAACTTTCCCATATCCTATTAAATCTCTCTACAATGATACCTTGACTTTTTGGTAAACCTTGGAATTTGTAGATGCAGTGCTATAGCCCTATAGTACTTCGCTCCATCACTGGCGAGGGCTATACTGGTTGCTAAAGGCCCTGAACTAGAGTTATAGGCCTGAGCCTCAGGCAAGGGCCTTTAACAACTGGTATAGCCCGAGCCAGAAGGGCTATAAGTCTGTTAGAACATTCCATCCACTAAGGATGGAATGTTCCTAGAATAAAAAGGAGAAACATAAAGACAAACATTGGAATGTTGTAGCTGAAGGCTTATACCATCCATTATAAGCCTGGAGCTTCTCCATTGTCTTCAATGGAGCTCTCTACATTCCAATGTTCTATTGAGGCATGATTAAAGTCCTTCCCAAGAATGAAACTGGATGCTTGTAGGGAAGTGTGAGGTGAGGTGTTTTTTCCCATTAAGTGGCTGAGCTTTTTTGATATTATTTCCTGAGCACATCAGCAATTTATCTTTGCTCTACATATGAAGTTAACGGTTTCATCTGCTTTGCAGCCTTTGCATAGAATTATTCAAGTGCTTGAAATGGAAATATAAACGTGTAGGTGCTCATTAGCCCAGAGTAACAGTTTGCTACTTAGAATTGCTGGTACACTTCTATATAAAATATTGGACCTCTGCTAAGAAGTGCAGGCACTCTCCCTTTAAAGTTAAAGAAGTGAAGGCGCTCAGTACCTGAAAGTACCTGCCTATTAAAATCACTGTAACTGGTGCTTTACATTCTAATTTCTCTGAGCAGCATGGGTAGATATGTGCACTCGCTGGAAAATTATAGAAAAGAGTAATTAACGCTACTAATGTCTTCATTTGTTGTGTGCTGCAAAGGCCTCTCACTAGAAAAGAGGTAACCTATGCTCCATTTATTTGTGGTGCATTTTGGACAAGAGAGTATTCTTTTTATTCAGGGTTGACCTCTGCATGCATCTTTTAGGAATGCATATTCAGACATTAACTTCGGTGTCTTCAACGCTGCTCTTTGTTACAGTTTTTAGGTGTACAGACCTCTTTAATGAATCGACCCATAATAAATCTAAATCTGCATCTAAACGGTGTCCCCTTTTATAAATTATACTAGAATTTGCTAAAAGGTAATCTGAAAGATTTCAGAATGCGTTGGGCCACAGAGCTTTGTAGTGACCTCTGCACCTCAAAGTGTAAAGATGGTGTGCCCATAAATAGAAGAAGCAGTCCAGCCTTGATACAAATAGTTGGTATGGTAAATTTAGTGCAAGCTGTTCATTCAGCACACTAACGTTATCAGTTGCTCCACTGCCTCATGTCTTCAGAAATTATCTTTCCCATTTTCATTCCCCTAGACTCCAGCCTTTCAATTCAGAGTGGGTGAAAGGCTTGGTCCTTTCACACTGCAGCAATGACATTGGTCATTGTCATTTTCACGTCACAAATCTGCAACTGCGTGCAAGCGCAAAATCAATCAGTGGATTTATATAGCGCAACTAATTACCTGATAGGCTGTCCAGGTGCTTGAGTGTCATGATGGTTTAGGTGACTCAATCGGACAGCCAGGCCTTAAGTGCTGTCTGGAAATCCAGTAGAAAGGAGGGGGGTCTGTAGCTGCAGAGGGAGGTTGTTCCAGGTATCCGCTGCAAGGTAGGAGAAGGAGTGCCCTCAGCTGTTGCTTCGATGGAATGTGGGGGGGTGGGTGGGTGAGTGAGAGGAAGGCGGAGCGTAGTTATCTGGGTAGGGTGGTGGAAGTTCAGGCGGTGGTTGATGTAGGCTGGTCCTTGGTTGTGCAGTGCTCTGTAGGCCTGGATCATCAGTTTGAATTGCCATCTCTTTTGTATGGTGAACCAGTGGAGTTCTCTGAGGGGGGTTGTGGGTCCATCTGGGGAGGTAAAGGATGAGTCTGGCAGGGGAATTCTGTATGGTCTGGAGTCTTCTGCAGATTGTGTGTGGTGATTCCAGGATAGAGTGCATTGCCGTAGTCTAATCGGCTGGTGATTAGGGCCTGAGTGGCGGTATGTCTGGTGTTCAGGGGGACCCATTTGAAGACTTTTCATAACATGCGAAGTGTGAGAAAGCAGGCACGGGAAGGCTCAAGACGTTTCTTCACATACAATTTCACCAGACAGATGGAAGTAAGTGGCTGGATATTACCAGAGGGTGCTAATTCCTTAAGGGGTTCTTCAGAACCATAGAGGCTGTGATAAATAGGTTCAAGAAGCCCACAAACATTTTAGTAATACTGGAAACCAGACTTGTAAATTCCAAAGTGGGGTTGCTAAGATAAGGATAGTTTTGTATCCTGATGTGGGCCATCAGCTTCTGAATCATTTCATGCAGGAGCAAGGTTTAATTCTCTTTAGGAATCAAATCCTAGAGAAGGCCCTCTGTCACCTAAGTTTCCTTGTCTTTATTTTAACTGAACAATCAGTGATGCTGCTTGTTTAGTGTGGAGGAAAAAAATCTTACTCACATAGATCCCCACTACCATAATCCTCCAAAAGAGAGTGGGACACAGTCTCTGGAATCCGTCAGTAAGCAGGATTTCAAATCTTCTCTGAAGTTGGCCATGCCTGGAAGGCAATCTGCCATCACTGACCGGTTGTAGTCCAGACCGTAATGCTAGATGTCCTTCGTTACTTGTGCAGTGAGCCTTGGCCTCATACCTCCCAGTCAATTAAATTATTTGACTGCAGAGAGATTGTCTATCTATAAAAGTAGATGGCATTGTGTGGTATTCTCAAGACTCAAGTCTGTTTGTAAAACACCAAGCAGGTTTATTTAAGATATACAAGACGAAAACCACCCGAAGAGTGCAGGCCCTGAGTCAAATCTGCGCAAACCATCTAGTATATTTCTAATGCAAACATTCTGTAAAATTCAAACCATACACATTTTTCAGCAGGTAATCTTGTTAGCAACAAGACTCGTGTAAAGTGAAATACTACATGGCTCTCTTCTTTCACAATATTTTGAGTAACAATACAAACAATCCCAAAAAAAACAAAAGTGTGTGTGTGTGTGTGTGTGTGTGTGTGTGTGTGTGTGTATATATATATATATATATATATATATATATATATCCATTTCAGACAGCTTTATTCGACAAATTAGTCATAAAAGCATTACAAAATTACAGATGAAATTGATTGAATAAAACAGCTGCCATAATGAAATGTGTAAGCTAGATAAAAGGTTGCACGCACATGTTAAAAACATCATTAAAATCACATGAGCATATAACTGGGTAGGGGGCATGCAAAAATGGCCTTTAAATTTTTTGATGTATGCACTTATCATAATAGTTATTAAAATCATATTGCAAGGAACATAATAAGAGCATTTAAAATATTTACAAATCACAACAGTTTTTAGATAAATTTGGCACTTGATACGGTCCACCTTCTGCGGTAATAGCTCGATTAGATCTAGTTAATCAATTTCTCTCCGATGACTAATGACCTATTCATCAAATGTCAACCTAAGATCTGCTACAAGGAGCGATTAGCTGGGTTTAATCGCATCATCATTAATCCTCACCTAAGCGTAGGGATTTGGACCTTAGTACCCATGCCCACCCTAGAAATTTTGCCATGGCTAAAGCAATCGCTGCTGAAGTGTCGGTCCGCAAGATTCTTTCAGCTTCACTAGCCCTTCTTGTGCCCAGGAGCTTACAAATTGGGAACAGCCAGACACGACAGGAATAGCATACCCAGCACAAACAAAGAGAAGGTGAGCCAAGGATTCCTTGCTAGACTTGCAAACTGGACATACATCAGCAGTAGACTTATTCCATCTAGCAGTGAATGCACTTACTGGCAGTGTGCCTACCCTAAATTGGAAATAAAGTTTTCGATCTAGCGGTTTCGTAATGTGATCCCAGAATGGCTCCAGCTTCGGGGTGACTTTATGTTCCAGGAAAAGGCAGGTTAGGGAAGATGGTTCGCTCAGTCTAAGAGTGTTATACTGAGTCCATTCCCAGTATTTGTCCTTCAAGATCTCCTTTGAAGGGAAATTAGAATTTACAGGATCGATCCATAATGGAATCATACCTATGCTCGACAAAGTGTCTCTAACCGCCCATAACCATTTTATACGATGCGAGGTATCAGTCCTTATTATGTCTAGGAAACCTGAGGCATAGCCTGCGAGCTCCGGCGTAGTCCAGAGTCTCTGCCAATAAAGGAGGGGTCGAAGTTTGGCTATGGCTGCTATGGGTTTTCTCCCAAGATCATATAGTAACGGACACATTGGGGTACTTTGTGGAAGCCTAGTGATTTTCCTCAGGAACCTATTTTCTGATGACGTAAGGGTAGATAAATTCTCACATCCCCAAAGTTCGGAACCGTATAGGGCTGAGCTGATGACTTTCATATTATAAATTTCTAGGGCAGGGCTAATGGGCTTAGTGTGGGAGGAGCTATGTTCCTTGTGTAACACCCCCGACAATTGCCTATGTTTAAGGGATGCTAGTTCAATCTGGTGGTCCCATTTCATGTTTTCCTGGAAGTGGACCCCCAGGTAGGAGAACTCCTTGACCTGTTCTAGCGGCCTGTTGTTCATTCGGATGTCCCCCTTGTAGCCCCTATGCGAATTAAATGCCATCAATTTGGTCTTAGACACATTGACCTCCAAGCCCCGCAGTGAGCAGAACTCCTCAAAGGTTTTAAGGCTTTCTGGAGTCCGCTTGGGGTCTTGGATATAATCAACGTGTCGTCAGCAAACATTAGTATTGGCATTTTCTCGCCTGCTAGTACTGGGGCATCCGAAGGGGTAGAACTCATGTGGTCCACTATTCCATTAATATATAATGAGAATAGCGTAGGGGCCATCACGCAGCCTTGACGTACGCCTCTCTCAACGGGAAACGATTCAGTAACTTCCCCCTGTCCACCCTATCTAATTTTTGCACTATTATCTTCATGTAATCTGATGATAAGAGACAGTAGTTCGGATGGCATCCCTAGATCTTGTAAGGTGGACCATAGTTTAGTGCGGGGGACAAGGTCGAATGCCGACTTAAGGTCTACGAAGGCGGCGTATAGACTACCCCTGCCCAGTGTCACTATCTTCCAATAGATCAAAACAAACCTAAACGCTTGATCAATGGTACTAATGAAAGCTCGGAACCCAGCTTGCAGTGGGGACAGAACCTTAAACTCCTCAATCCATTCTTGTACTCTATTGAGCACCAGCCTCCCCGTTATCTTTTGCAGACAATCAATTAGGCTGATTGGCCTATAATTCCCTGGGCAAGATTTGTCCCCTTTCTTAAAAACAGGAATAATTTCTGCTCCCTTCCAGGAGTCGGGGATTGGGGCTCCTTGGGCGATAGCATTGGTCAACAACCGAATATAGCGACACCATCTATCCTTATCGTGTAAGAAAATGTCCCCAGGTATGCCATCTGGCCCAGGTGCCTTTCCTGCCAATACTGAGTTCAGTGCTGTCTCTACCTCAGCCCTACTGAAGGTGTTATCCTGATACGATGCTCTAATAATCTCTCTCCCCACTTCAGCTAAATTTGAAGCGTATTGGGGTTTGAAGTGGTCCACTCAGTCCTTCTGTGATGCAAGGTTTTGGGGCCGCTCTGCCTATCCCCCGTTGTCCCATTTATAGACATTCCAAAATTGCTTGGGATTTTTCTTGGTACAGGCCTCCCTTAGTTCCTGCCACCTTTTGTCGTCCCAGGATCTCTTAGCTTTTGCCTGGGTGCCCTTATAGAAGGACCTGGCTGCTTGAACTTTTGTGTGGTCGCCACCCTTAATGGCTGCCCCCAGAGCTAGACGTGCCTCTCGACATTCTTTGCTGTACCAGTGCTCCACACTCTGATTTGGAGCCTTGAAGTTATTCTTACCCTGCTTAAAGAAATAGGTACGCAGGTGGCTAAAAAATGTGTTGTGTATCCTTGTTGAATGGGCTAAGTCCCTATCTGTTGCTACCCTGGCCTCTAGTTCGTGTATGGCGTTATCCATTCCCTTGTTAATACTGGCTAACAGATCTGGCGTTTCTATTATTCTTACCCACTTGAGACGTCTTAAATCATTAGTTAGTACTACGTCGCCTATTGGGAGACCGTTTCTTACATAAATGTGTGACTTTTGTCTGCTCGGATCCATAGTCCCACACAAGGGATTATGGTCGCTTTCTAGCCTGTCTATGACCGCCATGTCACCCAAGGCATGCCATAGCTCCAGGCTCATCAAAACAGTCAATTCTGCTAGCGCTATAGCCATTATTGAAGGTGTTAGCCCCGTGTCTATCAGATTGTGTACGACCGTTTAAGGCCCGCAAGCCCTTTTCCATACAAATATTATTTATTTGTATAACCACTTCAGACCACTTTCTTATGGGGTTTAGCTCTAATGTTGGAATACCCCACTTGTTATCTACTTCTTCTGTAAGGTAGCCACCTTCTTTGATTAGGGGCTCAAACGTTGTGTTGAAATCCCCCGCTACTATGGTATTCAGAACATCCTGATGTGAGTCAAGGAGGTCATCGAGAGCCGCTAAAACTCCCGACCTTTTCCCTCTTGTACCTCTTACATAGATATTATATATGTCTATGTTCCGATGATCTCGCGTGGTTAGTCTGACTGCCTGGATATCTTGGCTCTGGGTTGTGAGTACCTGTATGTTTACCTCTAGATCTTGATGCACCCAGATAGTCAAGCCCCCCGATGGCCTCCCTTTTGCTCCCTTGCTGGCCGCGATATGATAGTTTAGGTATCCAGCACAGAAAAGGGGTGTCTCTGCCCAGGTTTCTTGAAAGAGGCAGATATCATATTCCTCTATGAATGCATGCCATTCTGGAGAGCCCAACTCGTACTGAGACCTGCAATATTCCAACTCAACATACGGTTCGTGGGAGAGGTTGTACCTAGGGGCAGTCGTATCATGGGTGTATGCGATATGGGGATGCCCACCTCCAGTGTACCTTCTATCGGTAGGAAAAGCCAGGTCCATCTTAAGGGGCGATGTCTGTACTACTGTGAAATCTTTAAGACTAGCATGGCTGATCCCTAGGATTGGGCTAGATGTATCTATTTTCGTCAGTCGTTGTTATCAAGTGTGGAGCATCCCTGCATGCTATGTGGTCTACGACTGGGCATGTTGTCATTCCTAATACTAGGCAGGGAGCGTCTAAATTGGATTGTTGAGTGCTCCGGGGAACTGGAACGAAACTCTAGCGTAAAAAGGTTCTCAACTAGGTCTATACTTTTCATGATAAGCGCGATACAGTCGTGGCGGTGGTTTGGGGAGGTTAACCATCTCGCCGCCACTATATCGTCCCTTATCACCGAGCGGCAACCTCTAACATACCTTATCCAATGGATAGCTTTATTGGTTAGGGAGTCCCCGTTCTCTATCCCTCTACGTGCGTCATATTTTGGCACATTTACCATATAGATTCTAGGGGGGTTAGCTCTATTGTCTGTGTTCTGTACTCGTGACCCCATCAGAGAACCCCACTGCGGTAAATCCGTACGCAATGAAGTATTGCTACTAGGAGGTGGATAGGTCCTCAACACTGCTTCCTTACTAGACTTGGTACTATTACTTGCTACCCAGTGTGGGTGGTACTTGGTCATCGCTGGTGTAGTCTTATTGCTGCTTAGCTTGATCTGAGTAACTCACAGATATGATGTTAGCAGTGCCTGGGATAGTCGGTAAAACCAAAGGAACGGTAGCCGTGGAGCCCTGTAAGTCTACCATGTGGCTACTTTCCTGTATGTTTCCAATCCCTCTTCTGTTTGGATCTGATAATAGGGATTTGACCATTATGGATAACTCCTCTATCATGCCTCTCATAGTCCCCACTTCGAGTCTTAATGTGGTGACTTCTTGGAACAATTTCTGCCATTCTGGGCGAGGTACTGGTGCTGTATCTTGCTCATGTGTAGCTATTGTCACTGGGGGTTGGGCCGTCACAAGTCTTTCTCCTCCCCCCTCATTTGTATTATCAGAGTCTGATAGTGGCTGAAATGTATTGGTACAAATGACTATTGGATCTATGTGATCTATAACTGATTGTACCTTTGCCGGCCCGTTATTAATAGAGGGTGTTACCGTGGGACCACATACCCCGTCATTGGTGTTGGTTACCAGTCTTTTATTTGGTTTGCGAAACATATCAGGAATGGTCGGCTTCTCTGGTTGCCTCTCCCTAGGAATATTTTGTTTGTTTATAGTTGCATGTGTCAGGGGTGTGGATTCCAAAATATCCTCGCACTCACTTATCAGGGTGTCTATCCGGTTCATTACACAATTACTAGCAGCCGATTTTTGTGATTTTTTTTTTTTTGCCGCCTTTCCCCTATTATCACGTCTTACCCCACCCTCGCTCCCCTCCCCACTTTCTTCCAGTGTTTTTCTTTTCCCCATTGGCCCAAATGTAGGTTAAGCTGATAAAATAATGGCCCTACCAACACCAGAAAACAGGGTTCTCCTGTTTCAGACACACCATAACTATCTAACACCAAACAGATCATGCAAGTAAGTGGGGAAAATGGCAGGGTATTTTGGGGCATATTTTGGGGCATAGGTTACAACCCTCTGGTCCAGATAGGCAGTCCGCTCTCAATTATTGAGCTTAGGTAGAAGCGTGCATTACACAGTACCTTTGAGCCCTCGGACAGTTCAGCACCTAATCGCAGATGGAAAGGGGTTGCCCTGCCTCTTCCTGGCAAGGACGGGCCCACCCGCGGGGGAGGTAGCGCTATAAGCGCGATGGCCACGCCTCCCTCTCACCGGCGGCACCTGGCGTGGTGCAAGGAGTGCTGGGTCTTATAGTCCAAAGTATGGCGGTGCAGCGCTAAGCGAGCCAAGAAGCGCTAAATGGCCTGGTATGTCCGGTGGTGCTCCGGTCCCTCGTTAGACTCTTCACAATGATGGAGTTGTTCTCAAGCCCTTAGTGACGGGGGCAATATCAGCAAGGCAACAGCAGTTGGTCCCGCGCCGCGGTGGAAGAGGCAGCGCTATAAGTACGACGGTCACACCGCCCTCTCACCAGCGGCACCTGGCGTGGTGCAAGGAGCGCTGGGTCTTGTAGTCCACAGTATGGCGGTGCCGGGGCAATATCAGCAAGGCAACAGCAGTTGGTCCCTGCAGCTGTGTCTAATTTCCAGCCTTCACTCTCTCCACTCTTACCGGCTGTAACTGATGTAGCCTTGCGCTCTCACAAACTGCCTTTGAATCCAAAAAATGCTGTCCTTCGCTGTCCTTCGCTACCCTCCATTAGCGGATTCCCGAGTGCAGCCTCCAAAACACAGCCCCCTCTGCCTCCAACCACAGAGGAAGCCCGGTGTATGTCCCGCGTTGAACGAGCCAGGGAGCAAGAAGTAAACTGAGCGCACACGGGGCAATCCCAGCCGCGATGCACTTTTCCCGGGGCAAAACAGCAGATCAGAAGCGGCAGCCTCACACAGCCTCCTGTTCGTTCTTCCTCAATTTTTACCGCGTGAACTGTGACCCGTGAGTGGCTTTTTACATAGTGTGTGTGTGTGTGTATATATATATATATATATATATATATATATATATATATATATATATATATATATATATATATATATATACACACACACACACTATCGGTGTGGATGGCACTGGGCTAATCCTACGCTTAAAGACTTTGAAAAGCAGACATTTGAGGTGAGCAAATTTAGAGTGTTGCTGGTGTTGAGAGTGCTCTGTATTGGAGCTGCTTTCCACCTAATATTGAGAACTACCCAGAGTTCTCTGCTTCACGTGTGTGTGCGTGTGTGTGTGTGTATATATATATATGTAATGTGTGTGTATCGCAAAAGAAAAGTAGGTATACAAAAAAACTCAAACAATAGTCTTGCATGGTAGACTTGTTTGGCACAACATAAAATATAAGAAGAACAGAAACCTTCTAAACCTTACGATTAAAATATAAATCATACTTTTCCTGTAAAACTAAGAGGGTGGCCAACACCTAACAGGCACCCTGCGCGGTGAACACTCTTCTGTGTCACCTGAGAACTAAATACTTTTCCACCATCACTAAAGGACCTAAATTCCTAGTCAAATCCATTTTCTGGAGGGCAGTCATTATCTTTCGAATGACATCTTGAGATTATTCAAATCTAGAACCAACCTTAACCAAGTTGGCATTATTCCACCAATAGCGTCCATTAACACAAACAGCACTGCCACATAGTTTATCCACCATCATTGGTTCAGAAAACTTGGTTTCCCTTTCTTTACATTGAGGATTTTTTTTATACAGACCAGCTCCCTCTGCAAAGGGTTTAATACAAGCATTTTTCTTTTTGTCATAGTAACATTTTTATTTACATTGTGCACTTTCAATATTGTTCCTTACAAAACAGTCAAGATCCTGAACAGGTACATTTTGCTTCAAACACTTAGACATCCACGCAGGTTTTTAATTCAGTGGTGTGGTTTCTCTCCCTCATAACTCAAAAGGGGAAACATTGGTGGGAGAATGAGGTGTACTTCTGCTGAACCAGGTCATGATTCAACATCAGTGGATGCAACCCACCTATGCAACAGAGCCCAACGTATACATTCCTCCAGGACTCTGTTTAAACGTTCAACAAGACCATTGGTCTGAGGGTGGTATAGGGACCTCTTGAGATGACTAACTCCACTCATCTCTAGAATGTCTAAAACTTCTGCCAATATGAATTGAACCCCCATTGTCAGGGACACGAACATCATGAGAGAAGGTTTTTCAGAAGACGTCCTTCAAAAAATTCAACACAGTCTTGAAATTCGTCTCACCAATATATTTGACCTCTGGCCTCTTGGAGTAATAATCAACAAGCACCAGAACAAAGCAAGAGTAATGTGGTAGAGAGTTAAATGGTCCCATTAAATCAATACCAAGTTTCAACCATGGTGCTGGAGGTAATTCAATGGGAGTCAACGGGAGATTAGATAGTGCCAATGCTTTTTCGCTACTTGAACATATAACACATTCTTTCGCTCAAAGTCTGTTTATTGAGTTTTGCAAAACAAATAGTGTCATTACATAAAATAGGCAACATCATTCAATCGTCAGACCCATTTACGCAACAGTGCGTGCATGCAAAATTGACATATTTACTAGAATGGTGGACACAAGTGGGAGGAACTTAGGAGGGGCAAGTCAGGCCCGCCAGAGAGCTGTGTCAGGGCTGGAGGGTCTTTCAGGTACTATAGACACCAAACAAAGGGAGAGTGAAGAAGGAGAGGGGGATAAACCTGGGATAGGTGAGGGGGACCCAAGGGAGAGATGAAGGGAGAGGGAACCAGTGGTCCCCAGCGAGGTCTTCTGGGAATGAAGTCATACACAGTGCCGGGGGGGGTTGCTGGGACTGCTCCATCGGAGTCGTGAAGTATGAAGGGGACGCTTTGTGTCTAATCATCAAAGAGGTGGAGGGCTCGCAACCTAGGGGGTTGGAAACGGGAGTATTACCAGCGAGATAGGAAGTCGAGAAGGGGCGACCAAAGTCGCTGAAATTTCTTGTCAGTGTGTGCGAGTGTGTGCGTCATCTGCTCCAGTGCAATGGTGTGCCAGAGCTGTGTGAATCAGGATGCTAAGGGGTGGGGGGCAGAGGAGAATGCCAGAAACATTCTATGAGCTGTCTAGCTGCGCCAGTCATGTGCCGCGCTAGGTACCAATCTGCGTGGGTCATTGCAGTCAATGATACAGGGTGGGTGCCTAGAATGAATGTGTGGTAGTTGTGTGGTATTGGATAATCCAGAGTGCCCTTGATGTGGCTCAGGGTCTCCTTCCAGAAGGTCTTTAGGGTTGGGCATGCCCACCATATGTGGTGGAAGTCTCCTCGTGGGGCCCCGCAGCACCAGCAGGAGGCGGGAACTGTGGGACGCATGGCATGCAGATGGGTGGTGGTATAATACCATTGAAACATGACCTTGTAGGCTGCCTCCTGTTGAAGAATGCTTCTGTGTATGCGCGAAATGTCATGCCAAAGTTGCTCCCAATGTTTCTGGGTAATGTCGGGCGCGTCATCCAGGTACCACTTTCGACTGGCATGGGTGGCGGGGGAGAAGGCGCGATTGTTGCAGAACTGCATATGTTTTAGATACCAATCCCTGGGAGCCCGCGTAGTTGCAGACAAGTTGTTCAAAGAGTGTGAGAGGGCGAGTGGCAGCCTCGGCATTGGGGAGTGAAGAGCCCAGTGATGAAGCTGGAAATATTGGTGACTAGCAGTTTCAGACAGGTGGAAGTCCCGTTTGCATTGTTCAAAGGACTTAACAGTCAGTCCTTGGAAGAGGTCATGTATAGTATCCTACATTCGCCCGACACCCACTCCGGGAAGGCCTCCCGGGGGAGAGTGGGGGAAAAGTCGGGGTTGCGTGCTATGGTGATATGTGGTGACAGGAATGTGGTCAATCCGCGTCTTACAGCCAGTTTGTCCCAGATCTCCAACACAGTGCATGTCGGGGTGGCAGCGTGGGCGCTGCGTGGTAGGGAGGTTGTGGGCAGCCAGGCGAGCTCCCACAGTGGCCTGCAGGCCACTGCTCTGTCCATATGCAGCCAATGTTTTTCACTTTCCCGCACCACCCATTCAGAGATGAAGCGTAGATACGCTGCCCAGTAATAGTCCAGGAGGTTTGGGCATGCCAGCCTGCCACGGTCTCGGGGGAGCTTTAGGAGTGCTGCGGATATGCAAGGGTGTTTTCCCCTCCAGATGAAGGAAAGGAGGTCGGCCTGCAGTTTGGTGATGTCTTCGGCAGGGATGGCCGTGGGGAGCAATTGGAATAAGTATACAAGTCTGGGGAGAATATCCATCTTCACCATGTTGTGGCGACCCAGCCAGGAGATGTGGAGCGGCCCCACCGGCGGAGGTCTTCTCGAATCGCCTTCCAAAGGCGCGGCCAATTTGCCCGCGTCCAGGAAGAAAGGGAGTCTGTGATGGTTATACCAAGATACTGTATGGAGTGCGGGGCCCATTGGAAAGGAGAAAGCGCCTGAAGGTGCAGGAGACGCTGCGGCGGGAGATTGAGGGTGAGCACCTGTGACTTTGCTAGGTTAATATTGTATCCGGAGACACGCTTGTGACTTTGCAGGGTCCGGACGACCACCGGGAGTGAGGTGTCCGGCTCTGTTAGCGCCAGGAGGAGGTCGTCGGCATTGAGCAGGACTGTGCGTTCCTGGCCAGCGAAAGGGATGCCCCTGATGTCGACCGAGCGTCAGAGTTGGATATCCAGGTGTTCAACCACCAAGGCCAAGAGGAGAGGGGACATTGGGCAGCCCTGGCGGGTGCCTCGGAACATCAAGGCGGAGTTGGTGTTGGTGCCGTTAATGCAGATGAAGGAGGTGGGTGCCTTGTAAGAGGCCATGATCTTCCTGATCATGATGGGGCCGAGCCCTATTTTCAGCAGCACCGCCCTCAGGAAGGCCCAGCTCACCCTGTTGAAGGCTTTTTCTGCATCTAAGGAGAGCGGGATGGAATTGGCGCTGTGCCTTTTCGACCAGGTGGGCCAAGCGACGGAGGTTGTCGGGGCCTTGTCTGTCCTTTATAAACGCCACTTGATCTGGCTCTATTAACCCGGGGAGAAGGTTCTCCAGGTGATTAGCCAGAATCTTGGCGTAGAGCTTCGCATCAGTGTTTAGGAGGGCTGTCGGGCGATAGGAGGAGCATAAGGTGGGGTCCTTGCCCGGCTTGGGAATCAGACCGATTTCAGAATTGAACATAGTGAGAGTGAGGCCGTTGGAGGAATTAAGGGAGTTGAAAAGTGTGAGCAGGGGGCCTTGAAGCTGCGGTAGGAAGGTCGCATAAAAGGATGGCGGAAGGCCTTCAGGACCAGGAGATTTCCCTTCAAGGAGCTCCTGGAGTGCCCTGCGGAGTAAGGCGGCCGAAAAGGGCTCCTCCAGGTCACGGTGTGGGAAGGGTCCAGAGGGGGCCAGGGACAGTTCTGGAGGTAGTTATCAATCTCAGCGGGATCTTCTCCCCCTGGGGCATAGAGAGTTGGGTAATAGTCCTGGAAGGATTCCTGCTTGTCTGCCTCTGATTGCCCAGGCAGAGTCCACTTTCTGGAGCTTGGCAATGTGGGAGCGCATGCACTGGTGACGCAGTCTGCATGCCAGGAGAGAGCCTATCTTGTCTCCCCCCTCGTAGTATTTTTGCTTAAGGGCGAGGAGCGAGCGCTCTGCCTTGTTGACCCTTAGGGTCCGAAGCTGCTCCCTCAGGATGGCCAGTTGGCGCTTAGCCCTTAACTAGGAGTGTTTTTGTCGGTGCGCTCAAGGGTGACAATGTCTGCTGTGAGTGTGGTTTCGAGGAGGCGTGCCTCTTGGGTCCTGACTATGGAGATGGAGGTCTGCGTGCCGCGTATGGTGGCTTTGAAGCCATCCCATAGAACGTGGAAGGATATTTTGGGTGTTGTATTAAGCTGGAAATACTCCGTGAATGCATCCTGCACCACTGCCCTGTCAACTGGGTCCCGCAGGAGTTGAGGGGGAAAGACGCCAGCGCAGGGGCACTCCGGGTCGGGCCGTGCAGGGTGTCCATATGAGCGCGATGTTGGCGTGATGAGAGATGGAGATGTCTGCTATGTGCGCTGAGGTGAGAGCAGGCAGGAAAACGGAAACAAATAGGTGGTCGATGTGGGAGTAGATGGGTGCACATTCGAGTAGAAGGAGAAGTCTTTAGAGTCCGGGTGAAGGAACCGCCAGGTGTCTACCAGACCTATGTCCCGAATGTGTTTCTTAAGCGGTCCAGACATCGCTCCAGTACCCTATCCTGGACATGAGGGGCGCTTCTGTCTAGTAGAGGGTCCCAGACCAGATAAAAGTCGCCCCCCACGACTAAGTCGCCGCTCGCTGTGCTGAGTTGATCCGAGAGGGTGCGGCGTTTAAAAGTGTCTTGGGCTTGATTGGGAGCGTAGAGGTTGAGCAGTGTCAGGGTGTTCCTCCCCCTCTCCACCGTGAAAGTGATAAACCTTCCGCCTGGGTCCCTGGTGAGTTTAAGGACCTTCGTTTAGGCGAGTCGTTTGCATAAAATGGCGACACACAGGGTTTTGGTGGTGGTGTATGCCCAGTGTTGATGGGGGTATTTGAAGTGTGCCATGTGATGGCAGTCTGCACGGATGAGGTGGGTTTCGTGCAGAAAGATAATGTCTGGGTCGTGCTGTAGGAGGTATCGCCACACCTGACGCCGCTTGCTGGGGGAGTTTAGCCCACGCACATGTAGAGAGTAGCTTGAGATCAAGTGTGCGGGCCATAGGTTGGGACCAAGAGACGGGGAGCCTGTCGAAGTGCAAAAGGTGGCAGGGGAGGCAGAGGCCGAGGGGCCCCCTTGATGTGCCCGAATAAGGGCATAGGCAGGGCTGTGGGGGAGAGACCTCAAGGGGGTTGGGGAGGCTAATGGGGGGGCAAGAGGGCCAACGGGGCCCAACCAGGTGAGCCACTCTATTAGGGGCCAGGGAAACAGTGACGGGCCCGAAAGAGATGTGGACCTCAATGGAGAAGAGCTCAATGTGTGTGGGGGGTGGCCCTTAGCAGATCGGGTGGCTAGTGTGGTCAAATAGTCAAACCTATAGGGGGAGACAAATTCAGTGAGGGAAACAAGACAGTAAGCATCGGTGGGTCGGGCTCCGCGCCCTGAGCCCTGCTGAAAGAGCAGCAGTCCGTGTGGTCATAGAGCTGGCCGCGCGGCGGCAGGTGAGTAGGTTGAGCCTGGGTGCATAAGTCACTCTCCCTCTGCTGGGGGTTGTGTCCCCTCTGATTTCATCTTCTGGAGGTGCGCAATGATGTCTGCTTTAGCTGTCTCCATGGTCTGGGTGGGCTTAGTAGGGTGAGAGCGACCCTGCCGTTGGACCGTGCGCCACTTGGATTGCCAGGGACTGTGTGTGTTGAAGAGGAGGAGCAGGGGTTCCCGTCCTATGGGTCCCCCGGGAGGTCCAGGAGGGACTTGGCTTTTGCGAGAGGGCGGACAATGCGCTGTTTGCCGTTCCATGTGAAGAGCAGACCGAAGGGGTGGGCCCATTGGTATTTGGTATTTTGAGATCATAAGTGTTCCGTGATGGGCCTGAAATCCCGCATCTTCTTCAAGGTTAGGAGGGGAAAGGGCTTGAAAGATTTGTATGGCGTGGCCACGGAAGACCAGATCCACCTTTGCCCTTGCCGCTTGAAGCACTGTTTCTTTGTCCTGGAAGTAATGGACCCTGGTGAGAATCTCCGGGGGGCCTGCGGGTGCCCCACAGTGGCACCAACCCTGTGTGCTCTGTACAGGATCAGGGGGGCCTCCCCCGAGTCCCCACGGATGGCCGTCAAGAGGTCCCTGGTGAAGGACATGTCTTCGCCCTCCGCCCCGCGAGGGATGCCCCTGATGCGGAGGTTGTTGCGCCGCCCTCGATTCTCCAAGTCCTCCTGCTTGGCTTTGAGCTCTGTGTTGCTCCTCCAGAGCATTCACTCCGTGCCATAGGGCCTCCTGATCTTCCACCCGGGAATCAACAGTGTGCTCGTGGTCGTCCACCCTGTCTTGCACGGCCGCAATGTCCCTACGCAGCTCGGCAAGGCCGCTTTTGAAGTCTGTCTTCAGGGAGCCTATTTCTTGGTGTATGGCTGCAAGAAATTTCTCCATGTAGTCCTGTGTTATCGAGAGGGCAGGAGACGTCTCGGGGAGCTGCGGGGGGGGGAAGAGTCCTTCTTGGCACTCATGTCCGTTGTGGTCACTTTAGCCCAGAGGGAGGCTACCAAGCGGTTCTGGGCGGCCTTGCCACTGGGCATGGCAGACAAGTCCGCTGCGCAGGAGTCCACCGTTGGGCAGAGAAGATCAGACCACTGCTGACTACGCAGCCGGGACCATGGCAGAGCACGATAGTTGGGCGCTGTGGATGGGAGATTCCAGAGATGAGAGAGGGTAAGGCTCCAGAGGGCAGTGGTAGGTGGCAGTCAGATCATGGCGAGCGTGAGATCATGGAGAGTGAGGAGGACCAGCGTCCAGCAGCAGCAGCCGAGTGTCTAAGCCCCCAGGGGAGGGCTCCAACACGCGGCAAGGCAGTCCGCCCCCGAGGGGGCCAGCGAGGGCCATGCCCAGCCGCCAGGTAGGTCCAGCCAGCGGTCAGCGAGAGCAGCAGTTAGGCGCGGTCAGGGCCTGCCGCAAACCCAGGTGCAAGGCCAGACAGGTGAGTATGGGCAGGTCTCCTGGAGGAGGAAGCGCCAACCAAGACAGTCCCCCGGTGAGGTCAGTGCCGTTATTGAAGGCTAGAGAGCAGGGAGGCCCGGCCCTCAGAGATCGTCCCCCCTGGCAGCCACAGGATACAGCCAGGCGGCAGGATTGTGGGAGCTGGGAGCTGAAGGGCAGCCAATGAGCAGCACGGTGCAGGGGGCCACCCCCGGCAAGGAGGCCCCCCGAGGCCAGTCAGAGGAGGGAAGCGTCGGCCCCACCGGCAGGGGTCCGGGGTGAGGCAGAGCGCAGGATCCAAAGGTCCATGGGGGCACTGCAGGAGAGGCCCCAGCGAGAGCACTGCCCAGGTCGGTCACTTCACAGGTACCCCAGGCCAACCAGGGGCAAGCGCTCTGTGCGTGAGTTTTTTGGACCCCCTCCACGCTGAGCAGGGGGGCCCAACAAAGCACTGCAGGGCCCAGGTGACTGACCCAGGGCCGCCAGAGAGTCCAGGGCTGGGCAGAGCAAGATGGAGGCCTCTGGCCCAGCAACCGCAAAGATGGAGGGAGTGCAGCTTGGCTGGAAGGCGGGTGTGCCGAGTCAGCGCCCCCGCCAGGACGGACCAGGAGGGCGGGGGTTCTGGTGCTGCTGTGAGGAGGCCAAAGAGCGGTACGACCCAGAATAAGGCTTGGGGTTTTATTTATGCAATGCTCTCTAACAGAAAGGCTTTCCCAGATGTCAAATAAATAGCATTCAAATGTGTGTGTGTGTATATATATGTATATATGTGTATATATATATGTGTATATAAAAGCTCGAGCAACATGATGGAAATTCTAGTAAGATATGCTCGGTCTGACAGCGAGAATATAAAGAAAGAGATAGGACGTATAAAAGAGGAATTGAATTCCCATCCGGAACAAGAACTCATCTCCAAATTCATGGAAGAAATGAGGAAACGACTCAAATTGGTGGAAGATGATATAAAAACAAGGAAACAACGCAAACTTCACCGTGATTGTGGTGATTATGAATCCGGCAGAATTCTAACCTACAGCAAACAATATGACCATCTCTACGATAAGGGGTCAATGAATACTTCTGAACAAAGTCAAGTACAGACAACACTTGGGGAGGAAGCAGCGAGCTCCAGTGACAACAATACAGAGACGTCAGTATCGACAAGATCATCTGAAAGCTCATTATCAGAAGGGGATGGTGCAACTCGTCCTAAGACTTTTTTAGACGAATATCGGCTCATGAGACGGAGCCGACAAACGACAAGGGTCTCAACAAGAACAACTCAGGAAGAGAATACCCCCACTGTGAGGGGGAGAGGAAGGGGAAGAGCAAAGGGTACCAGAGGAAGAGGCGGAAGAGGTGCCGCCAGAGGAGATGGAAAAGAAATCGGTTCGGAGCAAGTGGGAAACAAAGCGACACGCTCCAAGAAACGCTACTAATGGATGACGATATGGTAGATCAAACTATTATTAACTTATCAACCAGAATAATTAGTGATAGGAACAAAAGGACACTTTGCCTTGGTCTCTCCTTTTGCCCCACCACACCCATGAACTATGTTGACAGCAGGATAGATATTTTTAAATTCTGCAGGAAAATGAAATTAAGGAAGTGGTACAAGTTGAAACCAGCAAGAAGTCGAGGTATTCATCCAGGAGAGCACGTCTCCACTAACAACGAGTTGACAATAGGTGACATTGACACCATAGTCGCACTACACGAACTAGAGAATGATCCAGAGGGTACACATATTAGCATGGATGCCCATCTCATATTGGATGAGATGGAAATAAGACACGATAAAGCAGCATGTACTCCTTTTAAACCCAAGTCGACCTTTTTGCCCAATATGAATCACGACAATATTGACACGTTTCCGGAGCAGGTAGGGAAGGAATTGTTGAAGTACAGACAGAAAAACTGGAAGAAAAAGATAAACTTTCAAGCACAATCTAACATTTGCAGAAAAGAAGGCCATGCAAGAACTTGCGACAGATGAAAATATTGTGATAAGACCACGCTCGACAAAGGGGCAATATTGTGATTATGTCTAGAGAGATGTATATTAAGGAAGCCAACAATCAATTGTCTGATACCAATACGTACACTAGAACTAATCGCAAGGAGTACAACAAAAGTGTTACCAACATATGGGAAAGATTATGCGAGTGGAAGGACAAGGGAATCATAGAATGGGAGGAGTATTGTTTTTTTAAAGAAAGACTACCCCATCCTTCCGGTTATGTACCTCCTACCCAAAATTCATAAGAACAGGGAAAATCCACCTGGGAGGCCCATCATTTCCTCCAGAGGCAGCGCATTAGAAAACAACTCCAGATATATAGATCATTTTTTAAGGAACTCTGTGATCTCTTTACCATCATATGTGAGGGATACAAAACATTTTTGAACAAAATTCACAATCTTGATTGGAAAACAGATTATCTCCTCATCACATTAGATGTGAGTTCCCTGTACACAGTCATCGATCACACACAGGGGATAGAGGCCTGTAGTAGATTCTTGAAACGCAGACACATAAGCTACTGGGGACATACCTGCATGATTCTGGACATGATAAACTTCTGTCTTACCAACAACTTTTTCCTTTTTGATGGTGAAATATTTAAGCAGACCCTCGGTACCGCGATGGGTACATGCTTTGCACCTAGCTTCGCGAATCTTTTCATGGGGGCCTGGGAGGAAGACATAAAAGTGGAAGCCAGTCTCGAATTTGATCTCTCCAGAGTCATACTCTGGCTGAGATATATCGATCTCTTTTTAATTTGGCGAGGTGGAGAACAGGAAGCACTGACCTTTATAGATAAACTGAACATCAATACTAGAAATCTCATTTTCACTGGTACCATCAGTAAACAGGAGGTAGAATACCTAGACACTAAGATACAGGTAGTGAATAATAAGATACACACCACCTTACACCGAAAGAGTACAGCAGGGAATACATTACTACACGCTCTCAGTAGCCACCCAGATAACCTAAAGTGGAGCATCCCCTATGGGGAGATGCTGAGAGCAAAGAGGAATTGCAGTACAGAGGAGGGCTTTCTCAGAGAACAGGATACCATGATTCAGAGATTTTCAGCAAGAGGTTATCCCAACTGGGTACTCAAAAAGCAATAGAGAGAGTGAAGACAGCTGAGAGAGACCTCATTCTCAGAGAAAATACAACCAATGTTGATGACATCATGGAGGGCGAGGATACTCGTTTGATCCTCACTTACAATGGCAACTCAGAACAAATACGTAGAATCATCACACGTAACTGGAATTTGCTGAGGGAGACCCTGTCGTAGGCAATACTCTTCCTGCAAGACCCAGCATAACGTACAGGAGAGGTCGCAATCTTAAGGACCTCCTTGTACATAGTGACATCACAAACACACGGGCTAACAGAGGAATAGACCTCCAGGGTTTCTTTCCATGCGGCCACTGCAAGGCCTGTGGAAGTAGCCGCAAGAAGAAGGAATTCTGGAATTCCAGTACCAACATGATGATTGAGATCAAACAGTTCCTCACTTGTAATAGCACATACGTCATCTACGTGCTAGAATGTCCGTGCAAACTAAGATACGTAGGCAGTACCACGCACATGGCCAAAAAACGAGTCTTAGAGCATATGAGGGCGATCACCAACAAAGATCAGCAATATCCTATTGCACGACATTTTGCGTCTCACCATTTCTCAGACTGCACTAAACTTAGCTACTATGCAATAGAACAGATAGTAGGCAGCATGAGGGGTGGTAATCGGGTACTAAAATTAAGACAGCAGGAATCGAGACACATCATTGGGATGGGTACCCGCCACCCCAATGCACATAATCTTGATGAAGAAATGGCCATACACCTACATGACAAGTGATGCGGATTCCTTTGTAGATCTTATAGTTTTGCATACTCCATGTAGATAACCTCCATATATATATATATATATATATATATATATATATATATATATATATATATATATATATATATATATATATATACATATATATATATATATATATATTTTGTCTCCTTCTCTCTTTTTTACCCCCAGGAGGAAAGGAAGGGACTGTGTCTCCTGTTGTGGCAACGGATTCCCTACCCTTTTCTTCGTATCACTATCCATCTACGTTCCAGGGCTAAGATAAGAAATCCCCGTTTTTATGAATTTATTAATTATGTCTTGTGATATTGTTCTTTTGGGTTTTAGCATTGGCACATGTTTGCGCACACATTGTATTATACACTGGAGTTAAGGGGAACAGGGGGTGACCGTTTATGACAACTGACTTCTTTCTCTAGCATGTGTTGTGACATATATGACGACTACTGTGACCTAGCCTACTAATCAGGGGTTAATTTATTTGTCCAAACAATACACGATATTACGATATCACTACATAGATTTTTCCTGGGCAATATGACTACCCCACTAACAAGGGTACTATTATTTTCATACTTGTAAGGACTGAATATTTTTTCCTTTATGCGATTGCACTACATGTCCCAGAATACACTAGTGATAGTATTTTACACTGTATATAGATAATGGGACACAGATATGCCCTTGTATTAAATCACTGTTGCGCATGGACAATGCATATATCTATGTGATATTTATGATTTGAATTAGAGCACAACGCTCGTAGCTGTGTAATGTACAGACCTGTATTCATTCTATCGTCTGTTTTTTGTTGACCATAACAAAATGGCGATCGTTGAAGGAGAACAATGCAATAGTCTTGGTCCGTCATTTATGTCTATACCTAACCAAGAAATGTATGTAAACAGTTGTCATTTGCAGCACCATTGTGTGAACAAGCTCTTTCGGGAGCGAAACGCGTCACGATGGGTTTATGGAGTTAATAAACCCCTTGGAATTACTTTGATGTACTGGTGCTTTGTGCGATACCTGAGAGCGCGATTGGGACTCCGTTCGCTTTTGAAATTGACTACCGGTTTTCTCCGCCGGTATCGCGCCACCCTTATCAAGCCACGATCTCCAGAAGGAGAGATTTCAGGAGTATGTGTGTGTGTATGTGATCAAGGGCTGTCTGAGCCCGAAACGCGTCATCGTTTTGTGAGGAGAAGGTCGCAATAAAAACATCTTGCCTGATACCTTGTGGTCCGTCTCTCCCTCATCGCCATTTGGAGGTTGCGGGAGGTTTTGAATCTTTTGGATATATATATATATATATATATATATATTTATATATATATATATATATATATATATATATATATATATGCAATAATAACACACTTGGCAAATGTAACAATTAAATGCATGAATAATAATAATAAAATGCACAAGCAGATAATAATGGTCGTCCTGCAAGATATCAGATATATACACTATCATATTTTTATTATTAACTGTACAATTAATTAAAATCATTACAGTAAAAGCAATCAACCTATTACTACTAAAACAATGATAAAACTTCAGTTTGTGAGTAAAATTTAAAAGTTTTTGATGAGGGGATTTTCTGCCCCTCCCCAGTTCCGCCATGATCAACCTTCCCCAAGGAATTGTAACTATGGAGTTGCAATCAGGAATCCCACGATGTTCTGTGAAGATGGGTAGCATTATAAAGCTGTAACTCATTCCCCTTGACCTCTGGTCAGTTGTCCTGTGAGGCACTATCCTTGGGGGAGGCTGCTGGGAATGCAAGAAGGCGTCAGTACACAATCGGGACCACCTCCACTGTCTCCCCCTGGATTTATTATGCTCTGCTCCACAGTATTATTTCGTTCGTTTGCCATTTTTAGGGCGGTCCTGATGTGATGGATAAATTTCCCCAGTCTGGCTAAGGTCGTCGTGCTAGAATCTGAAAAGCACATGGCTGACACTTCACTGCAAGATTTTATTCCGTTGATGGTGCAAATCGGGCGCAGTAGTCACCGGCGTTCATCGATGAGATTGGGGCAACCGCATAGGAGGTGCAGCCACGATTCCCTCATATAGGGGCATAGTCTACAGTTTGTGGCATCCCCCCTTCGGGCCCATGCAGGGTTGAAGTCCGCGATACCTAAAGTGATTAATCTCATGGACAGGATTTTCCTTCGGGCCAATGGAGTGAGAGCGTCTCTTGGGTACGCCTGGGCTTTGCCTGCCGTATATGAGCTGTTCAGCGGGTCTAAGTGTGAACTTGAACGAAGAGAGTTGCAATCAAGGTCAAACGAGATGTCACACACTTGTTTATTTATGGATATATACACTAAATACATCAAATGATTACTTTGGATGTGCACTGTGACTCACTCGTCACAAAGAAAGCACCTCAAATGATCACAGCCACTGGCCACACATCACAATGGCAATAATAAAAACTCAGACACTTCACCTGGCGCAAACACTGCATCTTAGCCCACTCCAGACCGGGGGATTTACAGCTGGGGTTAAGAGCCTCGGCAACCAGGGTTCCGCTGTACCGAAGTAGATGCATCCGTCCCCATTTGGATTCCAAAATCCCGGTTTCTAAGTCAACAACCCTCCGCTTTATAGTCTCAAAACACACTAGAAGGTTTGAGAATCCTTCCCTCTGTGCAAAGGAAACTTACTGGAATTGGCCACCTTCCATGCAAGCATTCCAGGACAAAAGGAGTTGCCACGTTCCCTCTACATTCTCACATGTTCCAGCCTTTATCTTACCGAAGCTTACGAAAGCCTTCGGTACATTAAACAATCTCTTCTCCAAAAACAAAACTACCTTGAACGTGATGAACCCAAACAACTTGCAAACACTTTGTGGGCCTGTCTGTGCGCGCAAAAAAAAGCTCAAGCAAGGCAGAGTCAGAATTCAGGATGACATGAGGCCATGTCAAAGCCAATAGTAAGAACTTCATAATACTTCCCAAGTTACAACACAATGCTATTTGTGCACCACTGCCTATAGCATCACACACTTCATCTCTCAATGTACAACAAAATGCACATTTGAGCACCACTTCTCATAACACTGCACTTCGAGACCAAAAAGTACATTCCACACCTCTCTCTCTCGCTTTCAAATGCACATCCCACACGTTCTGTTCTTGGCAAGGCTGTTCTACTCTGTGACAGCTCCCATTTTAAGACTGCAAGATTAAATCTTCAAAGGTAACGAGGCATATGCAGGACGTCGTACATTTAGGCTAGGGTAAAGTAAAACACTAATAGCTAATTAAAATGATGGTAGTCAAAGGTCATCACGTGGTGTCAAACCATAAGAGTGCCTCTAGCACTACAGTCCCTTGCTCACTTTGCCACTGGATTCAAGCTAGCCTGGTTGATGAGGGGGGTTACCCCGAAACTGGTCCCAGGATGCTTGTTTCCAGTCCAGGGAAGACCTGGCTTGGCAGTTCGGGCTGGACTGTTCCCATGAGGAATAGGGTCAAGACTGATTTGCATATGACTGGGTCTGAACTGGGGTGGCGAAGTGAGCTAAAGAACGATGATGGATTCAACCCAGATCTGTGACTGGGGGTGTGTGTCTGAAAAGTTTCAGCGCTCCGTCCATCATCTCCTTGTGTTTGTTATATCTAGTACCCCATCCTAGCCAAGCCTTCTGGTGTTTTATTCAGTTACTGAAATAGATAAAGAGCCTGAAATAACCTTCTCATTCCAGGCTTCCATATGATGAACTGGATCTCCTGTCTGGTCTCTTCTCACAGAGTCATAGAGTCTAAATAATAGTATCCATTTTTGTAGGTGGAGGTTTATCAGTCATTAAGGCCCTGTAGGAGGGGTCCCTGGAAAATCGCTTGAATGGACAAAGCCAACAGAACCACCACTCTTTCAGATGGTCTGCGGGAAAGGTGAGCCTACTTTAGAGCTCTCAATTTTTTATTGCTCTGATCTTTGGCTGGGGAAGCTGAAAGGTTGCTTCAACAAGCTGCCTGTGCTTCAACACTAAGTCTGGAGACTTTGGTCTGTGGATTATGAAACCCAAATCCTGGAATAGAGCTCGCATTCTCATCTGATTTAGTAGTGAGGATGGGTCTGGGATATCAGAATCATCGTGTCCAGGTAATTTATAATTTGGTCTCCTTTTGCTCAAAGGATCTCCAGTACTGGTCTGTTAACTTTGTGAAGCACTATGGGGCTGATGAAAGAGTAAGGTGGTGAATTTGAATATTTCTCCCCATCAGTTAGCACGAATAAATCTATGGTGAGGTGCAAAGATTGGGCTCATGTGGATCATCTGATCGTCTTCTACTATGATGTCTTGTAGCAGATGGATTTCCTCCTTCAAGTTTCTTTGCAGGAGCCAAAATTTGAACTCTCTCAAATGTATTGCTAAATAAATCGCCTTGTGTTTTTCTTTACCAGAAAGAGTTTACTAAGGAAGTTAAAAAGGTTTTGAGAAGACTTTTGCAGTAGGGTGCTGAGAAGGTGTGATTGCCCCTTTGATCAAGAACCTATTGATCTCTTCTGTTGTTGCCTGTTCTTGTGCTGAAAAAACAATATCTGTCTGTAGATAACAGGCTGAATTGGGATTGGCAAAACTTTATTTAAACATCTTGCTCTGTTTTTAAAACAATACTCTTGCTTCAAGAGGTGCCAATTGTGAAGGAATTCCCTGACTCTTCCCCGCAAACGTATTGGAAAGGAAGGGATACGGCTCACCTGAGTAGCCTGTGAGGTAGGCTTTTGTACTTGAGGTATTCCCTCTGTTAAATTGTCTGCACAAGACCGGGGATAAAAAAAAAAACACCAAAGCATGTTTTCCCCATCCAACCTCCTCGCCTCACCCAGCAGAGTATCCCTTACAAAAAGCCAGCATTGCCGAAAAGGTTTTGATGGAGGCCCTTCTTAATTGAAATGTATTTCTTGTCAGGGGATGTCAAACTGTTCATGGAAACTTTTAGTTCCTAAATGAAATGACCCCTGAAGAAGAGGGAATTCACTACAGGTCTAACCTTTCAAGAGGAAAGACCTGCTACCTTTTGAGCTCTGAAAAGTCTGGATGTGAACCTTGAGTAGAGATAACACAGTTCACATTCCAGAATGCATTCTGCCCTCTTCACCCAACCGGTTAGGATGCTTGGATTGATGATGAGGCCATAGTCTTTTACCTGGAAGGCCCAATGAAGTTTTTCAATGGCATCATGGTGTGTGGTACAGTATGTCTTTTTTTTCTTCAATACACTTTATTGATTTTTTTAGGCAACGGTATATTAGCAGTACAACCTAGGAGTTTCATTTGAACATTGAGTGTTGCATTCTGTAGCCCAGGTAGTATAAGCATCAAAGTAAACAGAGATTCCAAGTGCAATACAGGTAAGACACTCAGTCTGCGCATCGTAATGCAATTGAGTGAAAGTAAACAGACATGTAACCTAGTTTACAGGCTCTGTTTCTAACACCAAATGACCAGGATCTCAGGATGACATCAGTAATAGTCCTAGCTAAACAGCATTGGTGAGGTGTGACAGACAATTTTTAAGAAGAACTCCTTAAAAGCAAGAGGTAAACCTACTAAAAAAACATTTCCCCCTCCCGCGCTGAAACCCTGTCTTCCATATCACATAATATCATGATAATTAAAAAAAAGGGGGGGTTGTGGGTATTTGTGTTGCAATGCTCCGTCAACCAGAGTGTTTCCAATATGTATCGAAACCATGTGGGATTGTATGTAGTACCTTAAGTGGGCCCGCTTTCAGGAGCTGCCGGATCCTGTGACACCTTCAAATCATGTAACATAGATGACCAAGCTCTTAAGTAATCCTCAAGCCTGTCATCTTTACACACGTCTCTTGCGTACCTCCTCAGCAGTTTCCCGCTCAGAGACATCTCTCAGCCACGCCAAATAGGGGAAGTTGGGCTAAGCCAATTTATCGCTATGCGACGTTTCGCCAAAACCAAGCCGAGTAGAACAAATTTCCTGCTTAGTTTTTTTTTTTCTCTAACAGGAGAAGGAAGCAGTCCCAGGAGCACCTGACAGATCTCCAGGGGCACAGTCCAACCCGAAGCCCCATTCAGATTGTGTATAAACTCCTGCCAGAACGAGGATAGGGAGGGGTAAGTCCATACCATATGGATAAAGTCTGCCATCGTGGCCCTACAGCGTGGACAGCAATTAGATCAGGTGGGATATATAAAATGTAAGGTCTGTGGAGTGAGGTATGTTTGATGTATAAAGTTATTTTGCAGGACTTTAAAACGTGCATTAGAACTAACTATCTTCACTCCCTCATACACTTTAGTCCATTCCTTGGCCGATAATGGGCCTTCCAGGACCTCCTCCCACTTGACCTGTGCATGAAGTAGCGAGAGTGTCAGATCATTCTGGAGCGCTCTGTAAATATGGGAGATTAGTTTACGGCCCTGTGCCATCTTCAGTAGCGTGTCTAGGGTGTGGGATTGAGGCGACGCCTCGGGAAAGGTCGGCCAAAGCGTGCGGGCTGTGGTCAAAATTTTAATGTATTGTAAATATTGTCCCGTACCCAAAGAAAAAGAACTCCATGACATCCTCCCTGGTGATGAACTGCCCCTCGGAATAAAGGTCCCCCATAGTAGCACATCCTCCATCTCACCACTTCTGTATCGACATTGAATCAGCAATTTGTAGGAAAGGTTGTAACACCCACAGTGGCATATCTGGGGCATAAGGTGCGCGATGAAGCAGTCAGCGTACCACTCTCTCCTACACACCCACCACCAATCAAATGATGTAGGGGAAAGCAGAAGGAACCAGCGAACTACTCATCAGCAGGACCGGTAGGGATTTTCCCCCATGGGTGCCTTACAAATGGCGCTTTTCCCAGTTGTCATCCGGGTCAAGCCAATGGATCGTGTGCTGCCATGTAATACAGTTCTAGATGCAGGACCTCGAGGCCCCCACGGTCCCGTGGTTTCTGGAGCCTGGTTAATTTGACTTGCTTGCATTTAGGGCCTCAGAGAAGGTCCACAAGAAGACCATTCAGCGTACGGAAATAATGTCTGGGAATAGCATATAAGGTACTTTGGAGTGCCTAGAGGCATCGCAGCAAAACACTCATCTTGGCAATGGCTACTCTGCCCATGAGAGAGAGCGTTAAGTCCCTCCAGAAGCGCACAGATGCCCGAAGCCCCTCAGTCACCCTGCCTATATTTAGAGCTAGATAAGTTGGGGGGGCCAAATGTGTTATATAAATGCCCAAATATTGAACAACCCCACTTTGTCCAAGGAAATCCCACCCCTGGTAGCTCCTCCAGCGGGATCCTGATAAACATCTGTAGTGGGCTGGCCCCACGTGTTCAGGTGACAAAGTAGACGTAGCCGAGTTGTAGTTGATGTAGTTTATTCAGTTCTTGGAAGTAGTTACAATAAGCTAGAACAAGCCCCACCAGGAGCAGCCTCCTAGCTGCTCAGCCCATCTTCCCAACCGTCTCACACACACACAGGCACCCAAGCATTCCACTCACACTAACATTCTACGCGGAACACTCACACTGGCTGAGCAGCTAGGTACAGGGAACAGAATGACATGACCTTAGGATACCACTTATCCTATCCCTTTTATACTGAACAATAAAAAGATCCAATTAAAAATGAAAACAACTATACACAATAATGTACACATGAAGTAAACCATCCATTAACCCAGGGATGCAAGGAATGACATCACGAGAGGGAAAACGGAAGCACGAAGAAAGAATGGAGAAATAGAAATGCACATGCACTATACCCATCCTCTTCCTTTCATAGTAATTGAATAAAAAGTAAATAGCGTAATAAGAGCTCACATACACAAGTGAGCAAAACACACATGACAGAAGAAAAGGGTAAACTTATCCAGACTAGAATACAATGGGTGGAACAACACCCAAGGAAGTACACCTCACATGAGGAGACTGTGGCGAAAACACCATACGCCACCCCTCATATGAGGGACACTGTGGGACTAAAACCCCAGTGAAAGAAAAAAATGATTGGGACTGACACCCAAATGTACAGATTACATCACATGGGACTAACCCCCAAGGACTTGTGCAGCATGGGAATACAGATGCAGCACAGTGTGGCATCACAAGAGGACTACCCACACACATGACAACGTACACGGAAGTGAAGGGACTGACACCCAAATGTACATATAACGTTGCATGGGACTGACACCCAAGAACTTTGTGCAGCAGAAAGTAGCACAGTGTGACAAACGCACACAATACGTCGACACAACAGAGCGACGTAAAAGCACTGAGTGAATGCCAGGGCGACTTATACACCAAAAACACAAGGGACTGACACCCAAGTATAACAGGTAACGATTCATGGGACTGACACCCAAATGTAACAAGTAACGTTGCATGGGACGAACACCCAAGAACTTGTGCAGCAAGAAAGCAGCACAGTGTGACAAACGCACACAATACGTCGGCACAACAGAACGACGTAAAAGCACTGAGTGAAGCGCAGGGCGACTTATACACCATAAACACAACATGACGTTCAAACGTGTAACTGGGACTGACACCCAAACACACACATCCAGAAGAAAGGATGTACATCAAACCCACTGTAAGGAATGACATAAGCCCAAGAAGCGTAACAACTAGTGTCACATGGGACTAATACCCGAGGACATGTAAAGCATCATTAAACACAAATGCAATAGTGTGGCACACGCACACAAGGAAATGGGACTAAAACCCAAACCAAAAATAATAAAGGAACACAACCCCTAAGTCACCCCACTTTTAAAGCTCCAAAGACTAAGCAAGAACTGTTCCTAAACGTAAAGAGGAGAGATGGGACTTGAACCCACTCCCATCCCAGTGATGGGGATAAAACATCAGAAAGGTGAACCCGAGACCATCCCCTATGCAGGGATACGACAACTGTAATGAATAAAAAGAAATGGTTTAAAAACATCACTGTAAGTTACCATCGAAAATATGACCTGTCTAAGAAAAACGAACTCATTTCTTAAATGAATGAAACCACAGTAAGCCAAAAACATGCAAGTTGATTAACCAAAGTCATAGGTGTGCCTGTCACCGCGATGCTAGACAGGCGTGGCATAAAACAGTTCTTGAAGACGTGCAAGAAGGTACTCTTCAACAGAACCGATGCCAACAGAAACAGAATACTTGGCAGCATAACAAAGTACCTTGATGCAAATCAAATTGTTGGGCAGAAGACATCTACTCGAGACGGAGCAGATGAAGGGGAGACCAGCAAACCCCATTTTGAAAAGGAAAACCTGACTTCATGACGCTGCTGATGATGCGTCCTCAAAACAAAACTTTAATCGTTGAACAATGGTTGGCAGGTTGCTGGAGTGCACCGTCAGCAGACAATGGTAGGCAATGCAAAATGCCTGAATCCGCCAACTCCAAGATGGCGGGACGCACACTAGGCGCATGCTGAGTGGCTCATGGCGTGCTACTGCTTCAAAACGTCCTTTGGCAGCCTCGATGACAAGCAAGGATTTATACGTCATGAATGGCTCTTGAACGGCTCAGCGCGACACCATGGACAAGGTAAGGTGCGCGAGCCGATTTTGAATTTGAAATCACTGCGTAACTGTTTCTTCCTACTGGCCTCTAAGTATTGTACTGAAAAATACTTTTACAACAATATAAACTGTATATTTCTCACCATGTCGATCCACTGTTGATGCAGGCAGAAAGACCAGACCATTTCAAGTCGCGTTCATCCTTTACAAATGCCATAAATCAAGGAGAACCGGCACCACAAAAGTAAATTTCCAAAATTTTACTTTCCCAAATCCTGCGCTGACACAGAGGCATTTTAGCAGGAAACACCTTCCAGAATTCACAGAGAGGAGACAGTGGATTTGTAGAGGTCCATAAAAGTTGAGTAACTTTAACTGCGAGTCGTTTTCCCCCCAAAAAACACATTGATCCACACTGAAGGCACATACCTAGAGAGCCACAGTTCACTTGACATATTGATGCCCTGTAGACGCTTCTTGTAGTGTGGGATCATCTGCAAGATGTAGGCAGTCTTCACAACTTATACTTAGATGTAGTAGACGCACAGATCAAGGCACATCACGCCTGGGCTGGGGCTGTCCGGTGTTGGTGACACTGGTGGGGCTTTCAGGCGTCCTTGACCAGTTTCTTTTACTTTTGTTACTTGTTTCTTGTTTCTTTTTGTCTTTAAACGTAGTCCTGCTGTACTCCATGTCTTTAGTTGGCATCCAACTGGCTGCGAGGCATGCTTGACTGGTTTCTTTTCCTTTAGTTACTTTATTCTTATTACTTTTGTTGCTCTTTTTCTGTACATGTAGTAGGTCCTTACCTACACATAGTCTTGCTGTAATCCACATCTTTGTTGGCATCAAACAACCTTTAGCGCGTGAGATTAGCTCCAGATCGTCGCCATAAATATGTAGTGGTCTGGCCCACGTGTTCAGGTGACAAAGTAGACGTAGCCGAGTTGTAGTTGATGTAGTTTATTCAGAAGTTGCAATAAGCTGGAACAGGCCCCACCAGGAGCAGCCTCCTAGCTGCTCAGCCCATCTTCCCAACTGTCTCACACACACACACAGGCACCCAAGCATTCCACTCACACTAACATTCTACGCGGAACACTCACACTGGCTGAGCAGCTAGGTACAAGGAACAGAATGACATGACCTGAGGATACCACAACATCCCTAGTGGAAACAGTTTGGATCTCTCCAGATTGACGCAGAGTCCGAATATTTCCCCAAATTCCTGCATCATGTGCAGTAGGACAGGTGCCGAATCTGCTGGACGTCACGGGTACACCAGGGCATTGTCAGATTAAAGGGAGTCATGATTGGTCAACCCAAGCGTAATCCCCCAGGGGCCAAGGTACGCCGAAGGGCCAATGGCTCCATGGCCAAGGCAAATAACCTGGGAGAGATGGGACACCCCTGCCTGGTGCCGCTGCTCAGCCGGAAGGGCTCGGACACCACACCACACCACCCGAGTGTATACCGGCACAGGGATCAGAACAAAGGAGACGGACCCATTGAATAAATTTCAGGTCGAAGCCCATTTTACTTAGCACATGCCAAAGGGAAGTCCAATTGAGGGAATCTAATGCCTGCACTATGTCTAGTAGAGCTAGGGCATAGGTGTCATCCAGGAGCTGTGGTGCGTGATAAATGTGAGCCAGGTGTTGGATATTATGGAGAGTATTTCACTTTGGGATTAAACCGGACTGGTCAGTATGGACCAAACCAGACAGCAACAGAAGTAGGCGAGCCGCCAGCACACTACTAAGTAGTTTCTCATCAATGTTTAGGAGTGATATTGGATGGTATGTCGCTGCATTTGTGAGATCTCAACCAGCCTTGGGCACCATCACGATCAGCGCCTCCTGCATCGTGGCAGGTAAGCTACCGATGCGCATTGCTTCTTCATGTACCTCCAAAATCCTGTCAGCTATCATCTCCACATATTTGTGATAGAACTCAGAAGGTAACCCATCACTACCTGGAGTTTTTGCTGATTTGAGGCTTCGGATTGCTGCAAGTATCTCCTCTTTGGAGAGTGAACTTTCCATGGATTCTCTAACCTCTGGGAGGAGACACTGCGGGGGATTATCTGCCAGGAATTGTTGCAAAGTTACTGTGGAGGGGTTCATCGTATGTAGTACAGAGATGGGAGTGAAAAACATAATTAATAGCCCTTTGAATACAGACCAGAGTCTCTACATTATTATATAGAGTCAGGATAGGGGATCGGGGGCCTCCTGTCTAACCAACTGAGCCAATAACGCACCCATTTTATCTCCTTCGATATGGAGCCTCTGGTGATAGGCGGTGTAAGTATGTTTTTCCAGCCTGCACCGGTCCTCCAAGAGTTCGGTTCTGACCGCCCGCCACATTGGCAGCTGCAGCGGCTGAGAAGGCAGTAGTGCCTCCAATCTCTTTAATTCCTGTTCATGTGTATCAATGACTCTTTCCAGCTGGTGACAAACCCCGTAGGATGTCTTAATACAGGCACCTCGTAAGACAACCTTCATAGCCTCCCAATCTAGGACCCTAGTGCTTGCCGAGCCACAGTTGGCAAAATACTGCTCCAGCATTTGAGTAACGGACTCTGCAAATGGGGGATCTGACAGGGCCTCAGCACGGAGGCGTCCGAGAGGAATCGCAGGATGTCCAGGCAGACCTCCAAAGCTCACTAGGATTGGGGAGTGGTCTGATAGGTATCTGGCGAGATAGGAGACATCATGAACAGAGGGTATCAGATCAGTGGAGATAAAATAGTAATCAAGCCAACTATGGGTGTTGGCCACCGGGGTTTAACAGGAGAACAACCTTTCGGTTGGGTGTCTGTCTCTCCAGACATCCCGGAGGTGCAAGCCTTGTATCATGTCGTGGAGCACCGAGGTTAAACGGAGCTTAGTGTGGTTTTGGGGGGGTTCCTGATCCAATACTCCATCAAGGACATAGTAACAGTCCCCAACAAGAATAACGGGTGCGTTTAAATATGGGAAAGCTGCTGTTGCGACCTCAACGTAAAAATCTGGGCAGTCAATATTTGGAGCACAGACCTTGATAAAACAAATCTCCCTGACATCTAAGTTTCCAAACACAATAACATAATGGCCAACTGGGTCAACAACGTGATTCCTATAGCTGAAAGGGACCCCTGGAGCCTCCCAAATTAGTGCCCCACAGGCGTATCCTGAATATGAGGTAGCATACATGTGTCCGCTCCAGCGTTTAATCAAACAGGGAATACAGTCCCCCCAGACATGAGTTTCTTGGAGGAATGCAATTGACACTCCTTTCAAATAGGTATGGACGCGTCTGCGTTTCTCGAACCGGAAAATACCCCTAACGTTCCAGGTAATCCGTTTCAGCATAGGAACAGCAGTATGTTAAATGTACACATATTCTGCCACACATTCGATACTGTCCCACAACACATAACCCAACAACGCATAATGTCTGCCCATTGGACAGAACACATGCAGGAGGGCGAAATCAGTATCTGAACTCCTACCCACAACCAAGAACTTCTGTTTCCACAGAACTCCCCCTACCCCCTGGGCAGTGTGACCAACCCCCCCACCCCGTCTAAACACAGACAACTCGGTAGTCAGTAAACGCCGCCCCATTCACCAAATAATGCAATGCAATAAGAATAGAATAGTGCAATAAAAACCAACCAAACCCCACCCACTCCAAAACCTGGTGCTATGCAAGAGGGTTAGTCGTCAGAAGGTGCGAGGCGAAGGCACTCGAGCCCCTCCCCTGTGGGTACTAGCCTCTGGGTTACGGTATCTCTAGCTGTTAAGGTATAATGTCTGAATTAACAGTAAAAAGCATAATGTTTCACAGCATCCAGTCTCACCAGGAGTCAAGAGTTTACAGTACCTTATTGTATCAGTCCCCTGCATGGGGGCCCATCCCACCCTCAGTTAGAACAAGGATAATCCACATCTCAAATGCAAGTTTTTTTTTTTAAACAAACTTTATTGAGCACCAGAGAGTGATTTCAAGTTGTCATAACAAGTACATCATGGCATTTTCTATTTTCTTATCGTATACAAATGTTTCCTTCGTGCATACTAAAGATCTGCTTGCGTATGCCAGAGTAAAAATAAGGCAGTCTGTGTCACTATGAAAACATGAATACATACAAGATGCAAAAATAGCATTCGGTTCAATATGCAACATATTTCTAAACAACCCCATTAACATATAACCTCCACCCCCCTCCTGGCCTGCCGGTTTCTGTGTGCCACTCGACCTGGTGTGCTTGTGTATATACCACTTGGTACAAGCTACTGCTGGTGTGCGGATGATAATGCGATTTGGACATTTAACAGTTCTTTATACCTTGAACTGCATACAACTGGTTTCACTATGGGGTAGAAATGATATGTTGTGGAAGAAGATCTAGTGTTTTAAAACCTTCCAGCATGAGATCCCATTCCATAGAGATGGGGTGTTTTCGTAGTCAGAGTGCCTCTTCGCGCCTAATTGCCGCGCTTTCGGCACCGCACCAGCATACCACCTCTTCCTGCCACGTGGGTAAAGTGGGGCATCTAGGGGATTTCCATCTCATGGTGATCGCTCGTATGGCCAATATGAGGGCAAGATCAAGGAAGCGCAGTTGAACTTTCAAAGCGCTTGTGCGCTTGCGGAGACCCAATAAACACTCCAGTATGTTGTCCTCAATCTGCAAATGCGTGATCTCCCCAAGTGCAGTTCGGACCCCCCCAGTAATCACGAAGGTGAGGGCAAGCCCTTAGCATGTGGATAAAGCCCGCCTCCTCAGACCTGCAACGTGGGCAGCAGTGTTGGACGTCTGGGAACATGTGATGTATTCTCTTTGGGGTTAAATAGGATCTGTGTAACACCATACATTGTATGAATTTAAATTTGGTGTTGCGGGATACTCGCTTGGGGTGTTCTAGGATACTGCTTTATCAGTTAGTGCAGCTTCAGTTGTCTCCGTCCATTTTGTTCTAAGGTCAGTGAGTGGGATGGATGCTTGCGTCCGAATACCAACGTACAACCATTTAATAAGATGGCGGCCCTCCCCCATATAATAGTGATCGGACCAGTTCGTGTTGCGGGGGTTCATTACGTTGAGGTGCCCATGTCTTCCTAACGTAGTAAGAAACTGCTGCGTGAGTTAAGTAAAGACGATCCGGCACGCCAGTGGTCTGTACAAAGGTGTCATGATCAAGGAGGGTTCCATCGCCAAACAGCGACCCGACCTCATCCACGCCAGCTTCCGACCAGGCATGTAGCCGAGCCTTCATGAGCCTGCCACCAGTGGTTGGTATTCCCAATAGTGGGATATTACCAGCTTACGGGATCGCATCTGAGGTGTAAAGCAGAGCCTTCTTCCAGCAGTGGAGTGCCGTTTTAAGTAACGGAGGCGCAGCAGGGGGGATTTTTACTTTTGGTAACAGAGTATGTAGGGCTCCTTGCTCTAAGTCTCTGGTCTTATAACCTATTTCCTGCAGGTTCCTGCCTGCTGTCCAATAAGATAACCATTGAAGCTGACAAGCATAATAGTAGGCCCTAAAGTCGGGTACCCCTAATCCGCCCTTGTGAGGTTCCAACTGCAATTTCTTTAGGCTCACCCTGTGTCGGCCCGTCCCCCAAATAAGCTCTAGTAGTATTGTATCAAGTGTGCGAAAGGTGGACTGAGGAACGACTAGAGGTAAGTTTACAAAAAAATATAGGAGACTGGGGAGCACCACCATCTTGGAGATGGCAACCCGCCCCATCACTGACAATGGCAGAGATGTCCAAAAGGATACGCTCGAGCGTATTGCAGTAATTGCCCTTGACAGATTGCCATCAAGTTGGTCTGCTTGCGCTCTGTATATCTGGATTCCTAAGTACTTAAATGTATGGTGAGCTACTGTCAGATTATATTTACCAAATTTGAGCATGTTTGGGTGGGGTCCATCAAGGAGATAGAAGGCGTTCGATTTCGCTTCATTAATAGCAAGACCAGAGATACGTTCAAAGTTAGAAAAAATGGTGGGAAGGGGCTCTGCCCGGGCAGAGAGGTCTCGTAGGTAGATGATTATATCGTCTGCATGGATTGATATTAGGTGTGTGGTGTCACCTATTGGTATCCCCAGGTGATCGGCAGTTTGCCTCAATGCTATCACTAATGGCTCTATGGCAAGGACAAATAACAGAGGGGAAAGGGGACAACCCTGTCGTGTGCCTCTGTGTACAGTGTATTCTCGTGAAATATGACTTCCGGTGCGAGCTCTTGCAGTGGGGCCAGTATACAGTAAACGCACCCAGTTAAGATATTCAGGAGGAAGACCGAAGCGTCGCAGGGCCGCGAACATGTAGTCCCATGTAATGGAGTCGAAAGCTTGGCGTAGGTCTAACGCTATACAGCCAGCGTTGTCATAATCCGCTGGGGTAGCCAGCATAATATGGTGTAAGCGTCTGATATTTAGGGAAGTGCTGCGTGCAGGGAGAAACCCGCATTGGTCTTTGTGAATTAGGGTATTTAGGTGGGGGCAAGAGTCGATTAGCTAGGACCTTGCTTAGGATCTTGTATTCGGTCGCTAATAGAGACAAGGGTCGGTAACTAGATAAGTCAGTGCCGTCTCGTCCCGGTTTGGGGAGTGAAATGACTAACGCCTGCATGGTGGAATGGGGTAAATGACCGGATTCTAAGGCGGTCTTGTATAGCTCCTCTAACTTAGGAACGAGGGCGTCTGAGTAAGTATCAAAGAATTCTACGGGCAGGCCGTCGAGGCCCGGAGTCTTGTTACGCGATAGACCCTTGATGGCGGCCCGTATTTTGTGTTTAGTGATGGGGCCTGAAAGAGCCTTCTGTGTGTCTACTGTAAGACGTGGATATGTTAAGCCGTTTAAGAAATCATCCATTAAAGTGTCATCAATGTGCGCAGGTTCGTTATAAAGGTTACTGAAATAGTTACAAAAGGCATCGTTTATCTCATGTTGAGTGTGGATCATGCCCTTGTTAGGTATATTAATCCGGGTGACGATCGGAGCTGTTGGGCTGTCCCGCAATATCCGGGCCAACAATGATCCAGACTTATCAGCCTCTGTGTGCTTCAGTTGTGTAAATGCCCTGTAATCAATGACCCGGAGGGTTTCAAGGATCTCAGCATGCTGAATGCGTGCGTCCCGTAGGGGGGCCTGTTTGCCTGGGTCATTCGCTGCTGCGTGCTCCAGCTCGGCCATTAGGTTCTCTATTTGGTTAAGGTTTTTATGTATCTCTTGCCTAGCCCCCACCGTAGACCCAATTGCAGCGCCCCGTACAACTACCTTGAGTGCGTCCCATTCGATTAAATTGGAGGAAGCTGTGTTCCAGTTTTCAGAAAAATAGTTTGTGATGGTTGTGGACAGCGTGGTACGAAAGGGGTCATCTTCCAGCAGCTGGGGCCAGAGTTTCCAAGTGGGGACCGGGGTGGGTACCCTGCCCCATGTAAGTGTGATCTCTAAAGGGCTGTGGTCAGAGAAGGTCTTGGCTAGGTACATGGAATGGTGAATCTGGGTAGCGATATTAAGGGAGCGTAGAAATCTATCGATCCTAGTATGAAGTTGGTGTACTGGTGAATAAAAGGAATATTCCCTATGTGTAGGGTGTAGCATTCGCCAAACATCACTCAGACCCCAGCCATTCGTCCAGGTTTGCAGGGAATCAGCTTGTTTGTGGGCGCCAGCGCCATGCAGCGGGGGGTGGGACCTATCTAAGTCCACATCCATAACAGTGTTACAGTCCCCTCCCAATATCCAGTGATATGTGTCCCACTCAGTCAGGGCAGTGCCTAGTTTATTAAGAAACTTGTCCTGGTCAAAATTTGGGGCGTAAATGCTACCCAAAACCACGGGCAGGCCATCAAGGGTTCCCTTCAGCAATATGTATCTACCTTGTTCATCAGTGCGTCGGTCTAGTTCTGTAAATGGGACACCGTGACTGATCCATATGGCCGCCCCGCGTGCAAAAGCTGAGTAATTAGTAGAGAAAATTTGGCCCCTCCATTTCTTACGAACCTTCAAAGCCTCCGAATCGGTAAGGTGCGATTCCTGAAGAAAAACTATTTGCGCTTTACGCCTAAGGAGGTGGGCATGGACTCGATGTCTTTTATGCACGGCGCCAAGTCCACGCACGTTCCAGGTCAGCAAGTTATATGAGCCTAAAGTGGTGGAGTAGCTAGGCATGGGTCAATAATGTAAGCGGCGCTCCCCCTAACTCGGAGCCAATTAACTATAGCAGGCCAGGAGTACCCCTTCCCCTTCAAACTAGTAATACTCGGCTCAGCTATTGAACTGTGCTGGGCCAAACAAATAACAAAAACATACAAGTAGCATAAAACAGTGCGTTCGCTTTGTGGGGGGTCGCCGCCACCGTCCATAATGCTGCTTGTGTAGTTACAAAGGTTCTGGAAGCTCAACCGGACCCGGGGGGGGGGGGGTATATATGAGCATTTTCGTCTAACATAGCTAGTCGCCTTTAGGGCATACATACTGAATAAGAACATGATAATGACAAGTCCACTAAACCTGAAAAGGGAGACAATGTCCGGCCGTATGGGCACCAGGTACAAATATTATACAGAATATAGGTAGATGGGGAGCATAAACTTAGCAAATGATTTAACTAGCATCATTGACAAGTTCTATTTAAAGAGTGTGTTATATAGGGAAAAAGAAAAGGGTACATGTAGTCCTGTTAGTCTCGCCATAGAACTTATATGCCCCCATTGCAGTGATGGTCAAAGTTATTGAGCAAGCCATATTAGTTATCCACCAGATCATCGACAGTCTGAGGTGTCACTGAGGGGAACAGGGTGATACTATGGTCGGAGTCCGACTGAATGGTACTGTCCTTCGACGAGTCGGTCGTGATCTTAAGGTTGTCGTCGCGAAAGGAGTTAGCTATTGCCAGCGCCTCGGTCTTGCTGTTCATCATCTGTTCATGGGTAGGACCAATGGTGGCGGAACTGTGCTGTCCCTTGGCGGTACGGCGAGGGGCGCGGCCTTGAGTTCTTTTAGGGCTGTGGCGTACAGAGCCGGACGACACACCCTGGCTCGATTCAAGGTTCATAACTTCCAGCCATTCCTCCGTATCATTCGGGCTGTCAAAAAAGTATGTTTTCCGATCATGAATAATTTTTAATCGAGCTGGGAACAGTAGCGCATATTTGAGCTGAACCGCATGTAGTTTTTTCTTCACTGCTTGAAAGGAAGAGCGTTGGCGTTGCACCATTACCGTGTAATCAGGGTAGAGCGAGATCCGGTGGTTCTCGAATTGGATCTGCGTTCGTTCTTTCGCTTTTTGCAACAGTACATCGCGGTTTCTGTAGTTCAGTATCTTAACGATCAAGGGTCGCGGAGGTGCCCCGGCCCTTGACGCTCCAGTAGGAATCCGGTGGGCCTTTTCCACGCAGAAGTATGGCGACAGGCCCTCCTGGGCTACATGTTCTCGAAACCAGGTTTCCATGAAGTCGGCAGCTTTGAGACCTTCGCTGCGCTCTGGAAGTCCTATGACGCGTATATTATTCCGGCGGTTCCTGCCCTCCGCGTCCTTGATCCTATCCTGTAGACCATTGACCTGCTGTTGTAGTTGTTGTATATGTTTGGTGTGTTCCGCAATTTGGGGCTCCACGCTGTTCAGGGTTTTCTCATGTGCGTGCACCGTGTCAGCGAGTTTCCCATGATCCGCCCGAAGGAGTGTAAAGCCAGTAGTAAGGGTTCCAATCTGCTGCTCAATTACTTTACGGGAGGCTCTCACCTCCTGTAGCATCAGGTCAAGTTTATCAGAGGGGATCTCGAGGGGCTTGGAAGCAGAACAGCCAGGCGACGAGGGTCTGGTGGCAATTTCGAGTTCGCCCGATGAGCCCCCTGCAACAGGTTTATTGTCCAGAGTTTTCCCCTTAAGTCTCCCCATTGCGCTTATAATCTCTCGTTGGGCGCGCGGTCTATGAGTAGTGCGTCGACCAGAGGGGTGTTACACAGAGCGCCTCGGGCGCGACAGTATCGTCCTACAAAGTTACTGCTGCAGGAGGTACGCAGGCTATCCACGAGGGGAGACAAGGGCCCAGGCAAACCTATCCGCGTAGTCAGGCCTGTGGTGGGGACGGTACCAACTTGGCTCGGTATATTATTTAGTGTGTCTGGCAGGTAAGTCTAAGCGATCTGCGGTATTGGCCTCTATAACAGCACCCCTCTGTCGCAGAACACGCATCCATACGCTGGACTAGAAATTCTGTGGCGCATTTACCACTTCACTCGTTCCGGGCCAGGTGAGGGACAAGGTTGTTGAGATGTTAGCTTGCCATGTCCTCTTCCCTGCACAATTCAGCCATGGAGGGGGTGGGCGCCCACCAGTCCCAGCACTCATCGAGAAGCGCCCGCACTCACCAGGGGCCGGAAGCCTGCATCCCCATGCGCCGCCCGGAGTCCCCCACGATTTTCAGTACAGCCTCCCCTGACACGCTGCCACTCCAGCGTCCTCAAACCCCGGCGGCCAGATGGGAACAGCCGCAGGGCTGGGCGGAGGCCGCACGGGGCCCGCGCCGCTGGAGGCAGGCAGAAGCCGCAGCGTAGCAGCGCCGGTGGTCCCGAGGGCAGGCGGGTCACAGCAACAACCGCCCTGCCGCGCGTGGGCCCCCCCCCACCACGGCGCCACCGCTCCAGTCGAGGAAATCAGGAGGCCCGCTCCATGGGCGTGAGATAGCAGCAGCGTCGCAGTCGGCTCCACTCCGCCTCAACCAGGCCAGACGAGGGGCAGCGTCAACGGGAGACAATGGTAAGAGGCAACTCGCACTGCACACCTCGGTGGCGTAGAGGGAGGACCCTCCCAAGGTTCAGCACTCGGCGCAGGGTGCTCCCACTCACCGGAAGCTCGCAGCCCTCGTCACCATAGGCCGCCCGGCGCCCTCCACGTCTGCAGCCGACGCCGGTTGTGTCCCCAGCCGGCGTCGACCCCGGCCTCCATCCCGATTTAGACACGGAGCTGGACCGGCGTCAACCAACGCCGGATCCAGCGCCGACGGGTACTTTTGTGCCCTTGTTCTACCCTGGCTCTTTTAGACCGGATTGGCAGACAGAGGAGGGTGAGGAGGACTGGGAGGGGTCTGGAGACCCTTTAACTGACCAGTTAGGCTATGAACCAGACTGGAGAGAGGAACTGGGGGAAGCCAGTGGTCTGGATACCTCACCAGACCTTGGCATGTTGTCTCCTCCTACCGTGGCTACGGAGGAGGGAGCGTCTTACACAGTGGTGTTGCGTAGGGCGGCCGAGGCTCTCAGCCTCGAGCTACCTACGGTGGCAGTCAGGACTAACCTCCTGACAGAGGTGCTTCAACCGGCGGCGAGCTCTTCGGAGCCACTGCTGCCGTTTAATGAAGCCCTAACAGACATCCTTTTGGGCACCTGGTCCAGGCCCAACACAGGGGCTCCTGTGGATAGGTTGATTGCCCGACACCACCGCCTGGCCCCGGGCGACCCCACTTTCCTCTCCCAACACCCCACCCCTGAGAGCTTGGTGGTCCAAGCCTCCACCTCCTAGGGCGCATTCCCTAACGCTCCACCTGATGGGGAATCCAAAAAGCTGGATCATCTTGGGAAGATGTTTTCTTCCTCCAGCTTGGGACTGCGGTCGGTAAACACCACATGTCTGTTGGGCCGTTGCACCCACTCCGTGTGGGATACGGTTGCGCAAGTGCTGCCTCAGTGCCTGGAGGAGGTCCGGGCAGTACTCTCTCTTGCAGTTGCCGAAGGGAGAGACGCAGCGAAGTTTACCATCCGCTGTGGGCTGGATACCGCCGACTCACTAGGCAGGACGATTTCCACGTCGGTAGCCCTTCGACGCTACGCCTGGTTGAGGTTGACTGGTTTTTCAGGGGATGTCCAATCCACCCTTAGGCGACGGCCATCAAAGGGCATGTCCATATTTGGCGACAAGGCAGACAACGCGCTGGAGCGCTTTAAGGACTCTCGGGCTATGGCCAGGTCCTTGGGGCTCTCCACCACCTGCCCTGCGCAGTCTGCCTTTCGTGGCTACGCCCAGAGCCACAGGCCAGCGCAAGCTGTTCAGCCCCTGCGCGGCCGGGGACGTGGGAACCACCGCCGTGGTTTTGGGGGCCAGCGGGCGGGCCAGTCCACCACAGCCCCCTCTGCAGCAGCCTCCAAACCCTCCTAGTCCGACCTTCCAGGGCACCAAACGCCAGTGGGCGGCAGGATTCACCATCACCTTCCCACTGGCGCACCATCACGTCGGACAGGTGGGTTTTGCAAATAGTCCGAAGGGGCTACTCCCTCCCCTTCGAGACTACCCCTCCATCCATGCCACCTCAGTACCATTGCATGTCTGAGGATCATCTGGCCCTTCTCCAACAGGAAGTTTCGGCACTCTTGGCCAAGGGAGCCATCAAGCGCGTTCCTGTCCCAGAAGTAGGTTGTGGTTGCTATTCCCACTACTTTCTGGTGCCCAAGAAGGACAAAGGCCTGCGTCCTATCTTGGATCGCAGGAACGTCAACCACTTCCTCTGGAAGGAGAAGTTCAAAATGTTGACGCTAGCTCAGGTCCTGTCTGCCCTCGACCCTAGAGACTGGATGGTAGCGTTGGACCTGCAGGACGCTTATTTTCACATCCCCGTCCTGCCGGCCCACCGGCGTTACCTGCGGTTCATGGTAGGCCACGAGCACTTTCAATTTACCGTGCTCCCCTTTGGCCTTACCAGCGCCCCTTGGGTGTTCACAAAAGTGATGGCGGTGGTCGCAGCTCATCTGCGCAGATATGGGGTGCCAGTCCTCCCCTATCCGACGATTGGCTGTTGAAGGAGGGCTCGCCCCAGGCTGTCATCTCCCACCTCCAGACTACGGCCGACCTCCTGCATTCGCTGGGGTTCTGTTCTCCATCAACGTGCCGAAGTCACACCTGATTTCCTCTCAGAAGCTCCTTTTCATCAGAGCGGTTCTGGACACGACGCAGTTTTGGGTCTATCCTCCCGAACAGCGAGTCCGGGATATTCGGCTATGATTCCGATCTTTCAGCCTCTATCCCGGGATTCGGTCACGATGACCCTCAGGCTACTGGGCCTGATGGCCTCCCTCATCCTGCGGGTGGACCATGCCAGATGGCATATGCGGGCTCTGCAGTGGGACCTGAAGTTCCAGTGGGCACAACATCAGTGGAACCTGTCCGATTGCGTCCAGATCTCGGAGTGCACTGCACAACAATTGCAGTGGTGGCTAACGAACCAGGATTGGGTCGATGGCAGATCCCTCTCCCTTCCCCAACCCGAGTTCACAGTGGTGACTGATGCATGACTTCTGGGATGGGGCGGCCACATGGGAGCGGCGGAGATCAGAGGCCTCTGGTCTCCAGCGGAGTCCGGGCTCCACATCAACCTTCTGGAGCTTCGGGCGATTCGTCTTGCACTCAAAGCATTCATTCCCTCTGTCCGGGGAAGAGTAGTGCAGGTGTTCACGGACAACACCACCGCCATGTGGTACTGCAACAAACAAGGCGGGGTGGGGTCGTGGATCCTATGTCAAGAGGCTCTCCGCCTCTGGACATGGCTGGAACATCAGGGCATATCCCTGGTGGTTCAACACCTGGCAGGTTCCATGAACGCCAGGGCGGACGAACTCTGCCGCAGGTGCATGATGGATCACGAATGGCGTCTTCACTCGTAGGTGGTGCAAGGTCTCTTTCGTCAGTGGGTAGAGCCTTGGTTAGATCTATTCGCCACCGCAGAGAACGCACAATGTCAGCAATTCTGCGCTTTGGAATTTCCAAGGCGGCACTCGCTAGGCGACGCTTTTCGTCGCGAGTGGAGTTGCGGTCTTGTATACGCCTTTCCGCCTATACCACTTCTGCCCAGAGTGCTGAAGAAGATCAAGCGTGACCGGGTCCAAGTCATTCTTGTGGCTCCGGATTGGGCACGAAGAGTCTGGTAGCCCGAGCTGCTACACATGGCCATCGATCCTCCGATCAGACTGCCTCTTCGGGAGGATCTTCTGTTGCAGCAGCAGGGGACGATCCTCCACCCGAACCTGTCCAGCCTCCACCTCCTTGCATGGAGATTGAGCGGCGGCAGTTGACGTCGTTTGACCTCCCTCCCGAATTCTGTGATGTTATCTTGCCAGCCAGGCGTCCCTCCACTAAGACGGTATACGCCTGCAGATGGAACAAATTTGTGGCATGGTGCACAGCAAAGGCTGTGGATCCCCTTTCCGCCCCTCTTTCTGAGGTTCTCTTGTTCCTCCTTTCTTTGGCCCAGCAGGGCTCTGCTCTGGGCACTCTGAAGGGCTACCTTTCGGCCATTTCAGCCTTCCTTAGGCTTCCTGATCAGCCTTCTCTTTTCAAGTCCCCTGTTGTAAATCGTTTCCTTAAGGGCATTACTCATCTTTTTATTCCTGTTCCCTTCGTAATGCCCCAGTGGGACTTGAACTTGGTTCTTACATATCTTATGTGCGCTCCCTTTGAGCCGCTACATAACTGTCCTCTCAGGCTTCTAACTTTGAAAACTGCCTTTCTGGTGGCCATCACCTCTGCTCGCAGGCTCTTTCTTCCAAGCCTCACTTTCTGGCTGTTCATCCGGACAAGGTTGTCCTCAGAACTAGACCTTGCTTTCTTCCCAAGATGGTCACTTCTTTCCACATTGGCCAAACCATCACTTTGCCCACCTTCTTTCTGCCTCCTCATCCCTCAAAGGAGGAAGAGAGGCTCCACCATCTGGATCCAAAACGTGCGCTTTCCTTCTATTTGGATCGCACCAAACAATTCCGGGTGGATGACCAGCTCTTTGTTGGTTACATGGGCGCCAAGAAAGGTCGGGCCGTGCACAAACGGACCATCTCCAGGTGGGTTGTTTTGTGCATCAAGGCTTGCTATTCTTTGGCAAAGAAGGAGCCTCCAGTGGGACTGCGCGCCCATTCCACCAGGGCGACGGCAGCTACCACTGCTTTGGGATGGGGAGTTCCCCTTAATGACATCTGTCAGGCAGCTACGTGGGCATCTCTGCACACGTTCACCAAACACTACTGCCTTTACAGCCAAGTCCGGAGAGATGGCTTCTTTGGCCGTTCTGTTCTCCAGGACTTTCTGGTATGAACTTAGTTCGCAGACCCACCTCCGGGGTTGGTATTGCTGGGGTATCTATTCTAAGGTAAGGAATCTATAACTAACTGTTTCTTTCAGATGAACAAGTAAGTTACCTTCGGTAACGATATATCTGTAAGAAACATAGGTTAGTTATAGATTCCTTACCGCCCCACCCATCCTCCCCATCTTGCGAACTGACTTCTAGGGTTAAGGACTTCCTTTCAGGGCCCTAGTTTTGTGCACCAGTGGTCAGTGTCTTGCATGGCTCTGCGCTTCTGGCGTGGAAAGTTGTGTACAGAACTGACGTCAGCGCGCGAGGTTGGCGTCTATGTAGCTACCGGACATCATCCCGGAGACCACGACGCCAACGACGAACGCTGAGTCGACCGACGCCACCTTTCGACGCGCAGAGGTACAGCTGACTAACAACTTTCCGGATCCAGTCTGACGCCTGGGGGTAATTCTAAGGTAAGGAATCTATAACTAACCTATGTTTCTTACAGATATATCGTTACCGAAGGTAAGTAACTTGTTCTTCATGAATAGTTCAAATGATTTAGGTGCTAATCAACCCTAAAATACCCATGTTGCACGCAGTGGAGTTACTGCAAACATGCTAGGTGAATAACACATCCATGTGTAAAAAAAAAAAAAAAGAAAATGGTACAAAAAGGTCTTGTCTTACAAGGGGACAGTAGCTCAAAAAGGGACAATGGGAATACATCCTTAATATTACACACTGTATACAAATAAAGGTTTATAGGCTCAAAGTTAAATTACTGGTACTACACAGGCCAAGTAGATCTAAGGAATGTAAAAGACGTGAGAAGGCCCACTTAAGTCATCAAAGAGTACTGGTTGGTACATCTAACTGCTGCTCTACCACTGGATTGTATAGACCCAGTGTGGATCTGATCTATTTGAGCTAAAAGCTGGATGTTGGGAAAGAAGATGCCACTGCGTACCTGCGGCTCATCATGCTAAACATCTTTGCCAAATGTTGTATGATATCTTCTGTATAGGTCAAGAGCTGATGTTACAAGTCGGCCCTAAAAACAGCCCAAAAATGTTGTGGAAGTTACCTGGAGAGTGTGTTAAATAACAAAGGAATCAGCACTAGTTGGTGGCACAGTACAAATGGCCCCATCACTATTTTTGTCTAAACAGTTTCATTTTAAGAATTACACTATTCAGAAAAACAAAAAATATAGGGAGATATAACAATCACATTGACATGAAAGTCTACATATACCTGGTATAACCAATACCTCAAACCGTGGGGTCAGACTATTCGAGTGGGTTCTAGTTAAAGACATAATATTCAAGTTTACATGTTTATTTAGTAGAAACTAGTAACAAAATCTCCGTATTAAAAATTCTACTGCATATTGGGATATTTTTATCTTAAAGAGGTTAACTGATAACATCGGCTCTTAGCTTGCACCCATAACATCTGGCATGACAAACCAAGAGTACTCAGTAGAGCCTCCTGTCCTGCGTCTTTCCCAGCATTCATCTTTTAGATTTTCTGATGGTTACTTCTGCCTGCAGATTCCTCACCTTTTGAATATCCCAGGCATCAGACTGAATCAAGAAAAATTTCAATATCTCCCCGTCACGGCAGGAGTTCTGGCTGCACTTCAGTGCCGGAAGAAGCATTCGCGTGATCTCATTGGAGCCATAAAGCGCCACCGCTGGTGAACTGACGTCGGTTCCTTTTTTTCTGCGCCATCGACTCGAATCTGGAGCTCGACTCTCCTCATGGGATAGTCGTGTTAACGATATTAAAAGTTTTCTCAAAGCATTTTTCAGGTGCACTTCTTGAAGTAATTTCACCCCCTAAATAGTTCAGATGTAAACCATGTAGGGCCTGTAATGGACAGATGTAATGTGAGGTGGATTTGTAGAGCACTGCTTTTCACCCGTGAGGGTATCTAGGTGGCCATATGTCATTAAAGACTCCTACACAATTTGCGTATGGTTCTTAGGGTCAGATTAAGATGTAAAGGCCTGCGGCTCTTGTCACAGTATGCACTGCAGGCCGTTAAGGAGAGGGAAGCAAAGATGTTTATAAGACAAGCAAGGGATGAACGCTGAGGAAGACTCAAAATACTGAGCCAGGGTGAAGGCACTGGAGTCACCGCTCTTGTCGAAGAAGAAAGACAAAAAAGAGACAACACAAATGACAACAGTGCCACTCCACGAGTACGTCACTGAGACCCCCCTTCTTCCCCGCAAGCATCCACATAATTGGAAGATACCACAGAGCATCCAGTGCCTGTGGCTCCCTTGGCCGGTCCAGGACATGCAACCTCCTGTGCCACCGACCTTGATGGTCCAGTCTAGTCAGTCTTACCCAGATCTCCTCACTCCTCAGATGGATCCAGCAATGTTTCCATTCGTAATGTATGACATTTTCTAAAGAAACATGGTCCCCTCTGGAGTGCCGACTGGCTCAATGGGTCAAACGGGATTCACTTCTGGAGATCTTCAGACGCTGTACCAACTGGCTCCCTTACACTCCATTCCTCCCCTTTCCATCAGTAACCTGGGCTACTTCTCTGAACACAGCTCCAGTACCACATGCAAGTTTGGTGCCGTAAGAGATGGCACCTCTGTTCACTATTAAATCAGGATCTTCTTCTTTGGTGCTGATTCCCATTACCTTACCAGCAGAGCAAGTGACCCCGCCAGTGCCACAATCGACGCCACCAGCTCTGCAACCCTGGTCTCCTGCTTCACAACCGATACCAGCGGTGTGGCACCCGGCTCAACCAAAACATTACCCATAGCTGAATTTACTCAACCCTGTTCCCGCCTGGAGACTCCGTACTTCACTGAAGACGGGGGATACTTTTTTTGCAGATTCTGATCCCCACGAGGACCCTAGCAAGGACACAGACAATTGGGACAGACAATCCGTGACTTTGGACCTGGATTTTGTGGGGTTAAGACACAAGTGGATTGGATATCTCACTGAAATGGGAATTGTATTCCCCAACTGGGTTGCCTCTTCCTGAGGTCACCACTTATGACTGTGATGAAGAAAGTGGTGGAGATGTCAGACTTCCACCTCCCTACTACCAAGGTCAAAGCCAACATCCTTACAGAGGTCCTGCATACTACATTGCATACAGCAGACCTTTTGCTCCCCTTTAACGGGGTCCTCACAGATTGGCAATTTGGGAGAACCCACATACTCCACCACAGTCCACAGAGTGATTGCAAGAAGCTACAGACCGACCCCTGGAGACCCAGCTATATTTGGGTATCGCCTATCAGCGAACAGCCTGGTGGTTCAGGCATCTTGCTCTTCAAAACTGTCACCAGGCACATTCCCTACCAAACCATCAGTTGGGGGAATCTAAGATGATGGAGCAATATGCAAAGAAAGCCTTCTCAGTGTGTAACATGGCCCTCAAGTTGCTAAACATCACCTGTCTTCTCGGAAGCTATGTACACACTCAGATACATTGCACAGACAATTCTGCCCTGTCTACCAGATCATCTGCAACCCTATTTTTCAGAGTTTATAGTGAATGAACAAGCTGCAGCAAAACAATTGATCCAGTCTGGTTTGACACTGCAGATGGCCAGAGCTATGGGAAAATCTATTTCTCTACATGGCCACGCACGGCTGAGAAATTTAGAAATTTCTCACATTGTCCAGACAATATTTATGGACCTCCCTTTTGATGGTTCATGCCTTTTCGGGGCAAAGGAAGAATCTGCCTTAGACAGATTTATGCAAAGTTAGGCAACAGAAAGATCCCTGGGCCTACAGACACAACAGACGGATTACCACCAATTTAAGAAATGTCACGGGTTCTCAATGTTTTACCTTTCAAAACCATCATCAGCAGTCTCTCCATTCCCAACAAACCTGCTCTGTAGTAAATAAAGGGGCTAGGCGAAGGGGGCACTACCTCTTCCTCCTCCTCAGCCACCGCAGGGAAACCGCTCTAGTTCCCTCTTGTCAGATCTCAAGCACCCGGTTGGAGGATGAGTTTCCTCTTTTCTACATACCTAGAATGCCATTTCATCAGATCAATGCGTCTTGCAGATTGTGGAAAAGAGTTATGCCCCACCCTTCCGACGGGTTCTTCCACCCTTCTTTCCACCTCTGTCAGCACTACCTCCAGACCACCTACAAAGTCCTACAACAGGAGGTAGAAGTTTTACTCCAAAAAGTTGCAGAGAAGTTGGTGCCAGAGCAGGAACGGGGTCAGGGGTGCTAATCCCGGTATTTCCTGGTCCCCTGAAAGGCCCGCCGTATTTGTTTGATCCTAGACATCAGGGTTCTGAACTGGATCCTCAAAAAAGAAAAGTTCAAAATGCTGTTTCTAGCTCAGGTTATGCTGGTGCTGTAAACTAGATGGTTTGTGTTGACCTGCAAGGCACCTATTGCCACATTCCAATCCTGCGGTCATAAAGGCAGTTTCTCCGCTTTACAGCAGGGTCCAAACACTACCAGTTTGCAGTCTTTCATTTTGATCTAACTTCAGCACCTTGAATCTTCACAAAATGTGATGGCAGTGGCCAATCTCTGACAGGCTGGAATCCCCATATTCCCTTACCTGGACGACTGGCTCATCAAAGCCAACTCTCTAGAGGTGGGGCCACTCAATCGTATGATGACAGCCACATTGCTGTACAACCTGGGCTTTTCCATCAACAAGCCCTAAATCCACCTGGTGCTTATCAGTGCATCATGTTCTCCGGGGCAGTACTGGACACCACATCACGTCTAGCCTTTTCACCCTCCACAGCACGTTCAGGATGTTTCCGAATGGAGCGCACGTTCCAGTCCTGACAGTCTTACAACTGCTAGGTCCGCTAACTTCCTGGATTCTGTTGGGCACTCATGCACCCTGGCACATTAGGGCCCTCTAGTTGTGCCTCCGCAGACAGTTGTACCAACACAATTGAGATCCCCAGGGACAATGCGGAGGATTTACAGTGGTGGGATGTGGTAGGCAGTTTGTCTTAAGGAAAAACCATTTCACCCCCAAGTGGTGACAACAGTTATGATGGATGCCTGCACCCAAGGGTGGGGTGCTCACCTGGAGAAACTGGAGATCAGAGGCCTCTAGTATCCCTAGGAGCCGAGGTTCCACATCAATCTATTGGAATTACAGGCGATCCAGCTGGGTCTCAAGGCTTTCCTCCCTTCCTTTTGTAGCCAAATTGTCCAGATTTTAACAAATAATACGACTGCAATGTGGTACATCAACAAGCGGGGGGGGGTAGTGTAGCACTTTCTCTGCAGAGAAGCTCTAAGATTCTGGTCCTGGGCTGAGGACCATTAGATTTGACTGGTAGCCTGGGTACTCAATGTGCGAGCAGGCAGTTCCATTCAGCGTCGTAGTGCCCATCCCAAATAGCGCCTACATCTGGAGGTAGTTCAGCACATCTTCAGCATCTGGGGAACTCCTCCGCTGGACCTCTTTGCCACTCATGGGAATGCTCACTGCGTGAAATTCTGTGCTGTCCAGTATCTGTTGCAGGGGGCATTGGGGGCATGTTCGCTTGAGGTGGAACGTTCCACTTCAGTACGCATTTCCTCCCATTCTTTTGATTCCTTGGGTCTTGAGGAAGAACTACTTCAACTTGGCTCAAGTCATTCTAAAAGCCCTGGACTAGCCACAAAGGGTGCGGTTTGCAGACCTGGCACACCTCTCCCTGTGCCTCCCCTCGTTCTGTCTCCCTCAAAGGGTACATGTCCTCTCAGTCTACCTCCAGAGCTTCCACATTCATGCCTAGTGATTGAACGGGGTAACCTGAGTTCATTCTCATTACCTCCTGAATTGGTGGATGTCCTCATATGTGCCCCAAGACACTGCACTAAAATGGTGTACTCCGGTACACGGAATTGGCTTGTAAAGTGGTGTGTAGACAACTCGGTAGACCCTTTTCAGGCTCGTTTTTCTGACATCCTGTATTTTGTCCTGTCTCTAGCTCTGCAAAGGTACGCAGTGGGCACAGTCAAGGGCTTCTTTTTGGCTTTGTCAGCCTTCCTCTGTCTTCCTAATCGGCCGTCCCTCGTCAAATCAACCATTATTATGAGGTTTTTGAAAGTTCTCACAAACACATTTCTCCTGTCACCATTTATAATGCCTCAATGGGACCTGAATCTTTTTGTTTTCGAAACCAAATTTTATTGGCATTTAGTATATCAACACTTTACATACTGTTCAGTCCAAGCATTGCTTACAGTATTCTCAGTGTATTGCTGGTGCATTAACCCCTTCCATGCTTCGGACGGCCCCCGGCCGTCATACGTCACGGTGGGCGTGTGTGGAGGACGGCCGGGGGCCGTCCGAATCCCGCCCACTATTCAAATCGCCCGCACAGCGCGAAAATGTGCGCAGCATGCAAGGGGTTAAATTCAAACTCCCCAACTGGTATGGGACCTGAATCTTGTTTCACATTTTTGTGTTCTCCGTTTGAACTGTTGCATAGTTGCTCATAACGACTGCTTATTGTTAAAATGTTTTTTCTCTTAGCCATCATGTCGGCGAGTTGCAGGCACTGTAAAGTCTCCCTTCACTTCCTTCTTTCCTGGCAAGCTGCTTCTCAGAACCATGGCTTCCTTCCAAAAGTGGTTACTCGTATCCAAATGGGCCAGTTCTTCACCATACCAGTATTCTTTCCTCTTCCACATACCACGAGCAAGAAGAGGGGCTGCACAGGTTAGACCCCAAGAGAGTGATAAGCTGCTACTGGACAGAATGAAGGAGTACAGATTCGATGACCAACTCTTCATCTGCTTTGTATGCAAAATGCAAGGCAGTACAAAATAGGATATTGTCAAGGTGGATCATTTTGTGCATCAAAATGTTTTATGCCCTAACCCACAAAGCGCCATCAGAAGGCATAAAGGCTCATTCCACTAGAGCCAAATCTTCTACTTCTGCACTGGCAAGGGGATTATCAGTGGCAGAAATTTGCAAAGCTATGACCTGGGCTTCTCTTTTCTCTTTTGCAAAGCATTACTGATTGGACCCAAAAGTAGAGGAGGAAGGCCACTTTCCACACTAAGTCCTTATGGATTTTTTGGTATAGCCAGCCATACACCCACCTCCTGGTCTGGTACTGCTTGGGGAAACTATTTGAAAGGTGAGGAAACTGCAGGTAGAATAGAAGTATCAACCAGAAGAAAAAGTTATTTTCCTTCAGTAACTTTCTTTCTGGTGGACACTTTATCTACCTGCAGATTTCTCACTGACCCACTCGCCTCCCTGTTTTATGGCTGTTTAGTAAATACATCCTCCTAATACGGTCCCCATTCCATATCTCGAACTGCACCTGTCTTTATGATGTCATTCTCATCTGTCTATCTCAAAAGCGTGTAAGAAATGGATGGGGAACTGGCTTCAGTACGTCGACAGGGGAGCTTGATAGCTCCAGTGATGTCACGAGGACACCACTGCTGATGCCAAAGTGGAGCCTGTGCCCCCTACTGGTGTGGGGAGCTAGTGAAAGGTTTCTGGATTCAGTCTGACACTTTGAATATTCAAAAGGTGAGGAATCTGCAGGAAGGTAGAGTATCCACCAGAAAGATAGTTACCAAAGATAAGTAAGTTTTTCACATAGACCAGATCTGGAACAATAAAAACCAGATAGACAACGCCAGTTAGGTGTGCCAACCAGTATTATCCCTTGATGACATAAGTGGGTCTGCTTCTATCTTTCACATTCCTGTGATCCACATGGTCTGTTTGGTACCAATAATTAAACTTTGTGAGCCTGTATACCTTTATTTTATTCAGTGTGTGACTACAGGGAAGGAATATCAGTCTTTACTTCACGTCAGTACTTTGTGGCACATTACATTATAGTTATTAGATCGGCAGTACCTTTACTTTGCATGGTTGTACATCTGCAATGCCTTTAGATTGCTAGTAGGTTGGTAAGTATTATGTTGTATTGCCTTATAATTTAATATATATGCATATAATTGTACATTTTATTATATACATATATTTATATATATAATATAAGCTAATTGCTAACATTATTTTGCTTTAAATATATCTAATTGTATTTTATTAAATTACATTAATTATTACTTTTAATTTTATATTCCCCATCCCTCAACCCTAAAACCTGTACTACCCCTAACCCCAAACCATCCCTGAACCATGAAACAACCTAGGCCTAAACACTGCCCCTACCTGAACCCTAAAAACACCTTAGTACCCCTAAACATTATCCATCCCTGTACCCTAAATAAAAACTTCTTCATATTCCTAAAACCACCCATCACAGAACCCTTAAAATCCCTCACTAGCCTTAAAACCCAAACCTTAAATTAATTAAAAAATAAATAAAAAATGACTACCATATACCTAAATAATTTTTTTTTTATTAAACTTTATTTGTAAGTTTTCACATCAAACTGAGCAGTCATATACAGAATCCTCCAAGACAATATCCATCGACTTATTTTTAATTTCACACAGAGTCCCGAACACATAGTACAGCTAAATACACTTTACACTTTGCATGACTTAGCAGCAGATACCATATACCTAAATATTTAAAAAGAACAAAATAATATTAATTTATACTTAATATTAAATAATATAACTTTTTTATTCCCTAAAGCATTGTATTAAATTTACATTAAGTGCTATTGATCTATAATATTTTTAAATTAAATATATGCATTAACAAAAATGATTTTACTGCAAAATAAAGGCCTGCGAAGTAAAGTACTGAAAAACCTACCAGCAATATAAAGACTTCAGATGTACTTATCTGCAGTGTAATGGCCACAGAAGTAAGAACTGCACAATAATGGTTTCATAACACAGGGATGTACTCCCATTCTCCCTTTATGGAGCATTGTCCATGTATAGATCGGGAGAGACAAGACCTTTTTTCTCACTTAGATGAGTTATTCACGTGGACTGTTTACTCTGACTCACATAAGTGTATTTCGGGTTGATTGACCCTCAATTGCCATTTGAATTATCCATGACCATTTTCTTTTGCTGTCTGAACTACTCCTTACACCTATATTTACATACAATTTAGAGTAGAAATAGGGATTGGGATCCCTGGCCCTGAGGAAGATCACTGACCTGTTTGGACTTCATTAATGGCAGAAACATGTTACCTGTAAGATGTAGGAATAACTGAAATTCCTAATATCCTTTTTCCAGTTGTTAATATTATCAGGGGCACCCTGCCTAAATTTGTGAGGTGACTGACTAGATCATTTTAATAAGCTTTGCATTTGCATCCCCTTTGCAATAATCATCTGTAAGAGCTTCCGGCTGGTTGAGCCCGTTCCGGAAGAGCATGTGCACTAAATGAGGATAGGACCCTATGATGAAGCTTGCTACCATTTGGGAGTCTTATGTACTAAAAAGGCAACATCTCTTGTGTACATGGTAGTCTGGTGATCTCCATCATAGGTTTGCTTTACTTTATGCTCATGTACGTTTCTATTTACAAAAGTGTAACAGAAAATCAAACTTTGAATGAAGGATTCAAGATATTCAGTTACATACACAAATTAGTTTTATTGACGTAAGTAATGTTATAGAAGTTGCTGATCTATATAACTGTGAAGAAATGATGTTTGGTCTGGTAATCATGTTGTAGGATACTTTATTTGAACAGTAGATGTGCAACATAACACCAGTTTGCAGAGTAATTCTAATATATGTGTATTGTTGATATTCTTCCTGGGTGTTAAATCGGAACATTTTAATATGGAAAGAAAATGAAATAAGCTAATGTGTCTATAGTAGTATGTTCTATGAATGTGAATCTGTGTAGAAATGTGTGAGTGACATTGAAAATTCTCCTTAAAGTATGTAGTGCTATGAGTGTGATAGTATTGTAAGCATATTTATTTGTTTTACGCAAGTGTTTTGCTTCATTTGGTAATGCATGTTCAAAGTGTTTGGAGACTGTAGGATATGCAGTTGGGAGGTTGACACGAGTACTCCCAGATGTTTGAGGAATGATGCACATATGTGATAAAATAATACTTTTTTCCCCCCACAGAATTTATTGATAGTTTTCTCAATAACCAAGATACATCAGTGAAAATCTAGGAGCTACATTCTAGTCCCCATTCAGGGAACACCCACATAGACACAGAGAACAAAGTCTGCACAGATAAGAGTAAGCCAGCAGTTCAATGCTTTAGACGCTGAGCATACATCGGGTGGTACAGCCAATCAGCCATTATAACTCCCATTGCCCCCCCCCCCCCAACACTCCCACCCCACAGCTTGGCTTGTTAAAGCAACCTTCATCACATGCAGTAGTACTGGTGGAACCCCACTCACGGTGATCAGGAGGGGATAAGGAGGCAGACAGGCCCAGTGCGGGCAGCAACAGCGTTTCCGCAGGAGGCCCCTACAGAAAGAGCTTTTATCCCCAATTGAGGATGGGAAGGGTAGTTGTGGATGGAGGGGGGGCATAGGTCAGGAAGGTTTTACTGCAGAGGAGAACCCCGGGTAGGTGGGGAAAGCCTCCACTGAGAGGGGCTCCTCATATTGCGAATCCTCCACTAAAGCATCCCAGGTCTGGACCACCTCCAAAGGGCACTGTCCCCATTTCGCCTCTTGGAGCAGGTTTGCACCCTCATAGTCCGCCCAACGCATGAAGTCCATTCACAATTTAGTAAACTGTGGACACCTTGCAGCCTTCCACTTAAGTGTGATTTGACATTTTGCCAGAATCAGTGATAAATCCCTAAACCGGGAAGTAACTTTATATTAAGCTGGTCTCGGGAACAGGCCTAAGAAACATGTTGCAAAAGAAACAGGCAGACTGTGCTCCGTAACATCGTTGGCAAGGGCTACTGTCGCCTCCCAGAACTCCCTTAGGTGAGGACAGCTCCATACCATAGGATACATATCCGCCCCACCAAGCCACACCTGGGTCACCCAAGGCGATCCCTGGCTAAAACCTGTTAATCCTCTCTGGAGTGAGATAAGGCCTGTGAAGATAATAAAAATTGATCAATTTAAGCGTGAATTGTGGGAGATTCAGGGAACCCTGGCTAAGATTTCTTCCCAGTTTGTATCCGTGATAGGAGTACCTATGTCCGTAGCCCAGGTTTCCCTTAGGGCGTCAAGGGGCACACAAGTGTCCACTCTGAACGCCAGGTATAACTCCATTATTTCACTGCGTCTACCCGACAACATGCAGAGTGTATGACAACCCTATAAGGTGGCTGGCTTCTCCTGCCCACATCGCAGTCTCTGCCTTAGTGCGCCATAGAAATTAAAATGACCTGCCAGTAGGTGATAAACCACCTGCAGATCCTCAAAGGATCTCAGAATTCCAGATTCATATAGATCATCTAGGACTTCCAGCCTGACGGCTGCCCTCTCTCCTCTCCCTTAGCAGATGAGTGGTATCCACCCGGAGGAAACAAGCCAGCCATCAAAGGGGTACTGCAGAGGAATAAGGGGCGGACACCCCAGCTCTCTGCAAATATCTCACCCAGCAGCGTTTTGCAACCGACTGGAGGGTATAAGACTGTGCCTAGACTCACTTACACTCCAGAAGTAGGCGCGTCCTCAATGGTAGTGGGGGAGTGCCTCCCACCTCCAGAGGACAGCTCCATGCCCTACTGTCCTCCCACCTATTGACCTACTGCAGCTGGGCCACCAGATAGTATGCTAGCTGCCAGGCCACCATCCTGCAGAGGGCGCTGAAGGTTTACAAGGGTTACGTGGAGCCTACCTGCCCCCCCCCAAATTAGATCCATAAGCATGGAGTGGATCTCACGAAACTTGCCTCTGGAGACTACAATGGGGAGAGGGTAGTGAAATAATATAACAATCTGGGCAAACCTATCATTTTGGCTATCGTCACAGCCCCCACCCCTCCACCATAGATGAGGAGAGTCTTCGAAAAACGAATCGCCCTTCAGAGCGCTGCAAGCGCCCTGCCCATATTGCCATTGAGCAAAGCACCCTCGTTCTGTATAATTGGACGCCAAGATATCGAAAGGTGGTATTTTCCAATTGAAGACCCGCATGGGGAGACGGTCTCATAGGCCTCTCCCGTACCAGGAACACGCTAGTCTTCTGCCAGTTCATGTTCAGGCCCCAGTTAGACCCAAATTTCCCCAGGAGGTGATTGGCCCCGGCATCCTGCAGTCATTCAGGATGAACAAAATGTCACCCGCATAGAGTGCGACATGGTGCACACCTCCACAGAGCCCAGTTCCGCTGTAGTTGGTGCTGTCTCGGGCCCTGCACGCTAGAGGTTCCACCACAATTTCAAACAGGAGCGGGGATAAGCGGTAACCTGGCATGTGCAAGAAGTATTGCAGTCACTCGCCTGATGTTCATTGCTGTGTTCCTCTCCAGAATGAAGCCCGTCTGCTGCCCCATATGCATCATCTTATTCATGCAGATCAATCTCGTGGCCTACACTCCGCTCAGGACCTTGTAATCGTTGTTTAGCATCGACAGGGGCCTGTACAATGCCAATTCTGAGAGGGGCGGCCCGGTTTGAGGGGAACTATCAATGCCTTCTTCATAATAGGCGGAAGAACCCGGGTCTCACGTGCTGTCTGATATACTCCACGAGCCGGGGGGCTAGCTGAGCAGCATACGTGGCATAGAACTCCACCGATACTCCACCTGACCCCAGCACTCTACCTCGGGTCATAGTTTTGATCGTAGGGACGATCTCCTCTGACGACAATCTCTGCACCCAACCCCTTCGCAGTTTCAGGTGAAAAACTTGGCAAGTGCATTGGGTCTGAATATAGAATTGGCAATGGCGGGTCCGCCAGGGGTGGCGAGAATACAGGGCAGTGTAATACGCATGGAACAGGCCCTTAATACTGACCGTATCATAAATCCGAACCCCATCCCCAGCCACCAACTCCAGGATCTGCGATCTCCGCTTAGTAGGATTGGCCACTCCTTGTATGGGCCCTGATCATGTATTCCCGGTAGTCGAAACATCGGAGCTTCTCTACAAGGGTCGCAAGTTTCTCCTTCTCCAACAGCAAGGAGCGGTGCATAGAGAGATCTGGGTGCCGGTGGCACTCCAGTGTCTGAAGCACAGCCTCCTGCACCCGTACCTCTTACCGCAGCAATCTTTATCACCCCCCCTCCCTAAGCTATGCTATGCCCACGAATGACCGTCTTAAAAGCTTCCCACTCGAACAGAGCGGGCTCAGGAGTTCTTACATTCTCTGTAAAAGAATTGCCTATTGCATCCCCAATAGTCTTGCAGATTACCTGGTCCTTCAAGATCTCCTTCCGAAGGTGCTAGCTGGGGATACTAATACGATCAGAAGCCCAAGCAAGGATGAGAAGAATCGGATTATGATCGGACAGGGTGCAGGCTAGGTATTCTGAGTGCCCGATCTGTGCGTGTATCATTGGGGTACAAACAAAGGTGTCCAAGTATACATGCAGATCATGTAAGTGTGAGTAAAAGGAATAATAACGCTCAGTCGGGTGTCGCACGTGCCATGTATCCACCAACCCCCAGTGTTGGATCCAATCGGTAGAGCTCTTCGCAGTCCACTGGACTGGGGAATCGGACAAAGGTGGGTGGGGTTTTTCCAATTAGAGGTAAGCTATGCAGTGGAAATCCCTCCGATAATAATTTACGCATTCATAAAGGGTGCCAGAACCAAGGACATCTCATCTAAGAACTTAGGCTGTGACAGACAGGCAACAGTCCCACCATCCAAATACTAACCAAAACAAAGAGTCTGTGCGCAAATCACACAGTTAGCTAATGTGGTTTGCTGGTCTCCTCTGAGGAAGAGAAGCTCCCTGGCCCCAGCAAGCCAGTCCGACTCTATAATAAGGGCATACCTCAAGACAAAGAAAAGTATAAGTAAACAGGCCACCCAGCCGTGCCCACACAGTTACCAATTACACAGTGTCCACAGTTCCAAGGCCTCCTTCGCCCCCTGGTCATCAGCCGTGTGAGGTGTAATTCGTGGCAAGTCTAAATCAGAGGAAGTGTTCCCAGTAGAGCCGTAGTTAGTGTCCGAATCGGAGGCATCGCAGTCCTCACCTCCATCTGCTGGGATGCTGTCTATGATGGATCTTCCAAGACCTGCCACCGCCGCCATCGCACTCAACAGATCCTTTAAAGTTGCTCCTTCGTGAAATAGTTAGGCAAGGCAGGTCCAGAGCAGTTCTGCCATCGCACCCTCTGTGTGGAGTGTCCAGGTACATCTTTGTCCCTTAGGTGTGTCTCTATCCAGGCCCATACCTCCTTCAAGTCCCTGAAGAACCTGGTACCGTCTGCGAGTACCTTCGATTTATCCAGGAAGATCCTGACATATTTGACCCTCAGCTTTCTGAGTCTCTTTTGGTCACCATGAAGGAAGAACCCTGTTTTTGGACCTCCATCGTGCAATCCTGGAACACCATCACTCTGGCTGTCAACGAGGAGATCTCCATGTCTCGTGCGATATGAAGGATGTAATCTCTGTCATGGAAACGGAGCAAGCGCACTACCACCGCTCTCGGCAGGGCACCTGGAGAGGAGGGCCAAGCCACACTCGGTGCGCTCTGTCCAAAGCAAAAAAGGGAGAGAGGCAAGTAGGGGCTATCTCCTTTTTAATCCACTCCTCCAAGAGCAAAACCATTTCCTGCCACTCAATGCACTCTGGTAGGCCCATAATGCGTATATTATTTCGACGTGCTGTGCCCTTCACATCCTCTGCCTTATATTCCAGGGTGCATATCCTCCTCATCACTTCCACCCAGTTGGGACGTGAGGGCATCCAGTGCCAGTTGTATGTCAGCGAGAGTGCACTTTGATGTCGTCAGGTGCTCTGCCAGCTTATGATGGTCGTCTCTTAAGATGCTCAGATCAGTCACCACCATGTCCGTTTTGTTATCCAGAGCCTCCATAGTGTCCTTAATAGCCATCAAAATGGAATTCAATGTGGCAGAAGTGGTCTGAAGGGCCTCCCTCCGTGTCAGTGTGAGAGCCAGAAGCGGGACGAGCTCTCCGCTCAGCCCCCTTCCCTCTGGTTTTACAGCCCATGGCTTAAAAAAAGATTGAAATTAAACCCTCATGAAAGCTAGCACCTGCCGCAGGCACCTCCACACCAATGTTCCAGCAGTGGTCAAATGTCTGTCTCACCACCAATGGCTCTGCAGTGATCAAGTGTTCAGTCCACCACCAAGGTGAGCTACATTTCAGGAATCGTAGGACTCGAAAGGAACCGCAGGCCTTGGGACAGTGTGCAAGGAGGGATTGGGGAATTTGGCGTACACATCACTATGTGCTTTAGGGGCCCATACATTAGCAGTGCTTAGCAGTACCCTCAGCCTCCAAAAGGGTAATTGGCCAATTCAGGTGTCTCCCCGGCAGGCATGTAAAACCCTAACCCGGTCTCCAGGATCACACTGGGAGGCAGGAGCTCTTCACCCAACCGTCCCCCACAGGATCCCAGGCTGCCGCTGCTGCAGATGCTGCAGACTATCACCCCTCCCTTACCCCCAAGGGCCTCTGGCCGCATTGCACAGTTCACTGGTTGGGCTTATCTCATATCGTTATAGGGGCCCTAGTCGCAGGTGCAGGCTTCTCATATTCTAGTCCTTCAATGGGCTGCCGCTCCTTGCAGGCACTCAGTTTTGATAGGAGGTTGGGCCAAAAATCCTCTCCGGGCCCTGTCTCGTTGGGCAAGGAGATTCAACGGGGCTGGCCCCTCCCAATATCTCCCGTAGGGCTCTTGGGAGGCTTCACACTGCAGGCGCATAGGGCCTTTCTCAGGGGAGGGCCAGACATCCGCGCCTATACCCAGTTCTCTGCACTCTGGCCCCAGGCTCACCTTACCATCTGGGACCCCTACGAGGAGCTGAAACAGTGACCCGATGAGTATCGCTGCAAGGGAGGCGGATGCCAGTGCCCCCCGGACCGCAGCTTCACCACTACGTGGCCACCAAGCAGAGTGCCGGGCCGCTGCATGCTGACATCTTGGGTGCCACACATGGGCAGCACGTTGAGTTTTTGAAAACTGTTGTTTGCGGCCCCCTAACCTCACAAAGGATGTTGCTGCCACTTGGGGGTGGGGTGAGCGGCTACCACGGAGGACCCCTCCAGTCAAACCAGGCATGGTGATGTAGCTAAACTGCAGGATGTTCCCGAATGGTGGCTGTGCCTCGGGAGCCCGACAGGCGCAGTAGCGTACTCCATCAGCTCCCAGGCCATGTCCTTGTGTTTAAATAGTACTTTGGTGTTTATAATAAGCAGTATGTATTTTAACTTCCTTAAGTATTGTAGGCTGTGTGGCAGTCAAGCTTAACCCTTTTGGTGCTCATGACTGAATGGTTCCGTCATGAGCTCCTGTGCTCATGACGGAACCATTCCGTCATGTGCATAGGCACACTAAATCTCTCTGCTGCAAACAGCAGAGTGATTTCCTTTTTTTTTTTTTTTTTTTTGGGCCCTGGCAGGTGGGGAGAGCGTCCCCAACCTCCCAAGCCTTTTTTTAAAATTTTCAATGTAATGACGATTGTGCGCATGGTGTGCTGTCATTATTACATTGAAAATGAAACTGAAATGTAGTTTCAGTTTCAATGTTTCGGTGCTCGTGGGGCTATCTCAGCCCTTAGAGCACCAAAACACATGGTAGAGGTATCGTTGGAAAGGGGCAATCTCCCCTTTCCAATGGTACCCTTCCCTAGTGGATCCCTGTTGGCGATCGCCCCAGGAGCTCGATCCCCAAGCAGGGATCCACTCACTAGGCACCAGGGAAGGGGGAGCAGCCCCTTGGACAAGGGGCTTTGCTCCCCCCATTGAAAAAAGGCATAACCAGTCTTTCTGCCCCTCCTGGGGGGAAGTAGCCCCCAATCTGCCCCCCCCGGGGGGGACAGAAAGCACCCTAGACACCAGGGATTATTGTTTTGTAGGCCATGGGTGGGGGTTGCCCAGGATGGGCATGCAAATGTCCCCACCCTTTCCCCCAATAAATGCAAAAGTCTTTCTGCCCCCCCCCCTCCATCCCAGGAGGCAGATGGGGCAATAGCCCCTGATCTGCCACCCCGGGGGGGGGGGCCCAGAAAGCCCACTAGGCATCAGGGATTATTTTTGTATGCAGGGATGGGGGCTGCCCAGAATGGGCATGCCAATGCCCCCACCCCAAGAAAAGTTGCTACAGTCTTTCTACTTTCAGATGGGGGCAATAGTCTCTTATCTGCTCTGTGAGGATTTTTTTTTTTTTTTACAAAGTTAGAGGTTTGCAAGGGATTCTGGGTAACAGAACCTAGTGAGAGCCACACAAGTCACCCCATCCTGAATTCCCCCGGGTGTCTAGTTTTCAGAAATATATAGGTTTGCTAGGTTTCCCTAGGTGCCGGCTAAGCTAGGCTCCAAAATCAACAGCTAGGCACATTGCAAAAAAGGGTTAGTTTTCACTGGAAAAATGTGATGTGTCCACGTTTTGTGTTGGACCGTTTCCTGTCGCAGGCACTAGGCCTACCCACACAAGTGAGGTAACATTTTTATTGGGAGACTATAGGAAACACAGAATAGTAGAACAAGTGTTATTACCAATTGACTTTCTTTGCATTTCTGCCTTCCAAATGTTAGACAATTTGTAAAAAAGTCATTTTGAAAAATGACGTCTAATTCACATGCTTGTATGGGTACCCACAATTTTGGAGATGTGCAAATAACCACTGCTTATAAACTATATTTTGTTCCCATTTCAGCAATATATAGGTTTCCTTGGTACCTATTTTTCACTCTTTATAATTTACCAAATGAATTGCTATATACCCGGTACACAATGAAAAAATGAAAAACCATTGCAAGACGAAGATCAATTATTGGCTCTGGGTTACTCTGGTTCATGGTGAACCTACAAGTCCTATATATCCCCGCAATCAGAAGGGCCCATCAGATGTAACGGTATATTGCTTTAAAAAATATTTCATACTTAGAAGTTACAGGTGAAAACGTTGACACAAACGGCTGTTTTTTTCAACTCAATTTTAATATTTTTTATTTTCAGCTGTTAGTTTCTATAAAAAAAAAAAACATGAAGGATCTACACAAATGACCCCTTACTGAATTCAGAATTATATCTAGTTTTCAGAAATGTATAGCTTTCTGAGATCCATCATTGCTTTTATAGCCATTTCTACCACTAACTGAAAGGAGGTTGAAAGCACACAAAATAGCAAAAATAGGCTATGTCCCAGTAAAATGCCAAAACTGTGTAAAAAAAATGTTGTTTTCGGACAAAAGTCTGCCTGTCCCTGAAATCTGAGAAGATGGTGATTTCAGCACCACAAACCCTTTGTTGATACCATTTGCAGGGAAAAATCCAGACGCTTGCTTCTGCAGCACTTTTTTCCAATTAAAAAAAATAAAATAATTCTGGGTCCCCTCCAGGGGATTCCACAAAGCCTTGGTACCTTTAGAATCCTCAAGATGAATGAATGAATGAATGGATTTTTATATAGCGCATGGCTACCCGGAGGAATCGCAGCGCTGTAGCAGGACTGAGGAGGAAGGGGCAGGTCCCTATGGGAAAAGCCAGGTCTTCAGTTGTTTCCGGAAGGCCAGGAAGACAAGATGTTGGAAGAAAAGGACACAAAGGACACAAATTTGGCGTGGATACCTTATGTGGCAAAAAGCTACAGGGGAGTAAGCGTGAACTACCCCAAATAGCCAAAAAGGGCTTAGCACAGGGGGGAAAGGCCTAGCAGTGAAGGCGGTAAGCATTGAATACAGTGGTGATGGGAGCTTTGTTTTGAATTTCCTTTATTTTTGTCTGTTGTAGGGGAGTCACTATTAACACTCCTTTCTTCTTAACTTCCCTGACCTTTATTTTTATCATATAGTATCTATCTGTATGCCTTCCTGTCTATCTGTATTTCTGTGTCTATCTAAAATATTGGTCTGTCTTATCTGTCTGCCTATCTATCCTTACTGTTTTACTTTGTTTTTGTAATTATGGTTGGGTCTAAGTTTCAGTTGAAAAGGTGAGTTTTGTTTTGCTTAGAAACATTGCTGCTATTTTACAAATATATGCAAAACAAATAAAAGTAAATCAGGTTTAGGTTTATCTTGTCAGGCTCCTGTCCAGGTTGCAGGAAATGTAACAGGGAGGACCAAACAGAGAGCGTTTCTTATTTTAACTCCCATAAAACATACTGCTCTCAGCCACTGAAAAAACGATGAATGGAATTTCACTATACTTGGCAATGAATACAAATTTTACTCAGATGAGTAAATGTGCTTGGTTTGGTGTAAATCTGGTCCGTAGTTTTTCAGAAATTCGCATTGGAGTAGTATGTTGGATGGGCTTGAAAGGGTTAAACTAAAGAGACAGCTTGGCAGTTGAAAAAGAAGTTTATTAGTCTGAATCTTTTGTGCAGTTTGACATATTTGAAATACATTTGCCAGATGCGTAGAATAAATATCTTACTTTTTATATTTTAATTTTATAAGTGTGCAGATCTGTCATTGGGAAACACAGTTGAAAGGGTGTGGCAAACAAGTGTTAATTTGCTAATATCGGTGACATTATTAGACAAATCCACATGAACTTTTTGCATATGTTATAATTTTTAGTCTTCTGTAGGTATGGCAGGTTTTGTGCCAATCCATCACAAAACGTTTTGATGTGCTAATAACTTTAGTGTTTAATGAATTTGTATGAAATCTTGCTAGATTTAAGCTGGTTAAGCCTACTTCTGGAATCACAAATTTCATGCAGATGGGCAAAGTGAAAGGAGCCGGTCAAAAATCTGTGATTTGCTTATAACTTTGATGCAGATTTAGAGATCTGCACAATACTTAGCAAACACATAGCATGTTTAGCTTACTCTTGATATTTTGAGTTTCATGTTGCTTTGTCAAGGGGGAGCACAGTTTAAAGGGGGAGGGGGGGTCAAAAAGTGTCCATGTTCTAATAACTTTTATGCTGTTTGATGAAAATGCATGACAATTTACAGACCTTTAGCAATGAGATGCTATAAAGGAGAGCAAAGTGAAAAAGGTAGAGTCAAAAAATCATTGATATGCTAATAATTTTTTTGTCGTTTCATAGATCTGCTCAAAATTAGGTGGACACTTGGTATGTTTCACTTACTTTTGATACGTTTAATTTCATGAAGATCAATAGAGGTGGGCCTGGTAAAGAGGAGGAAAACGTTTTAATATGCTAATAACTTGGTACCCTTTGACAAATGTCCACAAAATTAGTCCCGAATTTACATATTCAGTTTTCTGTTGGTATGTCAATCAATCAATAAAATCTTTATTCGATCTATTTACAAACAGATCATAAAAGCACAATTTCATCAGATAGACCATAATCAGACAAATAGTATAAAAACCATAAAAAAACATTTAAAATCTCTTAAAACCAAGTCACTTAGCACACAAGCTTACAGTAATTTAGGGCGACAAACCCCTCGCCTTTCTATTTCTCAAACAAGCCCACAAGAAAGATGCTACCGAGAAGCAAACAAAAGGGTTAGAAAGAGCCTTTAAGAAATACAATGCCACCCTACATTGAATAAAATTATGACGCCTTAAGATTGGGAGAATAAAAGCTTCTCTTTCAGTTTGATAAAACTTGCAGAACAGTACTAAGTGCAAGTCCGACAGGGGCGAATGGTTGTCGCAGGGACATAGGCTCAGGTCTGCATGTTTGAATTTCTTCTCTGGGAACCCAAGCATCAGGGGAATGAGGTTCAGATGGAAGCGCAACAGGATAAATCTGTGCTGGGCAATAGTAGTGTGGGATAGATAAGAGTAGCCTTCCCTAGATCTTGGCGGGAGGAGGTCATACGCGATAAGGGCCTTTTGGTGCTGGTTCTTTTCCCTATGGGCAAAATTAGCCCTCTGCATATATAACTCAGTTATTTTCTGTTTTGAGACCCTGCTACAAGAAGCAGGATCCCTGAATAGTTCTCCCTGCCCAATTGCATTCAGTTCAGCCTCTACATATCTGAGCCATCCAATCCTGCCATGACCCTCCAGCTTCAGGCAGTCGCCAATTATACGTTGTGTTAACAGTGGTCCTGCGCCAGATCGAAAGCCACAGCAAGATCGGCGCCAGTCTAATGGAGTCAGACAAATAAGGCAGCCCTAGTTCATGGTGTAAGATGTAATTGGAGGATGAATGTGGTAGCGAGACCCTGGTTTTAAAGAAGATATCTTCCATTCTCTGTAGTTGATCAATGTGGGCCATCCCCCAGACTCCCGCCCCGTGAGTTGCGGCAGCCTTTGTTTTTGCGTGATAGATGTTTTTAATTGTATCCAGGGGGCTGGCTCCCAGCTTCTTGGCAAAGGCTTTTATGGCTTGGTTACTTCTTTCCATACCCAGGACTCTTGCTGCCACCAGGTTTGTCCAAGAATGATTTTTGTCGAACAGGACTCCCAGGTATGAGAGACTCAACCACTTCGATTTTCTTTGAGGCCAGGTGGAAGTAAGGGGGTTTTGCTCCTCTAGCAGCTCCAGCTATAATGATGAAGGATTGGTTTTGTTCACTCTAAGATCTAATGAAGCCATGAATGAAGCATACGAAGTTATGAGGCTTTGGAGAGCTACCCCTGTCCTAGCAATTAGGACTGCGTCGTCAGCATACAGCAGTATTGGAAGGGGGATGTTGTCAAATTTAGGCACGTCTAGGGGCGAGCCAGACCGGGCCGCCTCCACCCCGTTTGTATAGATGGAAAAAAAAAAACGGGGCAAGGACGCATCCCTGCCTGACTCCTTTCTTGATCTTAAATGAGCGTGTGCATTCCCCGTTTATGCCATAATGCCCACCAGCAGTGGCATTGGCATATAGCTGACAGATGAAACGGGTAATCAGGGGATCAATCCCCATACCCTCCATCATGGGCCACAGCTTCTGATGGGACACACAATCGAAGGCCGCTGACAATTCCATAAAGGCCATGTAGATCTTCCCGCCTTTTGCCTCCGTATATTTATCTATACAGAGCGAGAGGTTGAGGCATTGATCCACTGTCCCCTTCCCCTTCTGGAAACCATATTGCGCCTGCATCAGGATGTTATGTTCTTGCGCCCATTCCTCCAACCTAGCTAATAACAACCGGCCCATGAATTTGGCAGTTGTGTCCAGAAGGTAGATGGGCCTGTAGTTCTTCGGGCTGCCCTAGTTCCCTTCTTGTAGATTGGAACTATTACACTATGATTCCAGGATGGTGGGGGGCAGTCTGCCACTATGCTATTAAAGACATTTGTTAATAGGGGTACCCACATATCATAGTTGGCCTGAAAAAGGTCGATTGGGACCCCATCTGGACCCGGGCCTTTCCTGGAACGCAAGCTTCCAACCCTCTTCTAACTTCGTGCAATGAGAACGTCAGGCTTCCTTGGGATGAGGGTGCTAAGTCAGGTTGCGGGAGCTCCAGAGGGGATTTTAGTCCGAAAATACTTTCAAAATGTCCTATCCACGAGCCTTCCTCTACATGCGTGTCCAGGGACGGATCCTTGGAATCTTTGAAATATGGGGCATTTATAACTTTCCAAAACTCCCTACTATTTCATGAGCTGGCGGCTTGTTCGAGGTCTTCCCAAGCCTTTTCCCTTATGTCCTTTACTCGTTTGCTTCTAGCAAGCTTGTAATCGTTACGGAGCGATCTTATCAGTACTGGGTCTCTAGGCTGGATTTTTAAAGCATTAATGAGGGCTGTCTTAGCTAATGAACATGGTGAGTCAAACCATTCGGTTAGGAGGTGTGGCATTTGCTGGCTTATGTCGAGTGAGTGCCGCTTTTAGTTTTGTTATAAGGGTTCTAAACTGAGTGACTAGTAGTGGGGGAGAAGACACCTCGGCCAAACAATATAGGATGTCATCCCTTACTTGGGCTATTATTGCAGGTGCCAAGTTCTGCTTCTCAACCTGTGACCACTTTAATTGATATTCAACAAAAGAGTGAGTAGAAAAGGGACGATGGGGAACGTAGCACGAGGAAAAACCTCTTATTTAAAAGAACCCTCACTCACCAACCTAGTTGGTGACATGCTTCATCATTGGGTTCCCACCAGAGAGGCCGAGTGCCTCCCTGGTGTGCTACGACGCCTGAATTACAGCGGAGCGGTATTTTGTTGGGGTAGTGTCAGTGCAACAGTGAAGGTAGTGCAAGTTAAAAGATATCTGGCTTAATCCCAAATCAATTTTATTGGTGGAAAACCAGGTAACATTAAAAACAAGTGAAATGGACACTAGGTGCCTAGCTAAATTGACCAGGCGCATCCAAATTGATTTAAAAATGATCAATGGTCATGTTTCTGCTTATAATGTGTAATTTACAAAGCTTTCATCAGGACCAGGCCTCCACGGCGGTGTACACTCGCTAAGGTGTACCCTAACCAGTGGAGGTATATGGATGGTAAAACTCACGGTTTTACCATAAGGCCTTCTGGGATTCCAAAAAGCCAAAGAACTGTGAAGAAACTACTAGCTTCACGTCATGGGTCCGGGAGGGGGTTTGAGATGCTGGTGGAATTTCCAAAACAGCACTCTCCCGCACACAACCTATCGGTGCCAAACCTCGGATCCTGATGAAAGCTTTGTAAATTACACATTATAAGCAGAAACATGACCATTGATCATTTTTAAATCAAACTTGTTTTTAATGTTACCTGGTTTTCCACCAATAAAATTGATTTGGGATTAAGCCAGATATCTTTTAACTTGCACTACCTTCACTGTTGCACTGACACTACCCCAACAAAATACCCGCTCCGCTGTAATTCAGGCGTCGTAGCACACCAGGGAGGCACTCGGCCTCTCTGGTGGGAACCCAATGATGAAGCATGTCACCAACTAGGTTGGTGAGTGAGGGTTCTTTTAAATAAGAGGTTTTCCTCGTGCTACGTTCCCCATCGTCCCTTTTCTACTCACTCTTTTGTTGTTATTGAATTCATACGTTAGGGGGAATAAGAGTGACCCTCTCCCTCTCTCTCTTGTTGATATTATACACTTTAATTGATAACCATTTTTCCTGGTTAATACGTTATCTACTACCTGTTGGTGTTTTTTCACTTTGTGAGGGATGCTTAAGTGGATGAGTAAGATAGCATGATCACTATAGCATGTGAATAGATTGTCTGAATGGTCCACTCTTTCTCCTATTGCAGAAGAGGCTAGGATGAAATCAATCGTTGACTCATAGTTATTCCTCCTGAATGTTTTCTCTATCTGACCTGTCTTAGAGCTATTGGTTACGCTCAGGTGTCTTGTATATAATAGTCTATTGAGGGTATCACCATATTCATTGTGTGTAAAATGTAGGAGAGGGTTACCCTGCAAATCGTCCAGCCCACACACCCTAGCCTCGTTGTACTTACACAGGTGAATATTAAAGTCCCCCAACCAGATTATGCTAAGTGGGCACTTTTGTGTGTGTAAGTTAAGTATTTCTAACTCATTATTTAGTGTGTCTGCCACTCGCTTCATATTTCCCCCAAATTCGTTATTATAAAAGTTAATTAAAATCCAGTGTCCGTCATTTATGGGCTCCAGTTGGAGAATTTGGAAGTGGTTGCTCAGGGAAACGACCAGCTTTACTTGTAAGGGTAAGGTATTGGAGATTAAAGTTATTAGTCCCCCTTTCGCTCTACCGGACGCTGAGGGTTCTGCAGCTGTATGAATAGTATGGAACCCCGAAAAGAAGACTAGCTCCTTAGCCCATGTCTCCTGGAAACCAATAATCTCCATCGATTGCCAGAGGTTATGCCACTGGGCATTTCCTACCTTCGAAGCGATTCCCGCCACATTCCACGATGCTAGACTAATTTTGGTTCTGTTAGCTGTACTCTGGGGTAGAGAAAACGTAGGGGGCTCTTGCGTAGCAAGCACAGGGTTGGCTGGTATGGAAGCTCTTGTGGCTGATGGGTGGGTAGATGGTGATAGTCAATTGCAAGATTCCAGGTCTGAAAGGGGCGCAAATTTATTATATAGCCTAACCCCCAAAGCAGTGCTGGGGCCTTCTTTATATCACGACGTGTGCTGACCTGATCTTATCCTGCCCCTCTGGTCAATTCCTGGCATTGGACCCTGTTTATAGAAGTGCTCCAGTGTTAAAGGAATAATCTACGTGCTCATAAGAAATGTTCTACGGAAATTTTTAAGGAGAGAAGTACCCATGTGTGCTTTATTAAAATTTATCACCACACAGTCTCCAGGAATGGATTTAATGGAGCTGCCCACCCACCCCACTCTCCTAGCCATGATAATTTTGTTAGCTAACTGATGGCTCCTCGTTCCCCAGTCCATAAGATGCTTTTATAGCCAGTGTAGACATTTGTCCATTAGCTGCGAGGTGGATTCATACTGCTTGTCCCACAAGGGAGGAACATTCGCCAAGACCAACACTAGGGGGGGAAGCTGCCGGTGGGAGGTGAAGAACCTGATGTGAGTGATTGTCCACAGCAGCCACTGGAATATCTTGTGTTCCTAATGATTGAGATACCGTTCTTGGTTCCCCCAGCCCTCGTGGTGCCTGGTGTACTGTGTCCCTTATGTCCAAGAGTTGTAGAGATGGAACCTCCGGTTGTATGTTGATATGGCCATGAGCTGGGGGGGCCAACCCACCCCGAGCGGCTGTGCTGGGTGGAATACCCAGAGGCGGTGAGTCAGTCACGCCCGGCCAACATGGGCATGAGTTGGAATTTTATCCGTAGCTGAGGGTGTAAGGTCAGCAATCAGGGTCACCGTCCGAAGTGGGGCGGGTATATTCTGAGACTCTAGGCCAGCTAATCGCTTTTTGATCTGAGTTAGCTTGAGTAAAATGGGGTCCAATAAGGTAGTCATCATTTTGCTTACTTCTACCCAAAAAGCGTCGTCCAGTACCGTTTGTGGGGGTGCGATGTTTGCAGTGGTGTTGGTGTATTCAGTGTGACTGTCTTGGGGTGAGCAGCCTTGGGTTTGGGAGCACAAATGGTTTTAGTTGGCTTGGGCTTGGCGGTCCCACCACCCCTACGTCGCTTTGCTGAAGGGTCAGTTGCTGAGTCAATATGGGGTGAGGGTGCGGCGCCCCTCCTGTTAGTGGTAGGTGGCGATTGATTAATGGGTGAGGGTTCCCGTTGGCCAGGCGAAAAATCGCCAGATGGTACCAATTGTATCAGCGGAGTGTGTGAAACATTCTTTTGGGGGCTCCCTGATGGTGACCTGTTGGAAAGGAAAAGTAGTTCCATGGATAAGCGTCTCTGTGAATTCGATTTCATGTGTGAGGACGCTCGCTGCTCTGGTCAGAAACGCATCAAGTGTTGCTACATTCCCTCCACCCGCTTTCTCCATAGTGACTTTCCGTTTCACCATAATTACGAAGAATCAATAAAAGGAGAGACGGAAACAGTACCTTAGATCAGAAGCAGGACGTTAGAGGGGGGGCCCAGCCCAGCGTCCACAGGGCTCCGACGGGTGTGGATGGGCCCGCCCTTGGCCCGGGCATGGCCCAGGCGCATCCCGCGCGCGTCCCGCATTGCAGGTCGGCGTTCTCCTTTTCTAGTGTGTCCTCGCGCTGTGCACCACGGGAGATGTAGTCCCCTAGGGAGGAGTACGGCGTGTGCCCAACATATCCAGCAAGAAAGCCGCTACAGGGCGCAGCGGGTCGGCGTTCTCCTTTTCTAGCGCGTCCTCGCGCTGTGCACCACGGTAGATGTAGTCCCCTAGGGAGGAGTACGGCGTGTGCCCAACCAATCCAGCAGGAAAGTCGCTACAGGGCACCGAGGGTCGGCGTTCTCCTTTTCTAGTGTGTCCTCGCGCTGTGCACCACGGGAGATGTAGTCCCCTAGGGAGGAGTACGGCGTGTACCCAACATATCCAGCAAGAAAGCCGCTACAGGGCGCAGCGGGTCGGCGTTCTCCTTTTCTAGCGCGTCCTCACGCTGTGCACCACGGTAGATGTAGTCCCCTAGGGAGGAGTACGGCATGTGCCCAACCAATCCAGCTGGAAAGCCGCTGGTATGTCAAGTTAAGCCCAGTGTAGGGGCCCCAGGTTTTATGCTCATTTGACAAGGAGTGGGTCATGATAAAGGGGGGTTAAAAAAGCTTTAATTTACTAAAATCTTTTGCACTTTTTATAGATTTACATGAAAGTTGAATACCACTATTTGGCTTAACTTGAAAACTGCATGCCCAGTTGGCTGCATGGGAGATTGGGTGCATACGGTAAACCACAATTGTTCGCAACCAAAGGATATGTGCAGCTGTAGTTAGTTGGAAAGTGGGTTGGTGCAGTGCCGGGACACTGCTCACAGACGAAGGCCTTGCTAAATGTATTTAGACTTCAGTGTGATAAAGATATCTGATCATTCACCCCTACCCCTACCTACCACGTATCCCACAAGACAAGTAAAACACCTTTCCATCTAATATAAAAAACAAAGTGTATATGAAGTTATGGTTAGCTTTGGTCGTAAGCCCCTAATTTATGTTTATATAACTGCTGATAAACTTAATAAACACAGTTAAAGTCCAGTAATGGTTAACAAATTAGAATTTAAAAATCCCCAAAATTCCCCACTTATGGTAAGCTTTGCTCACTTGTCATGCGAGCCATAACACATACCAGATATAATGCAAATGATCTTACAATATTTAAAAGGACTTCACACCAATACTTTAACCACTTTGGTGCTAAGGAGGTGGTGACACACCCTCAACCTCTGCCTGTAGTGTGCTAAGGGCGTCACCAGTATGTCCTAACACTGGGGGCTGGAAATGCCTCTGTTGTTGGTGTAATCCAATTGTAATTGAAAGCTGAACATTTCCATCAGTGGGTCAGTTTGACCATTAAAAGCACCCTCAGGGATGGTGAAATAAAGACCTCTGGCAGCAGATGTCAATGCTCGTATTTTTGATGTTTCCCATTTATATATATTTTGTGATAATTTGCTCTCACACTTAGAGTGGTATCATGAATTCAAATACAATTGACACTGCTAAATAATTGATAAATACTTTTTGTTGAGATTGGAGAAAATCCTATATCCTTCATTTCTTGTTCTGCACCTGTGAAGATCTATCTTACATTACGAATGCACATTGCTTGTTAAACTTTACTCTTCCATTAGCTGTCTCTTTTGCATGGTAAAGTGTACTCTTAGGTTATAATAAAGTGGTGTAGCGTGCCTATTAAATCACCCTACTGGTTTCTAAAATGAATCTATTCTGAAGCAATGCTATCACAGTAGATAGCAATCCTGTCCCTTAGATGAGGACTTATAAAATGTGCGGAATCCTTTAAAATACTGTTTGGGTCTTGCCAATGTTCCTAGTATGTTGCTAATCAGAGACCCAGTTTCTCAAACTTTTTTTGTTACTTTTAGATAGCTGGATGCAAATGGAGACATTTCTGAAGTTCTTACACGTTCCTGAAAGTTCAAAGATCTTGAAAGACTTGAAATACTATTTCAATAATCAAGGGGAACTGAGGCACTTGGATACAAATGAACATTTTGAGTATAACTGTTTTAAAGGCGATCACAAGAGGAACCACAAGCGCTACCAAGTAATGGGACACATGATCACACAATATGTTTATGAACTTTTGGACAAAGCCTGCAGTCTGCAGAAAATCTATTTCCCAATTGATGCGCATGCCAATGAACCTCTAAGTTTCTTTTTCATGACTGAGGAAGCATTAACCAACCCATCAAGCCTCATTATCTTACTTCAAGACCGTGGAGTTATAAGAGCTGGCCAGTGGGGGCAGAAGGCCATCATCCATCATTCACTGCAACATGGAACTCAAATACCATTCATTGAAAGGGCCCTCCAAGAATATGGGGGTGTCATTGTGTTAAACCCCAATGACAACTTCACTACAATGAAGATTGAAGACGAGTCTGAGTCTGTTATTAAAAAAGAAGAGTCTCCGTTCAAAAAAAATGTTCCACACTCTTCATTTGAGATTCGAGAAGACCCAGAGATTCCAAAGAGAGGGAGCAGTACTCCAGTGGAGCACACTATGTATGTGTGGGACTACTTCATTTCCAAAAGTGCAGCCACTAATGTTGCATTCATTGCCCATGGGTACGGGGGTTTAGTTTTTGTTGACTTGTTATTACACAGGAAGCTAGAGATCATGTCTAAAGTATTTGCGGTGGCTTTCATCGACTCCTTGCACCATGTGCAGCACCAGGCCAGGGATGACCCTGAAGTGCAGGGATGGATTCTGAAACAAGCTAGAGGCTGGATTTCAAGTTCACAACCTTTGGATAAGCCGGTAAGCTCTTTGTTAAAGCTAGATTGTCCCAGAGTATCAGCTGGCACAGAGAATCACGAGTTGGTACCCTCATTCAGCCTCAACTCCATCTTTCGGTTTTTCGCACGATCTTTAAGGATAAAAACAAAAGTAGTTTTCTCGCCAACACCTATTCAAACTAGGAGCGCCTCCAGAAGAACTGTCTCTAAGTAAGCAGTCTCGTGCTTGCAGAGTTATAGGAAGTCCTTTGTTATACAACTAAACTCCAGCTAGGAAGCGAAGGTTTAAAATTGCTGTGTAATAGCCACCAAAAATTTACTCGTTTTGTATTTCTTTTGACACGCATGTCACAAATATCAGCAAAGTAAGCATACCATTAAATTAGTAAATGCAGTCTCCAGTCTAGGGTACTGTGAGAGGTGATGGTATAAGTGTTAGGCACAAAACCCAGCAGCAAAGATTGTTACTATATCAACAAACCTGACAGGTATGTGTTAAACTGTCTCAACTGACCAATCTGGGCGTCAATGCAAACCGTCAATGAAAGCCATAATATATCTAAGGTGAATTTTTGTAAAGTAAATAATTTTGTTATTATTATTCTCCGACCTTCATTCTAATTTCTCACAATTTCTTCGAGTATAGACTGCAGCTGATGACCATTTTTTTTTTATTGTGTCTAATTTGTAATTTCTATCGTTTGTGTAGATGTTGAAGATTTGTCTGGATCACTGACATTTGGCTCATATTAAACTACTCTGGACCCAAAACAAACTTGTTTATTTTATTCAAAAATTCACCATCATCTCCAACTTCAATTAAGTATATTAAGACCCACCACTGTCCAGGGCAGGTTGACGGATTTTTTTAATCCTGGATATCGTTCTGCTGCTTCTCCCTGGCAAGGAGACCTATCTATCTTTTCGGGATCATTTGGTCCATACATTTAGAGAGAATCCGCATACAGGTTTAAAATAAGGTATTATGCTGCTCAAAGATTCACTAAAGAAAGGAAGTTCACTTCATAACCAGTTTCTTATGTAATCTATTGCAATGTTTATCAGGAATTGATTGGCTACAGCCAGTGATGATGCTTTTTGAAATCCCACCCTCTGAGACGTTCTCATGTAAACAATGTATGATAAAAGCACTTTTCACAAACAACACCCAAACAGTCTGACCCACAGAATGCATATCATAAGCAAGTGTCCATTCTTGTTGTTCTCACTTAGCTTTCGTTCTGCCTCACAGTTCCTACATCAATCTGGGTGCCACTTACCGTGGGGCCAGGCAAATTTGGTTGCAGTAACAATTTTGTAACTGTTCAGAGTCTTCTTTAAGTCAGATGAATATTTTTAAATATGTTAGACTGATACCTTATTGGTTGGCGGTTTCTAGTTGGTCTAGACTCTCTCCTTTCTGTGCTTTTGAGGAACTGTTCACTATCTATCCCACCCCTCGTTTTCTGGCTGTTCTATTGCCAGCTGTGATGAAATGTGCACACCCAACTGCATTTAGCAGTTTGCCGGTTTTCTCAGAGCCTAATATATACACAATTAGAGTGTAGCTCATGAGTGTGTAGCTTTTCTGGATATGAAGAGTCTCAGCTAGATGGGCATTGTGTGGTAATTTCAGCCATAGTGATACACCGGAGGCTACAATGTCCTCTGCTTGGTTTCACTATGGTGTATGGAAGTTCTTAACAAGCTGCAAGGTGTCTGAGATCTTAGTTGCCTGTTTTCATTAAAGGGCATTGCCCTATCCTAGATGGCAATGAGTCATGGTTGATGAACACTGTGGTGATGGGCTTGCCAGCTGTCACACGTTAGGTGTGACAGTAATGCATTTTGACCCATCCCATGAATCACCCATGAAGCTTGGATTAGTCTAGCGCTTATATTGTTTTTCTTTTTTGTTGTTGACGAATATGCTGCCCGTCCTGTCTTTTTTCCTGGGCTCTAGGGTTCTTGAGGGAGAGGTGTTGTGCAGGCCAAGGGAGCACATTTTGATTTGGTGCACCGCTGAATGGAGGAAACGCATGCAGCTGCCATGTTATTTCCATTCTCGAATGGTGTGGCAATGGTGCTCCTCCTAAATACCGCATTTCATTTTATCACAAGCGTGGTTGTAACAAAATTGTGCAGGGCTTAGAATGAGCCTTAAACACCTCTCTGAATGAGTTCCTTTCTTTATGAATACTGTCTTTGCTAGGTTGATTTAGTACTTGTGATGAACAAGAGTAAGAATTCATGTTAAAATTATATACGTCAATGTGAATATTGGATTGAATTAACACTAGTAATCATAGTACACATGATCAATTTATTTTGACTGTAGCTGGATATATGGTTTATGGAGGCATATCATGCTGATAGAGAATTACTAGAAAACAAATAGATAGATGCCTTTACCTTCTCGATTTAGACAGGACCAAGTTCTATTCAATGTCTCAAGTTTTGGAAGACGGATGTCTGTGATGTTCTCTCCAAGGCTAGGTTGTCTTCATGTCCATGTGTTAATAATATGATGCACCTCACATTGACCCGCCTGGGAGATACACTAATAAACCAACTACAGCTGTACCTGTTATGACTCTTGTAGTCTATTCCTTAACCCACTCACTATAGGTGCATCTGTTACGACTTCTTTGGTCTACTCCTTACCCCAGATGAAGGTGACCTTCACTTTAGTGGGCTATGTATCCTCTTGTTTAATTCCTTTGGTGCAAACAAACTATGTAATACTGTGCAGCTGGACTATATATGTATTTTGTACCATCTCTCAAATACCAAGTTCAGGAATAAAGATCGCATAAATTAAAAATGGTGGATCTGAAATATTCTGGTTAATGTTAACAGGTGGTTGCTTAAGGTTTTGTGGCCTGGTGAGAAGTGTTCCTCTGTGTTATGGGTATATTTTGGCGACCCCCCCTCAACAGTATACTCTTTCACCTGGGGCTACAGAACAGTTCATTTACAGACCTCATCAGTTTTGTCCCACTATTGATTTTTTAATTGTTTCAAAGAGTTGTTGCGAACAGAAAGAAGGCAGATTGCTGTGCCAAATTCCTCAGTGAAATCCCAGGCATATCTAAAACCAAGCAGATAGGAGGGATTCCAAGATGAAAGGTGAAAAAGTGGCATTTTGTATAGGAATGGCGAATCAAGCCAATAGATTCTGGGGTGTAAAACACACTTATTCAGGTGCAATATCGCAATATCGCTGGCACCAGGCCGAAAGCTGTCTTTCACATCATTATAATGGACAAGATCGTCTTTTCTTCTGTAACCTGAATTCGAGGTTGTCATGTGTATAGACACATTGTGCCACCCAAAATTGTTGAGTCCTAATATATATCAAACTTTTAATTATTGAAGGTTCTTTGGAAACCATTAAATGGTGCGAGTGGAAACTGAAAGAAATTAATAAGGTTAAGCTCACAAGGAAAGAGTTAGTTCTTCTTGATTGATGCTGCATATCTTAGGGTCTCTTTTGAAACACCCTAGTTTAAGACTGTATATTCCACAAATTGATTGGTGTTTCCCAAAGTGAAGTATGGATCTTTGCACTGTATATAGCATTGCTTGCCAAACAATGTTGTGGTTAATTATGCAAAAATGCATACTCTGGCTTCTATGATAAGTTGAGTATCACTGATAATCCGATCCTGCATACTAATGGTGGCAAGGGTGTTCTTCCTGAAGCATAACAAACATGTAGATCTTTAAAAAAAAAATGTGATTTGAAATGGTTAAATCTTCAATGAATTTTTCATTGTAGGATTCAGTTGGTGCCCATGTCTGGGCTTTCTAATCTGAAGCAGAATGTGTACACCTCAAATTACATCAAGCATTGTCCGCCATTCAAGTTCATTAGAGGCCTCCTATGTATTTTTTGTCTCCTTCCATAGGGGGAAGCTGTGAAAAATGGATAGACTGCAGTTAATTCAATTATTTTATTATACTTGTTGTTTTCTTTAGCGCGAATGTGGCCCAACAGCAGTGGAGGGTTTTGGAAAGGAACAAAAAATACACTACAAGTGATGATAAAATCAAAAAACTGTCCCACATAGTGTAGAGACCAACCAAAAACAGTGAACTGAAGCAGGTCAGTTTCACACAAGAAAGGCAAAGTAGTAAATGTGGAAAAAAGGAAGAGTCATGAGGTGAAGTAAAAAAGGTACACAGAAAGAAATTGAGATAGTATGAAACATTCAGTGGGCAGTAAGCAAGCTAGACCAAGAGAGTGGGTGAAGATTGTTGTCATAGGCAAACACAGATCTTGCTTGTGCCCAAAGGCATAGGCCTGTGTCACAGATGGTGGTCTTGTTGGACCGGGAGGGGTGCCCAGAGCCCTGCACTCATAGTGATGGCAGGCTACTGCCATAAGTAAAGCAGCACGATCACGGAAGTGGCAGCATACCGTGTAGTGATCAGTAGGAGTGAATAGATCCTTTTTAACCTGTCACTATAGTGAAGCCTACCGGCTCACTCCCCTTTTAAAGTTCGGCTACTGTGTGCTTAACAGCTTTGGCTGCATAAGAATGGTGTGAAGTGCAGCGCAGAAGTAGTGTATTTGTGCTGGGTGTATGTGTGCCTGATGAGGGCGCCATACAAGGGACAATGCAGTACTGAGCAGAGTTTGCATGTGCTGGAGGTGCATGTGCATGTACTTGAGAGTAGTATAGTACCTGAAGGATGTAGTGCTGTACAGTGCTGCAGGATAAGTGCATGTGCTGGGTGTGTGTGTACCTATGAGTGGTATAATAGATTAAGTGTGCAGTGCGTGCAGGATGCACGCACAGTGCGTGCAGGATGAGTGCATGTGCTGGGTGTATGTGTATGTGTACCTGTGAGTGGTACAATAGATAAAGGATACAGTGTTGGGCAGTGCGTGCATGTTAATTGCAAGTGCTGGATTTATGTGTGCCTCTGAATGGTACCGTACATGGAGAATACAGTACTGTGTATTTTGTATGCTGTTACATGCACTGGGTGTATATGTGCCTGCGGATGGTACAATACTTGGAGGGCCCTGGGTTCCATTTTTGTATGCCTAGGCCTGTATGGTGAAACATGGAGTGGAGGTAAAGAGGTTAAGACAGATATGTGGATTGCTGCATTCCTGTAAGTTGGGTGAGACACACTGGGTATGGCCTCCTCTGTTCACTTCAAAGGGTGCTCTTTGATTCAGTGAGAGGTCACAAGAAAGGGACTGGGGCACATCTCATGAAGGAAATGGGGCTGATAAAAGAATCAAAAAGAGTAAGGCTGAGAGCCCTGGGCTAACTTTTTAATCCACATATCACTGTGGCTGACATCCAGATATGAACTCTGGTCACTCCTATGGCCTGTGTTGTGGGACGATCACCTTCTGAGAAGTCCCTGCTGTAACAGACTGCTTTTCAAGAGGAAAAGGGAGCAGAGGAGTATGCACTTCAAAAGAAACTGAACTCTAACATAAAACTTCAAAGACTCAGACCCTTAATCACATTTAGTGTCGGGAAATGAACTATGAGAAGGGGAGGTTGAGACCCCGAAAATTGGTATCTGCCAAGCAGCGAGACAGGCTATGTGAGAAGGGGAAGCTCTGTAAGACGTCTGCCTGTGACTTGGGCCAAGGCCTGCTAGTCTACATGGAATCCAAGACCACCTGCCCTGGAGCACCAGTGCCTGCCTGCTTTCCAAGACCAGTGTGCCCTGTGAGGAAGAGGAGAGTGTTGGAAGGAGAAGGTCCAGTGGGAATCCCTTTCAAACGGACTCGCTGTTTGAGGAGATGGCTGCTGCACTGATCGGGTTGCTGCCTTTGCGCAGGACTGAGTTGGCGACCCCAGTATGCCAGGAGAGGGCTGTTGGGAACTTAGTTGTGCTAAAAAATGTTGTGTGGTATGGGCCGAAGCCTAGCAAGGAATCGGTGCGGTGACCTTTTATGCCAGGAGGGGCAGCCTTGGTAATGACTGCAGTGCGGGAATGGCTGTAGTCTTGCATGGTAGCGGTGCAGTAACCCCATATGCCAGGAGGGGGCTGCCAAGGGGAGAAAAACTGCCATGCAGTAATGGCGAAGCCTTGTGCGGCAACCCTGTATTCCAGGAGGGGCTCCTTGGATAACTTTGCCTTGGGGGATCAGGCAGGAGCCTGTGGACAGTGACCGGTGGTGACTCGTATCCCACTGGAAGCAACAAAGACTGCAACTTGTTCGACCTCAGTTGGATGAGTGAACACGCCGTGGAAGCAATGTCACCCATGTGGAATCAATAACGGGATTGTCGAAGCCTTCCCCCCCCTCTAAATCGGGAGTATGTGAGCACTTACGCCACAGGAGAACACTGCAGGAAACCGCTGATCAAGGCAGGAGCGCAACTGCGAGGGAGAGAACTTGGGGCCACTGTCCATGTGCTGAGTCAGGGTGCAAGCAACTCACCTGACTTGGACTGGAGCTACTGCAAGCGCTTGTGGACTGAGCGTACTCTAGGACAGTGGGTAAGACTTGATTCTGGCCTAACAACCCTCGCGGGAGGAGACTTGCTGAAATCGAGCTCCTATGCGTTGGAACATGATTTACTTTAAATCAGAGTTGTAGTGAACTCTTGAGACTCCGACTACTTGTGAGTCATACCCTGGATGTTACCAGTAGTGAATGAGGAATAACCACAATCGCTAACGCAAGGAGTGAGTGGGACAGGAAATCGCTAGAGAGGCACTAGAGCCCCGACCTCAGGGGAGGACTGTGTAATTATTTTTGTATGTTTATTTGTTCCTTTGTAGGGGTAGCAGTAGAAATAGAATACTTCTCTACTGTTATAAAAGCGAGTATTTGCCTGGACATGGATTTATTGCTGCATGCATTTTGAGTTGTGAACCTGTGTTCACTAATCTGTATCCACACCTCCTCCTTAAAAGTTGCAAAATGGGGATTACTATGTAGAGCAGGTGGAAATGAGTTCCAAATTTTCGCAGCACTGCTGTAGAAGAACGTCTTCATCCAAAACTCTTGTTTGAATGTAGGAGGCTCAAGAGGGATGTGTTCTGCATTCTTCAGTCCCTGTTGTTTGCCAGAGACTCAATTTCTCAGTGCTAAGGAAAAAACGAAATACGAAGAAATCTCACTACTGTTCTCTATCAGTAGAGAGTATTGCATAAGTATATGTGGTTAAAGAACAGTTCAGGACTAGGCTTCACGGTGATGCAAAATAGGTGAGTTCACTAGAAATTAGAATACACAGTCAGCAAGCATCATGAGCTGGAGCAGGAGAGGCTTTTTCAAATCAGACGGGAGTCCTGTCATGCATAGGAATCTCTTAGAGGCTTTAATAGAGGCACATGCTTTACCACAAGCAGTGGCATTTGTGAAGTGTGTGGCACAAACAAATGAACAGGATTTTTTGTCATGGGGAAATGTATTAGCAGCTAGGCGCACCCCCCATCTGTGCCATCAGATTCAAAACATATCCCTGTCGTAGTGGCCCAGGCTGTCTCACCCCATGAGCCTGAGTCAAACACTACCACAGATACTATTACACCTCATTATGCTGAGACGGCATGTTTACATCTTCAAGAATTTCAGGAAGTTATTCCATTGCATGAGAAACAATTATGGGAGACTAGATGGTGCTACCAGTCAGGGGACAATTTGATCTATAGACAAACATCTACAGGTACACCAGTGATGCCTCCGGCTTTACTCATGATAGCACTTAATCAATTGCATTTACCAGCTCACATCTCGAGAGAGCATTTTTCTATGCAAATGCAACAAGTTTGATTTGTTCCTAACTTGCATGATATACTTACTATGTACATTTATAATTGCACTATTTATCAACAATTCTCTCCAAACCCCACATTGAAGGTGATAAATTCTATCATACTACGACCACAAGGTCCTTTTAAGGCTCTTCGCGTTGATTTTATTGACATGATCAGTCGATGCAACAACTATCGGTACCTCATAGTTGTGATGTCCTTTTTCCGGATGGGTTGAAGCAGGACTTTGTGCTAAGTCACCTACTACTTTTCTGATTATAGAGGTGATTCCCCGCTAGGGAATTCCAGAAGGGATAAGATCTGATAAGGGCACACACTTTGTCAATGCTATTTTTACACATCTCACAACAATGCTAGAGATAAAGCATAAATTATCTTCTGTTTACCACCCCCAGAGTAATGGTATAGTTGAGCGCCTTAATGGCTTGCTGAAAAATAAGATAAGCTAGTTATGTGCCACAGTTCACAAAAAATGGTTGTATTGTTTACCATTAGCATTATTTTCCCTTAGGAACACACCTAGTTCAGATAACCACCTAACTCCCCATCAGATAGTGGCAGGAAGACTCATGAATATGCAGATACCTGCCACTAGATGTAAGGTGCAAGGAGAAAGTACAGCTGAAATTCTGAATGATGAATTGCATGTCTATCTCTTTGAATTAACAAAGGCTGGAAAGTTAATTTCCAAACGGGCAACCAGAGGAAAGGAGAAGCACGCCACCACCGAGGTCAACCTCCCAGCTGTGCAAATAGGAGATCAAGTTTTTGTCAGGAACTTTGTTTGGAAATGAAAAGATCACAAGATCAATGGTTCTTTTTCTGTAACGATGAGCACCCTACTGCCATCGAAGTCAATGACAGGAAGCCATGGATCCACCTATCGGATGTTCGAATGAACCCCGCTTCACTCCAAGCACTGCCAGCAATATAAATGGGGAAAAGAGGGGGTAAGAAGAATGCGACTGTAAAGATCCCCCTCTACCTTGGGACAATGTTTCAATTAAACAAATGGAAAGTTATGTATTTTTGTTTTCTTTTTTCTTTGTGTCTCTTTTGATACTGTTATTTCTGTTGTTGCTTTTCTATAGTGATGCATGCTTAAGCTCTACTTACTATATCACACACCTGCAAAGAGAACTGTCTACTCATACCAATGTGCCCCATAATATCCATGCTAGCCTGCTAGATAACATGTGGTATCAACATATGTCAGAAATAGGATTAGAAGGCACCAATGAAACATGTTTTGTTTGTTCATTGACATCTCGCGCCACAGGATCAGATAGATTATACTCAACTAAAGAAGTACCCCAAGAACAGCTTTACCATTCTTACACCTCGATCTCTGTAGGTTTAAGGTCCAAATGCAACAGACCCATGTTAAGGTAGCACATTTTTTAGTTAATGCCACAAAATATGACTCCTTACTAGAAGTATTATATATTCTTACAAATAGGCAGGACGTTAAGGATGAGATAGCAAGAATGCAGAAAATAGGTCGTCCTAACATTCAGAATGGATAGAAATGGTTCTAGGTTTAGGCTTTTTAGGAGTGACACGACTGCCCACTGTGTGATTATTTTGTAAACCCCTGGATTGTGTTTGTAGGCCACGACTCAATTACTGTATCAGTTTATGCCCATGATCAATGGCATCCTGATATTGAGTTTTCCTGTAGGGCCATATTCCTATGGAATGGTAGTGATATCAGTCAGGATGCAGTAGGAAAGTGTGCACGTGAATGGGATGATAATATTGTGCAATACGCTTTGATGGATAGTACAGCTAGTCCAAGAACAGTCATGAGACTAATGTGTGTTTCTTTGTTCAGAGGACATGGCACTGTGAATGTAGGGGAAAATATCAACTGCAATACCATGATAGATAATGCCGACATGCAGGGGGGGCACCTCCAGCCTCATGGACTATTATTGACAGTGTGGATAACTGCTATACACCCAGTTGCCATCTAACTGGAATGGCCTCTGTTCTTTGGTTATTTTGCGCACACCGGTCTTGGTCATTCTTGGAATTAATATTTCTAGACTACATGATCAGCCCATGAGCTGTCCAATGACTTTGCTACATCATTACCGGAGAAGAGCTGCAGAATATTATGGTACTACCACTTGGAAAGATCTTCCCCCAAGAACACAGGTTGTTCAATGATGCTCACTTGTTCTTTGGAAGTGTTCTACTGTTTGTTCAAGCAGCAGCAACTGCTCGATGGTTACAAATAACTAGATGGGAACTCCTGAAGGTGATTAATGCTACTAAAAATGGATTCAGTGGCATAAAGGAAGAGCTGCATGCCGTGAGAATGATGATCATGCAGTACCGTTATGTACTTTGATCTTCTGACGGTCATGGAAGGAGGCGTACGCATCAAGATAGGGACTGCTTGTACATACATTTCCGCAAACGATGCGGGCAATGGAACATTGTCGGAAGCTATACAAACTTTGCACAATCTACAAAAGGAAATGGTGGCTGAAGTTGGTACCCCAAATGAAGGGTTCAAAGGGTTGTTTAATTGGCTACCATCCTGGATGTCGGGACTGTTTAAGGCTTTATTGTCATTTCTTGTGCTATTGCTTTTGTTATGTTGTGGTATTCAATTAGTTATAGCTTGTTGTAAGAGGATAAGTACAAAGGTAGGAGGGATGTTCACAGCTAGCCTACCTACACAAGTAGTAGATGCTCATGGTAATACATATCATTTGATACCAAGTGCAGATCCAGGATTAAAGAAAGTAGTTGAAATATCAACTAGAGGGGGAGAATGTTAAGGAGAAAATGAAATACGAAGAAATCTCGCTACCCCAGACATCACTAAAGAGCGTTGCTGAACTATACGTGGTTAAAGAAAAGTTCAGGCCTAAGCTTCACAGTGATACAAAATATGTGAGAGTTCAATAGAAATTAGAAAGCACAATCAGCACGTTTCAGTTAAATAAAAACACATGTTTAAACAAGCCTTGGAAGAGTTTATGATCACAGCACATGTCTCATTCTCCTAGTTAATGGAAACGTGACCTGGAGAATATGGGTGAAAGATAATCTCAGTTAAGCGTTCACAGTATCAGATAAGTAGCCTTTGGAGCAGCGCAATAAACATTCACACACGCTCAAGGGGAAGTTAATGTTTCATCAAAGCTTTGTTAGACTTAAGATAAGAGCAGGGGTGTGGAATTTAATAAAATATCTACTTGTCCATGGGGCAGGTTGCTTCATAAATCTACTTGTCCTGTAACAAAATCCACTTGTCCCTTTGGTGCGGCGACAAATTATGGCAGTAATCTCATTATATAAGAGCTTCGATATAGCCTCTCTGATTATGCCAGGGCTCATTCCATAATAGTGTTTGAATACTTGCAATCCCCTTATATTGCCACGTTTCCACAGATCTACATACTGGGGCTGAAGGTAGTGGTAAGCAATAGTTCCAGGGTTAGAATGCCCTTTTGAGTCTGTGCAAACCTACTAACTTGCATGTTTTAAGGGTTTTCAACAACTCTTCTCTAATCTGTTACCATACTGAGAAATGTTGGCATTTACTCCTGACAATGGCAGACGTAAACCTTCTTCCAGAGTTGAGGGGAAAAAGTGGTTGGAGGGAAAGTGAACTTGCAAACACTCATGAGCACACATGCATATTTGCTCATGCTAAAATAAAGTTCACAAATATTTTATAGGAGTACTATTTCTTGACCTACTTCTGTAAATTCTTGGGAATTCAGGAAAGTTGTATAGCTGCACTTAATGCAAGGACATATACCATGGGTGCACTTTTGAGACTTTCTTTAATAATTGGGCCCCTAATTTGGTCTGTCGTTGACCGTGACCTTTTGTGTTTATTAAAATTCTGTCTCTCTCTCTCTCTGTATCATCTGGCTTCACTGTGAGTGACAGCATTCTGCTCTTTCCCAAGGAGCATATCGGCACACAAAGTAGTTGTGTTCAGTGCCAGTAACTGGCAGTGGGTGCTTTTTGAGACCAAAAACAACTTTTGTGATTTTGACAGTGTTTGTTATAATGGTGAGGGCCTGGCAGCTCCCACACCAATAAGGTTTTACAAAAACCATGCCAAAACAAGTCACACAGTGACAAAACTAAAAAGATGACCACCAATTTCAGACCTACTGGCTTTGCCAATGCTTGTTTATTTTTGTTTCCCATAATCTTATTGAAACTGGTTCCTCAGATTTTCCATTATGAATATTTTTGGAAAATACTAGCATACATCAACACGTTACTAAATGATGCTACAAAGAAATGGTACCTAAAATTTTACAGTGGTTTAGCGAAATGTTTTTTTCCTGCTTTCATTTTTTTATGAACATTTTATTTTGAAAACATTGATTCTTTCTTGCTTTCAAGCTTCTGCAAATATTTGCATCAAATCAGAGCATTATACATAGCCTCATATTGCTAAACTTTGAAAACATGTGTACACATTTTTATACTGGAACCACTGTCAGTAGTAAAGTCAGAGCTTACAACATTTACTTAGAGTGCTCACCCTAATAAAGGCTTTCAATTAATGAACCATAAATACAAGTTTGAACAGCATTAACATATGGACAAAAATATTACCTTAACTGCAGACAGTGCCCTTCCCTGATCCATAATGTGGTACTGCAAACTGGCAGCCACAGGGTTTGTGCTGCAGGGGGTTGGGCCTACTTGTCCCAAGGACAAAATACACATGAAAACCTGTTGCCCTTGACCCCAAACATGTCCTGGGCGTCGGGTTATAGGAAATCCACATCCCTGTAAGAAAATGTAGAGAAGGTTACGAGTTTAAAGGAGACGGGTGATGCGATGTTTATGTAGAAATATATAATTAACTAATGTATTCCTTGACCTTTTATTGGCTTTTTTAGATGATTGTGTTTAGGTCATTACTTTTTCAACTATGTAAGCACCTGCCTGTGAGCAGCAAATTGAGTTCAGCTGTTTACCTCTGCAAGGCCAGCTGTTCTCCTGGCCAAGACAAGTAATCCTACTTTTGCCTTGCCAAGACAAGTCTTTTCTTTCTTTATTTCAGTTTTCCTGCAACATCAGCTAATAGGAGGGTGTCGACGTGAATGGCTGGTGCATGTGGTCTTGAATTGTGCTGTTGTGCAGAAGTGGGCCGTTGTAGCATTAGAAGGACAAAAAAGTAATGTGATCAAATTTTTTGCAGCCAGACACAAAGCAAGTTGCTACTGGGGAGGGCTACGTGAACAAGCATCTAAACTGAGATTTTAAGATCTTTTTCAGGAATACACTGCCTGACATGCCAAAGGAACCTAAGTTGGTACCGTACCCTCTTGGCCAGAGCAGCAGTTTGTCCTTGATGGTTAAGTCTGTCATTAAGGAAGAAACCCAGGGATTTGGCATTCTCCACAGTAGCCGGTTTACAATAAAGCAGTTTAGAGGAGTCAATCCACAGTTGTACAGGTACGTTTTATTTCTTCAGAGACATTAACTGAAATTATATTTTTGAGGGTTGAGTTAAAGGTGAGGATATCCATTTTTGGACATTTTCCAAGGTGCTGGTGAGTAATTAAATGTCTTTAAGACATGCTATCTTTAAATGGCTCTAGGTGTCATATTGATTGATAATGAGGTCACATTGATGAAAATCTAACTGAGAATGGCACAGAGTGGTTCTAAATACAGATTGAACAATGATAGAGACAGAATGGGACCTCGAGGAACACTTTGTTGCAGGCTAACAGACACACAGTTATGCATTTTAACTGCTTCAGCTCAGTTTGACAGATAGGAAGGGAATTAGAACTACAATTTTGATGCCCATTTTTTTCTTTCAATATGTTTATAAGACGGATATGATGGACCAAATGGAAAATGGCTAATAGGTGTAGAAGCACAAGTAGGCAAGTGTTTCCTGAGGTGCACTGATCACAATTTGTAGAAGAGCATTATCTGTGTAGTAAACTTTTCTTAATCCAGATTGAAAATTGTCTATCAAATTGTGTGAATGGACGTGAAGTGCAAGTTGAGAGATTACACAACGTTTTTCTGCCCTAAGTTTAGTCGAAGTAGAGTAGGTTTATCTTCAAATATTCCCAAGACTTCTCAGGGATTTTCTTTTGTCATACAAGTCTGTTGAGAACCAAAGCGCAGAGGGCTTCGGTCTTTCTACTTTTCAGAGGAGCCAATCATTGTAATTTGCTGTGGTGACCGTAACATAGCAGTTTAATACCATTATAGTAGCCCTACTGTCGCAGAGGGTCCTTGATGATGTAGTACGCACTTGTCCCTCTTCACTAACATGCCTCTATGAAGGTGAATCCTTTTCTCCTGTCCTGTTGAAAACTTGGTTCCAAATTGTCTACAAACTGGTCATTACCTACATAAACTAATAACTGGATGTATCAATCACAAATAGGCATAACATTGAGTTGACTGATTGCCACTATCTATTTAGTTTGCTTTATTTTTCAGCAAACTGGTGCTTGTTTGTCATCTTTTGTTTGTCATCTTTTGTTTGTCTATTATGTGACCTTCGCAAGTACTGCCTATCACAATTCACCTTGAAGAACACCCATGTGTTATTTTTATTCTGTAGTAGCAAAAAACATTTTTCTGTTTGTAAACTGGTGTAGACTCTTCCTTTTGTTCTTCTCCAACATGTGCATGAAGAGAACTATCTTCAGCCTCCTGCTGAGCAGCAATTTGTTGCACAAAAATGCTTTAGACTGAATCAATATACAAATTATGTTTGAAAATCCCAGATTCTGAGCATTACCGGGTTAACCCCATATGCTAATACTTGCATCTTGTGGATGGGCAGAATTGCTGCCCTAAAAATGGTTATCTTGTCTGAGTTGTAAATCATTTTTCAATCCTTACCTATAGAGATACTGAGAACAAACTTTAAAAAGGGCAGAGGCAGATGATTAAATGTAAACAGGCATTGTTAAACAGGAAAACCTTAAAGGCATTCACACAAAGGTTGCTGTACTGTGACTGAGTAACAACACCAGCCAAAATCTGTCCTCTCCCATGAGGAACCTAGGCAACAGTGCTTAGTCCTCCCTTTGCGTGCCTGTGAAGTAGGATCCTGCCATAGCCTTGCAACAGCACACCACCGCTCGGTTTCATCTGCTTTGTTGGGGAGGTAGAGCATGAGCGAAAGGACCTGAAAGATGGTGAACTATATCTGGGCAGGGTGAAGCCAAAGAAAACTTTAGTGGAGGGACATAGCGGTCCTGACTTGTTAATCGGTTATCAGTCCTAGGTATGGTGGTAAAAAACTATTCGAACCTTTTACCAGCTGGTTCCCTCTGAAGTTTCCCTCAGGATATCTGGCGGTCTGAAACCCCATTTTTATCTGGTAAAGCAACTGATTAGAGGTCTTGGGTATGAAACGATCTCAACCTAGTCTCAAAGTTTAAAGGGATAGGAAGCATGGCTTCCTGTTGTGAAGCAAGGCATTGAATGCTAGTGCCTAGTAGACCATTTTTGATAAGCCGAACTGGTGCTGTGGGATGAACCAAATGCCGGCTTAATTCACCTGATGCTCATCAGACCCCAGAAAAGGTGATGGTTGATATAGACAGCAGAACAGTGGCCATGGAAGTCTGAATCGCCTTAGGAGTGTGTAACACCTGCCAAATCAACTAGTCCTGAAAATGGACAGCCAGTCAGTGCTGAGATCCACGGGTCTAAGCTGCGATGAGTAGAAGGGCCGCTCTGGGGCAAACAGCGACTCAGGTGAAGCTTCTACAGATGCAGATGGTGGTAGGAACAAATATTCAAACAAGAACTTTGTAGAGCGAGGTGGAGAAAGGTTCCATGTGAACAGGTGCTGAACATCGGTCAGTTGGTCTTAAGAGATGGACAAGCTCCATTTGTAAGGCAAATGTGGTGGCACCTACTGTCCTCAGCAGATAAAAAGGGAGTCTGGTTCAGATCAGCAGAGATGGGAACCCTTGCGGTGTCCAGTGCAGTAATGCAAATGATCCTGGGAAGTCAGCAGAAGCCCTGGAGAGAGTTCTCTTTTCTTTCTGAAGGCCAGAGCATCCTGAAATGGGTTTAACCCAAGCCTTGGAAAACATGACAGTTCCAGCAGCATCTGTTGAGCTCTTTCAAGTCATTGAAAATTCAGAGGAAATGGTGTAAATCTTACACTGAGCCAATCCCAGTAAGTATTTTGAGCCTGTAGTTGCACCTATGCCCCACCGGCACTAATTTTTCCTTTTGAGACTATGACCCCCCCAGCAAGAGAGTGAAGAACACACAAGGTGGAAAGGAGGAGGAAGAGAAAGACAGAAAAGATGTGACAAAGGAAGAAAGCAGAAACCTGCACGAGTAAGATAAATAAGCTGGGAGTGTCAGGAGGTGGATTAAAGAGAAATTAGGTACACTCAGGACTATGCAACCTTGGTATTCGGTCTGTGAACATACAAGAGCGATTCCCATGGGCTTCTAAGCAAAAGGTTGGTCCCTGGCACCTACAAATCGTTGTACCTAATTCTACAACGGGTCTCCAAGGAGAGTAGCCTCTTGCGTGTTGGAACAATGTCATCATTGTGGTGAAGTGTGGCTCAATGGTTAGAGCGGCAGACCCTGATGCAGAGATCTGGCCCGGGACCAGGGTTCAATTCCCGCCTCGGCGGGTCTTGGGCTCAATTTCCTCGGACCTGATAATTCTCGCCTCGGTGCCTATTCTAATCCTGGGTCCCACTCTGCAACTCTGGGCAATAGCTTGCTTAATCTCCACAACGGCCCCAACAGCGCTGGGATGCCTGGCTTCACCCTGGGGGTGCCCAGGAGTGGACATTTCACAGGGAAAAGCCAGGAAGGGTTCCACAGCAGTATGCGTACAGCGCCAGGACACCCCTTTGGGGGTATAAGTGCGCTTTACAAGTACAAATTTCATTTCATTCATTCATTTCATTTCATTCATTCATGGGCAATCGCAAGTCAGATGTGCAACATCTGGATAAGGATGGCTGTAAGGGCTGGGTTGGTCAGGCTGGGATGCAAGGCATGCGCTGCAGATGGACACGGCGTCACCTTCAATTATGGCAGTGACCCAGGCCCCCCTTGTGGTTCACCCCAGCTGTGTTGGCCTTCTCTCTTTGTACCTTTCCATGAGGCCGGCGCCTAACAGCTCACTTTGAAATGATGCAGAACAGGGGAATTCAAATGTTTAATTAAAACAAAGTAGTGCAAAGGCCCAAGGTGGGTGCTGACTGATTTCTACCCACTGCTCTGAACATCAAAGTGAAGAAATTCAATGAAGCATTGGTAAACGGTGTTGAGTAACTATTACTGTCTTAACCTCTTGTCAGTCATAGTAGTTTACCTCCAAGTGGTCCCATTGCTAACTATCTCTATATGACCAGTCTTGTATAAAAGCAGTCTAACAGACATAGGCCAAACAAGGTTGCTATCATGGTCATGATAGTTCCTTGATCAAAAAACCCTGGTAAGATGGCAGAAGTAGGCACAAATGATTAACCTCCTTAACGATTTTGTGATCCTCACACTCTGGTCCAACAGCACAATTAACAACTTAATGAATCACAATATATCGCCAAGTTCACCCTTCGTACTACTTGAAAAGGAGCAAGTCATTGATCTCAGTGAAAATCTCAAATCTGTACCTTTACAATTACTGCATAAAGACAGACATATACATCCAAACTAGACAGATTTGTCAGAAACTTCATAGATGTCTGGCAATTTAGCAATCAGAAGGATGACTTCATTAATAAAAAAAACACAGCCTATGAAAAGTATAATTGCAATCTATGCAGACACAATAGGAACCTACAAACCACTTTTAAGCATGTCTCTAATAAACTCAAAGGATTCTGCTTAAAAAAGTATTGCGTTAAATGTGACAAAGAAGCAGATTTGAACAAGATTGCATTTAACTAACAAATATAAAGACAGAAAAATGAAAGGAAAACAGAGCTACAGTTCCTGTTTAGCTTCTATGACTTGAGAATAGCCAAAAGAAAATGGAGTCTCTCAACATGCTACACATATACACTGAAGATTTCAAAATTACACTATACTCTCGTTTCAGTAAACCATGAAAACCATAGTCACAAGAAATATAGCTGCTGATGAAATTTGAAAAGGTATATGAAAAGAAAAATCAATGTCCTAAGAGTTCCTCAATTTCTAACAAAAGCAGCAATGAGGTTGCAAAAAAAAGATCTGAGAGAAAAGAACATGAATCCAGAAATAGATGCACATTTATTATGAAACTGACTAACAGATGAAACAATTAACGAAAGGCGTAGAGACCTGTTGGAGATGCTAGCGTTTCCCTGGATGTGGAAAAAGCTTTTGACTGGTGGAGTGGCTGTACCTCTTCCAGGTCATGTCCCATATGTGAATGGATGATGATTTCATTGGTACGGTTTGCCTGTTATATAACCCCCCCACCCCCACCTGCTGAGGTATTTTTCTGACCCCCTCCTGATTAGCCCACAGTACTCATCAGGGATGCTCCTTGTCCCCACTGCTCTTTCTCCTTGCAATAGAATCTTTAGCTGTAGCTCTTCACAGAGCAAGCAACGTTGAAGGGCCCTCCCCCTGCAATAGGGGTGATTAAGGCCCTGCTCTATGTAGATGATATTTTGCTCCTTCTATCACACTCACACCCCGTCCTATTTTTGCTGCTGTAATGTCCATTATAGAAAATTTTTCTACCCTCTTGAGATATAAAGTACGTTGGAGGAAATGTGAAGCTCTTCCCATTATCAGAACTACCATTAATGCTTGCACACATAGCTATAACATAAAGAGGATAATTTCCTCTGTTTAAATGAACGCTCAAAGCAGGATTTCCAGAAGCAGTCGCACCTCAACTTGTCACTGTGGGGGAAAGTTCAAACGGTGAAGATGACTTTCCATTATGTCTTCCGCATATTACCCCTCCTGATACTCAGTCAGCTTCTTGCAAGCGTTGTAGCAGACATCATATTCTACATTTGGAGTGTGTGCAAACCAAGGATTCATGCATTTCGACTGTGGGTTGATACAGTGGCGGGTGACCTGTGGCTCCCCCACCTGACCTCCTATAGCACAGCTTCCTCTTATCTCAGATAGCGGCACCTATACATCCTGGTCATACGACTTCACTCTGGGAACGTCTAGAGCATCACCTTCTTAAATCCTCGTACCTCTTCACTACCAATCCAACAATACCTTCCAACCCAATTCTGGCTGCGATGTCAGTAGCATGGAATTAAGCCCTTCAGCTCATGGGCATTTCCCCCTTTCTGCTTCGTAAGGCCTCATTATGGCATAACACAGCTCTCCATATCGTTGAGCAGTTGTTCTATTGAACGTCCTGCAATGAGTGTGGCCTACAACAGCTCAACAACATACTTGCTGAAGGGAGGCTTAAGCCATTCTTGTCCCTAAGGACTGAATTTAGGCTCCTTGCTACTGATCACTGGTGTTATACCAATTGGCCCACTGCTTTCGCTCTATCTGTGGTACATCCCAAGTGGACTTGCACTTGTCACCTCTTCTCCAATATCTGCAAACATGAACCCAATATAAGGGAGAAGTATGTGGCCTTTACAAGGTTCTCATGAAGGTTCTCCATTGTCTCCCGACTTTCACACCTACTAGGCTCCTGTGACACCTGCACCTAGGAAAAACCTACACTCCGGACACCAGGGCATTGCTCCTTTTTGACCATGACAAAGTCCTTGGGGAGTCCAGGTTGAAATTCTTGTAATTAAAGATTCTGCATGATTGTTATTGGTCCCCTTGGAAACTCAAAAGGACAAAGCTTTTACCCCATGACCTCTGTTGGAGGTGTAGTGCGGATCACTGTGACCTATTCCACATCCTATAGTCCTGCTGAGCTATGACTGCCTACTGGGTAGAAGTGTGGGACTGACTTCGACTAGGGGGCCGTGGTTGATCACTCCCTCCCCCAAGCTTGCTCTCCTCCATGATATTTCCTATCTCCCTGACTTGACATGACATGCACATCTATGATTGGCTATCTCGCTTGCCCTGGTCAAACTGTACACTTCTTCATTGGTGACAGCCGGTCATACCTTCACAATCCGAATGGCTATTCGAACTCCACCAAGTAGCCTGCCACGATAGAACCACATTTAAGCTGAATGATAAACTGCACACTTTTGAAGCAGCGTGAGGTCCTTTCCTTGAAAGTGGTGCTAGGGGTGTTTTGATCCCCTGTTTAAATACCCTTCTTTAGCATCCGTGTCAGATGACCAGCCCCTGGTAGGCCCCATTACTGAGGCGATGCTGGCCACTACATCCCGTTTGCTGGTCAGTGTGCTCCTATCTCTTTCTCATTTGGTGATTTCCCCCCCCGTGTTTCCCCTATGGCTCTACTTCCCCTCTCATCCTCCTATACTATAATGTCTTCTCTCCAAGCTCTTTTATGGGTATCAAAGAACAATCTTCTTGTTTGCTTTCAAGGAGCGTGATAACCATCATTGGGGTGGGTTTGTCTTGGTTGTTTGTGACCCGTCTCGGGGTCCATATGTGATGTTCCCTATTCACCCTGTGAATATCTCATTTGCACTGGATGTCCTGTACTGTGTTGATTTATTTAGGTTTGTGCCTGTTTGTGACATGGAGAACCAATAAATAGATGTTCCAACAAAAACAAAAGCGGCATAGAAACTTTATGAACCATAAGAGCACCTAAAAGTGCAAACTTTAGTGATCTGGAAGATAGAATACGAGAACTACAAATATAAAGACATCATGAAGCTAGAATGACCTTGATGGAAGAAACTGTGATACACATTACAGAATATGCCAGCAACATTCATCCAAGGCTCGATTAAATAATCAAACTGAAACACCCAATGAAACTGGTTATGAGCACTGCAAAATGAAAATCAAACTGCTGCACACCAAAGCAAAATACCTAAGAAAAATACATAGCTTAACAAACCTCATTAAAAAAAGATATGCAAAACCAAAGGGCAGTTTCAAAGAATACCAAACCGTGTTAAAAAAAAGACAAAATTGCCAGAGTAGTCACTGATGGGCCAGGGGATTTCACGTCAGAAATGTGGATGACATTTATAAGTATTACAAAGAAATACTTGAAAAAGAAAATAAGATCCAAAATGTGGCCCTAATGCCCGAATCCCAGAGGAATGGACTTATAAGTTGTGTAACAAAGTAATAGTTCTTGAAATAAAACAAGCATTTGACGAAGCCAACTAAAAATGCTTGTTCATCTTTTATTTATTATTTATATATTAATTAAACTTATAATGCGCAACAGCTACCCAAAAGGGTTTCCCGGCGCAAACGCAGATACAGAGGCTTATGTCAAGGCAAAGGCAGCAGGCTAATGATTAAAAAACCATGTCTTCAAGGATTTACGGAAATGAATGTAGTTAGTTTCGGTCACGAAGAGCTAGGGGCATAGCATTCCAGAGTGAGGGGCCAAGATGTGAAAAAGACCTACCGCCCATCCTTGCTAGTTTGATTTTTGGGACAGAAAACCTCCCTGCGTAGATGAGCGAAGGTCGCGAAGAGGGACATAGGGATGAACCAGTGATTGAAGGTATTTGGGGGCCGTACCACTTTTGATTTTAAACATGTAGCTCAGGGCTTTGAACTTAACTCAGTTCTCCACCCTGAGCCAGTGCAAGTCACGGAGATGGCCGGAAACAGAGGAAGTTCTGGGGATCCGGCATAAGAGCCTAGCTGCAGCGTTTTGAACCAGTTGCAGCCTGCGTGTTACCTCTTTGTTAGAACCCAAGTACAGAACATTGCCGTAATCAAGTCTTGAAGTAATCAAGGCATGAACAACAGTCCTCTGAGTGGGTTCTGGTAGCATCCAGATAACTTTTTTTAGCCACTTCAAGATAGTGAAACAGGTAGCAGCTACTTTAACAACTTGGTTATGCATACTTAGTGTATCATCCATGATTACACCCAGATTTCGAGCTTGGCGGACCGGTATAGGAAGAGCACCCATCTCGCAGGGCCAATGTTGAGGACCTCAAAGTTCCCTATTTTTCCCAAATATAAGAACCTCGGTTTTTCCTCCATTCAGTTTGAGGTAGTTAGATTGCATCCATGATGCAATATTCCTCAACCCCAGCTGAAGGGGAGAAGTCCCTGTCGTGCTCTTCATAGATAGAGAAAAATGATTTGCGAGTCATCCGCATAGGAGAAAAGGGTCAGCCCAGATTTCTCTGCAATATCCGCCAGGGGTCTTACATATAAGTTAAAAAGTAGGGGGCTAAGGATAGAGCCTTGAGGTACCCCATGAGTTAGAGAGTGGATATCAGAGCTAGTTATGGGAGAAAAACTTGGAAAGTGCGACTTGTGAGGAAGGAAGTGAGCCATTTCAGAGCCGGCCCACATAAGCCCAACAAACTTAGGGTTTTAATTAACACAGCATGGGACACCGTGTCGAAAGCTGCACTCAGATCCAACAAAATGAGGGCCACGGTGTCTCCAGCATCAAGATGGTGGCGTAGTCTTTCGTTTACCCCCAGCAGGGTGGTTTCTGTTGAAAAACCGGCTCTGAAACCCGACTGTGAAGGATGGAGAAAACTTTGCGCATCGACAAACAGTGAAAGCTGTGCATGGATATGTTTTTCTAAGATTTTAGAGAAGACCGGTAAGAGTGAAATGGGACGATAGTTAGAGAGTAGTTCAGGGTCAGCATTTGCCTTTTAAGAAGAGGCATTACCATGGCATGTTTCCAATCAGGCGGGACGATTGCCTCCAGCAGGGAGGCATTTAAAAGATCCATGATTACCTGCAGCGATGGTGGTTCCAGCTGCTGGAGTACGGAAATGGGCAAGGGATCCCTTGGCGATCCTGATTTTATACTACCCAAAAGTTTTTAGGGTGGTGATGTTTAGCAGAGGCCATGTGTCCAATTGATTAGTAAGAAAATTAGGGCTCCAATCTTGGTTGGGGGGCATGTCGTCCATGGAAGATGGTGTGGATGTTCCTGGGGAAGGAGAAAAATTGTCAACCTGCCCTCGTACTATATCCTGATATATACTGTCAACTTTTTGAACAAAGAAAGTGGCCAGGTCCTTACATTGTCTTTCTTGACTTCACTGTGTCCTCCGGTCTGCAGTGGGTGTGGCGGACACTGGAAGGTCGAAACTGCTATTCGAACTCCAGTCCTAGAATATCTGGGGAAAGAGCAACTTTCCCCAAATATTCCAGGAGGCTAATTTAGTGTTCCAACTCCAGTGCTGGAATATTTTGGGAATAGTTATTGATCCAGCGCTAACAATAAAAATTATTCTCCTCTATGCTTCGGTCATCCAGGTGCAACTATTCCTCCAACACACAAACTATATCCATAGGACGGTGGGGCCCATAACACCGCACATACATTCACTTACTCATTTATTCCCTGGATTTCCTCCGTCCTTAACTTAGGAGAAAACGATTCGCTGGAAGGAGACGGGATACTTCTTTTAACATGACATAATGTTTCTCATTTTCTTTAAGGTATTCCGCTCATTGGTCGATGGACCAACTAGTAGGAATCAGTTGATGGTGATTAAGACCAGCTCAATCACAATAAACTTTTTAACAATTTACCTTAATCATTGAGCTAAAGAATCACTGAGTCATTTGTTTAAAGAATAATAAAGTTTATATAAATTTTCGAAGCAAGAAAATGAGGTTAAGCTTATTATTCAGATTATTACATTTATCATCAATATAAGAATAAATTGAAATTCAATGCATATCTATTAGACGGAAAAATAAGGTTGTCATAGTAAGAACTCTAAAAGACCAATCTATCGGTCTTGGAAAAATCTAATAGTTCTAAATGAAAAATCTATCAGGAAAAAAAGGTTCTCCAAAAGCAGCATCTTATACTCAACTGGAAAATAAAAATAGCAGCATCAGCTCGTCCGCATCAGCAACCGCAACTTCACCCATCTACAGCATCTAACTTCTCCAGCATCTCACTTTCCAGCATTCAACCCCTCCCACCAAGAGTAGGTCTTCTTATACCCTAATTCTAGCTTACTGAATAAAATGTTGCATCTTCATGGCGTGATTCTTTCTCATTGGTCCACTCAGGCCCATATACATTTTAATCAAACTTCCTTGTCTTAACCAGTTCCTTGTGGAATGTCCATGCTTGCATCGTTTCCCACAGTTCATGACATTGCTCATCCGCTTCGATCAGTCCAATTTGTATCTTTTTCTGCTACTTTTTAGATTTAACAGTTCCGTCCATTTATTCAGTTTGACTTCTCACGCTTCTTGCTGATCATCTTGGCACACATCTGCTCAGAAAGGTCACAATAGCCTTGACCATACTTCCATCTTAGCCTCTCAGCACGAACACGTGATCATCCTTTTCCCCAGCCTCTCTCCTCTACCACACGGTTTCTTGGACATGTGTACTCTAGCAAATGGCGGCCATTTTATATCGCTGCTCGACAGGCCTAAGCACACTATTTTCAAAGATAAACAAAATATTGTTAAAACAAAGAATATAAACCCTTTCGTTTCCCTCCCATCTTTCTACGTACCCCAATTAGGTATTACCTAGCAAAAAGCAACATATAAAGCCGTCCCTTACTTACCATCGCCTTATTTTGCAACCACACGTTTTATTTAAAAGCACAGATCATGCATTTATTATTTAATTAGTACGCAAATATTATGTTATGTTAGACACGTAAACAATTATAAGTTGATTATTTTGCACACAAAATAGCGTGTTACCTTTAACCCTTTTATATGTACCATACATTGTTGGTTATTTACTTAAACGAACATGTTTATTAATTATTTTACGAAATTATTTGGAGGTTAAAAATTTTTCATTTACCCTGCTCCATCAACTCCCCCCTTTGGTGATTTTTAATATCACCACAAAACAAGTTATACAATTCTTTCAGACAGCATATATCTTTTATCCGTTTGCTTTTGTTAGTTTACACAACTGTATCCCTTTCAACTTGTCTCTTCGTTTTCTTGTACATGTTCTCTTTTATTTCTTCTAACTCTATTTCACCCATTTCTCTCTCTCTTTCTTTGTTTATCATGTTTTCTTTTTCTATTTTATTCTGTCTTCTTCTTCTTTATACAGGTAATTACAAGCTTCAGCACTAAAATTATTATTATTATCATGGTTGCTATTATTATAACTTTCCCTATTATTAATCCACTCATTCTTGTTAACCAATTTATTACTGAAGAAAACCCTTTACCAAGTTTTCCCAATGCACTTTCAACCTCCAGTGGAACAAGTTCTTTGTGCAAACTTGTAATATTTGTTATATACTTTTGTATATTTTCACTTTTATCTGGAATGTAAGTGCAACAATGTTGGACTTTCAACATTCCACAGACTCCACCCTCTTTTGCCAAAAGAATGTCAAGGGCAAGTCGATTTTGCATCACCATAGCTCTCATGGCAACCATCTCGGTATTTACCATCAAGAACCCTCCAGCAGTATCTGTAGATAAACGATCTACCACTGTGGATAATTTCCGAATTCTAAATGCATTCAAAGATATTCCCACTGCTGGTATCAATGCGCCAAAAATATCACCTACTATTTCTGAAAAACTTTCCCTTTTTCTACGTGTAAAGGTGTTTATCATTCTGTGTGTTCCTTTTTCTTTTCTGTCCATATGGAAAATCTTAGGAAAAACCAGGCCTAAATAACATGACCCATACCAATGGTCCGGTAACCTGTAATAAGCCCTATTACCGCAAACATAATAGATCCCTGGAAATATTGGATCTTTTCCCCCTTTGAATCCCCATCCACCTAAAATTTGATAATTGTCATGGCAAATACTGGAACCCACAAAATAATTGTCATATCTTGTCTTATTTCTTCTAATGCACAACCTTCCCTGTTGGGGCCAATCCAGAGTCATAGCTGCATTTGTCTTTTTCTTGTCATGATTGTCTTCCTCAAACGCCCAAAGAGGTGTTTTTGTCTCTTCTATCACTTTTCTTTGAAATTTCACTCTTCTCTCTTCAACCATCTCTAAAAATACTTTTTCTTCCTTCTTTAACTCACAGGTAAGGTTGTACCTAATTATATTATCTAATGTTAAAATCTTATCTTCTAAAAAATATTCACCAAACGTTTTTCCCTCTTTTATTTTGTTTAGCTCGGGAACTACAGAAACTTTCGCAAAAATCTTATCTATGTCAGTGTAATAATATTCTAATCTACCTGTTTTATAAAATAAACTTGCTAAGACACTACATGTTATTCCATACGTCAAAGGGAGGTGATGATAAGTCACACCCTCTGCTACAGATGCAGGCAACTGCATACAAACATAGCAATCTCTTACATCCATTGTTTCTACATACTCATATAATAATTTAGTAAAAACATTTTTAGAAAAATCTGTTATCGATTTGTCCTTGTGTAATTCTGCACTACTTTTTAAAATAACTGGTTCTTGAGTGTTAGCTCCTTTTTCTTTCTCAGTGTTATTAGACGTTTCTACTACAGCTAAACTAATTGGAATAGTGATTGCTAAAACCACCCATACTGTCATTAATAATCCTGTACAAAAGCAGCACATCTTACACCATCTACTTAAAAACTCACATCTACATTTTCTATCTCTAGTATTCTCCATTTTGTTTTATAACCTTATTTATTTATTTTCCTGAAAATTGTGTCACTACACCTCAGAAATGACTTATTTGCCACTCTGTACTCCAATGTTTTGTCTTTACTTGGTACTTTCTTTTAATTCTTTTTCAGAATTCTTTCTTTGTCAAATCCGGTAGAAATTCGTCAGATCCAGTGTTTTGTCAAGTCCGGTAGAAACTGTTTAAACTTCTTCAGGTTTGTTGCACCTCACCTTCACCCATTAGGTTTCTTTGTTCTGGGTTCTCGTGAGTGTTCTTTTCTTCTTTGTTATCAGTCAAAGCAAGATACAACCATTCAGGCGATCTATACTTCGGATTTACCTTCTTTACTCTTTTCGTTTTCTGCAAGTGTTTTCCACCTTGTTTTTCTTGCTCTTTCTGACTTGTTATTTCATTCACTTGTTCAGCACTTTTCCCATCTAACCTTATGATTCTGTATCTTAATTTTCTTACTTCGTTGGGCCAATTGTCTCCTTTTCTTGGCCTTTTTGCCTCACTTCCTTTTTCCTCTCTTTCTGTTTTCCAATTTCTTTTTCTTGACTCTAGTTTTTGGTTTCTTTCTTCTCCACTTTCTTCAGACTCTGTTTCAATTCTTTCGTTATTGCCTCTTATTTTGAAACTTATAATTTCATTTTCTTCCTCTACTTGTGGTTCTTTTCTTATCTTCCTTCGTTCACCTATTTCTGTCCCTCCTCGAGGTTCTTCCGAATTTGTGTCAGTCTCTCTATCTGCTTCTAAATTTCCCTGTTCTTGTGTTTGACTATCTGTCCCTATTGCTCCTCGGGGATCTTCCGATTTTTCTAGCTTTTTGTTTGAAACTCTCCCTTCTTCATCTATTAATATTATCTCCGAAGGATTTTCACCACAACTTGTACTTGGTTGCTCACTGTTACTATCTTCTGGCTCAGTTTCTTCTCTTATGCTTTCAAATTTCCAATTCCTTTTTAGAATTTCTTCACAATCCGAATGATCTGTATCAGATTCTGAACTGGTATCTGATATTTCCAGATGTCGACTTACAGGTCGATCTTCAAGTTCTGGAACTTCAGCTATTTCCTCTACTTCTTCTGTCGTTGCACTTGTAGTTGGGTCTTCCAGATGTCGACTTACAGGTCGATCTTCAGGTTCTGGCACCCTGTTTGTTTCCTCTTCTGCTTCTGATGCTGAACTGTTATCCAATACTTCCAGATGTCGACTCACATGTCGATCTTCAGGTTCTGGAACTCTGATGGTGTGACTGGCATGCACCCAGTGTTTCACTCCTGCACACTTGACTGCAGTGGTTGTCACCAGGATCACTTGTCGTGGTTCGTCCCAGCGAGGAACCAAACAGTTTCTTCTCCTGTGGACTTTTATGCGGACCCAATCTCCTGGATTCAAGTCGTGAGCTGGTTTTCTTTCAAGAGTGGTCGCATCCGGTCCAACCTGATGAAACACAGAACGCACCACATCAGCCAATCCTTTGCAATAATCCAGCACTAGATCATCAGTTATAGTCAGTAGTTTGTTGACAGGTACTTGTGCTTGTCTCATTGCTCGTCCCATAATTATTTCATGGGGACTGAGTCCAGTTTTCCTTTCCGGAATACTTCTGATTGTCATTAAAACTAATGGCAAGGCATCTGGCCATTTGAGTCCTGTAGCTTGACACATTTTTCCTAACCTGTTCTTAATTGTTCCATTCACTTGCTCTACGATTCCAGAAGCCTCTGGTCTGTATGCACAATGCAGTTTCTGTTTAATACTAAGTGCTTCACAAATCAGTTTAACTAATTCATTTTGGAAATGTGTTCCTCTATCTGTTTCAATCGTGACTGGAAAACCATACCTCGGAATGAATTCTCGCAGCATAAGTTTTGCTACCGTTATTCCATCATTCCTTCTGGTTGGGTATGCTTCCACCCAACGGGAAAACAAACAGACGACCACTAGGACATACCTTAGTCTGTTGCAAGGTGGCATTTCAATAAAATCCATTTGCATTCTAGTGAATGGACCTCCTTCTCGTCCTATTGTTCCTAGACTCACTACTGTCTTCCTTCCTGGATTTAACTGTTGACAAATAAGACATCTCTGACAAAGACTCTCAGCTATGGCTCTGAATTTTGGATTATACCATGTTTGTCTAAAAAGTCTGATCATTGAATCTCTCCCAATATGGGCTTGTCCATGGTACATCCGTGCCATGTCAGAAATCATGCTATCAGGCATAACTGGTCTTTCATCTCTGTAAACCCAAACATCATTTTCTTCATGTTTTCTACATCCTGCTTTTATCCATGTATCTTTTTCCTCATCATCTGCGGCTTCCTGTAACTGTCTCACCTCATCCCATGTCTCAACAGGGTTAGTAAAAAGCAAAGGACAAGAAATATGCTCTCTTTCTCGACTTTTGTTTAAAGAAACCACATTCTTTGCACAGTACTGTGCAATCTCGTCAGCATATTTATTACCGACAGTTATGTAGTCTTCCCCATTTTTATGTGCATTGCACTTCACAACAGCAATCTGTTTAGGCAGCTGTATCGCCTCAAGCAACCTTTTCACAAAATCTCCATTTCTAATGGGCGTTCCTGCAGACGTCAAGAAACCTCTTTGTGACCAAATCTGACCAAAATCATGCACCACCCCAAAGCCGTACTGGCTATCTGTCACAATCGTAACCCGTACATTTCTTCCCAACTTGCATGCTTGAATCAGAGCTACTAGTTCTGCAACTTGGGCAGACCGTATCCCTTTCAGACAAGATGCTTCCATTACAGTTGCTACTGTGCAAACCGCATATGCTGCACTTAGAACTCCATCACTCGTTCTCAAACATGAGCCATCCACGAACAGAATATAATCTGATTCCTTTAAAGGCTCATCTCGTATGTCTGACCTTGGTTTTGTGCAATATTCAAGCACATTCAGACAATCGTGATCTACTTCATCCATTTCAATTATACTTTCTTCATCTGGTAAAGATGTCGACGGATTCACATTCATACATCTGTCAATGGTCACATTATCTGCACTCAAAATTACTTTTTCATACCTAGTCAGCCGACTATGTGTCATGTATTGGGTTTTCGTTCTTGTCAAGAGAATTTCCACAGAATGGGGAACATATACTCTCAGTGGATATCCCATCACTATGCCTTCACTCTGTTCCAGACTCACACAAGTAGCAGCAACTGCTTTCAAACATCCAGGCAACGCTTTCGCTACAGGGTCTAAAACAGCTGAAAAATATGCAATGGGTCTTTTCATAGTTCCATGTCTCTGTACCAAAACTGAAAATGCACATCCATCTCTTTCACTGCAATACAGCTCAAAATCTTTCTCATAGTCAGGCATTCCTAATGCTGGAGCCTCACATAATTTCTTTTTCAGCTCTCTGAATGCTTTCATTTCTTCATCATTCATTTCAAAAGGATCTTTAACATCCTTCTTTGTCAGTTTTTGCAACGGTTTAGCAATCAGCGAAAAACCGCTTATCCATTGTCGACAATATCCAACCATTCCCAAAAACATTCTTACCTCTCTTTGCGTCATTGGAGCTCTCATTCCTTGAATCATTTTTATTCTTTCAGTCGTTACCTTTCGCACTCCTTTCTCAATTTTATGCCCTAAATACTGGACTTCTTGTTGACAAAACTGCAATTTTGAAGGGGACACTTTATGTCCTCTTTTTGCTAAATGATTCAGCAAAGCAATTGTATCATTGACACATGCTTCCTTCGTTTTTGATGCCACCAGTAGGTCATCAATATACTGAACCATCACTGACTTTTCTGGCATTCTTAAATCTTCCAACGATTTCTTTAGAATCTGATTAAAGATTGAGGGACTTTCTGTGTACCCTTGAGGAATTCGGCACCATGCCAAAATACGCTCTCCAAACCTAAACGCAAATAATGGCTGGCTATCTGGATGCAATGGAATAGAGAAAAATGCATGACATAAATCAATTACTGTGTACCATTCTGCTTCACGTGGAATCTGGTATAGAATCACAGCAGGGTTTGGTACTATTGGGCAACAAGGCACAACAATTTTGTTTACCTTCCTCAAATCCTGTACAATTCTATATGTTCCGTTTGGCTTTTTCAGTCCCATTATTGGCGAATTACATGGACTGCTCATGATTTCTTTTAGAATCCCTTGTTCAATCATTTTATTTATTACTGGCGTTATTCCTTCAATTATTTCTGGTGTCAATTTATACTGGGGCGTATTTGGGTAACTCGTTCCCTCTTTTACTGTTATTTTAACGGGATCTACTCCTTTCATTAATCCTACATCTTCTCCTGTAAAGTCCCACACTTCTTCTTTCACTGTCTTTTTCAATTCAATTGGGATTTTCTCTGCATCAAATACAGGAAACAAATCATTCACTTCTGGTTCTAAATTCACCATTGTCATTTTATACAGCACATCTTCATCTGGGGTCTGAAATGCAATTCCGTCTGGAGTACAATAGATAGTGCAATTCATCTTGCACAATAAATCGCGTCCTAAAAGGTTCACGGGACTACAATCGCATACCACAAATCGGTGCATTTCACTAAATGGACCAATTCTTACCTCCACTAATTTAGTAAGAGGCGTCTTAATTTGCTGATTTGAAACTCCAACTACTTGGATATGTTCACCTGAGAGAGGAAGGTTTGGAATTTCCACTGACCTAACAGTAGAACGGGTAGCTCCAGTGTCAACAAGGAATGTTACATTTGCACCATTCACTTCTCCATCCACAAATGGACCAGACTGATCTACCTCTAGAGTTGCGCCAAGCACGCACTCTTCCCCCTCTCCTAGGCACCGTCAGAAACTTTCATCCGTGTCATCCTCATCCTGTCGTAACCAATATTGAGAAATTGCAGCTGCACGCGGCAACTGTGTTACCTGTTCTCCTCCGTAGAATCCTGTTTCTGCACTGTATTTCTGTTGGTTAACACTCTTGGGAAGTGGTGGTTGTGGCACCTGACCTTGTTGAGTAACTACCTCACTCTGCACCTGTGAATTTAATGATTGATTTTCCACATTAGGTTTTGGAGGAAATTTACACTCGTTTCTCCAATGTCCTAGCTTTCCGCAGTTGTGGCATGGCCACTTTTTCTTTGCCTCATCTATGCTCATTTGTCCTTTTCCTTTACCTATATTAGGTCGGGATCTAACCTGTCCTGTTTCATTACCGGTATTACTCAATTGAGCTTCTTGCTTCTCTGCAACTTTCACCTGTGCCCACATGGCTTTTTCTTTCAATTTACGCTGTCTACTCTCAATATCATCACTACAATACTTAGCATATCTCAAAACCTCGTCAACTGTGCTATTCTGCCAACAAATCATATGCTGCTTAATCATTTCACTTATCTCTGGTTTCAATCCATACACAAATCTATATACAAAATGACTCATATCCTTCTCATTTAGTGTCTCATAACCACTATACTGTTTGAAAACCAACAACAGCCTTTCGTAATAAGCATGCACTGATTCTTTACTTTCCTGTGTTGTTCTGTCTATTTTTACCCAATCTGTTTCTTTAGGTGGAATCTTATTCTTCAAAAAGGTAATTACTTGGTCATACTTCCTCATCACTTCTGGTCCTGGCGCTCCTGTTTTAGCATCCCTTGGATATTCTACAGTTGGCCAATCAATAGTAATCTTACATTCTGTCCACAAATCAGCTGGCACTACTATATCAAACAATCCATCTAAGTCTATCCACAACACTTTTGAAACTTTCACAAATCTCTCCACTTGTCTGTACCATTCTACTGGCTTTTCTCTCAACTTTGGGAAGTCATTTGTAAATGACAGTATATCCTGTCTAGTCCATGGAACATGCACATAACTACCACCTGGAGTTTCTCTCATCGGGTACTCCCTTACAACTGGTTCCTTATCTGTCACTGCAAAAGCCAAAGATGCTTTATCTGTTGTTTTCTCATTCTTTTTCGTCCATCTATTTCTCCATCTATCCACATCACCCCATCTTCTCAGTAAAACAATTAATTCTTTTATTTGGGTCAGTCTTCCTGATGTGTTCAAATTCTCTATATCTTTTTCACAAAAATCTACTCTGTATGGTTTCTGCAACGTTCTCACTTTTACAAACTCTACTCCTAGTTCATTTGCTGTCTCTTCCAATTTGTCATGTAAATTTCTAGCTCTCCATGTAAGACTTTTGCACAAAAACATAATCTCATCATCCTGATAATTTTTTAATTTTTCTGTACCAATTGTTCCTAAAATCAATTCTTCCATGTCTATTTTCAACCTAATTACATCTAATGGTTTCACTTCTGTTTCTTTTGTTTTTAGCGCTTTCATCCATTCATTTAACTCATCTGGAGTCGGACCTACAGGCGTACTATTTAATTCTATCCAATTGTTATTTCTTTCTGGTGTCCCTGATGCAGACTCCGTCACCATAGGTATTCTCCTAATCTCATTCTCATTTATCGTCAAATTAGTAGGTGGGCTTGGTCTATAGGTACTAGCCAAATGGTGTGCACCTTCATTATTCAGTTCCATCCCTTCTCTTTTTCTTTGCAAATGTGAATTCATGGGAATCACTAAAGAACGTTCATCAATTTTCTGATTCTCAAAAATTGGCATTACTGGACCTATCGTTACTGGTACAGTTACAGCTTCCATATTCTTTGTCAATGCTCTTATTTTCTCAGTCAATTCTCTTGTTGTTTTTGCTAATTCAGTTGCATTGTCACTTTCTATCTCTTCATTTTGTGAAGTTTTTAATTGATCTTGTGACCTATTTGTCTCATCTCTTCGTTCGGGATTTTTATTCCTCCCAGTTTCCATTGGCGGTGCATTTGGTGTCACCATCGCAGAAGTCTGTTGGTATGGAGGTGGGTTTCTGTTTAAAATATCTTCCAGCAATTCGTCATCCGTTTCACTACCACCATACACATACTTTTCTATCACTACATGTTTCTTTTTCTCGGTACACTTTCTCTTTGCTTCTTCCTCAACTGTAAAAGCTGGAAACAAACCTCCTGTCATATTAGCACATCTCCAACGCTTTATTCTGTCCTCATGATTTACTCCCCATAACCTTCCAGGCACAAACTCATGATTCTTTAATCCTCTGAATCTCTCTCATTCATACATCTCATCTTCCCATTCAGTTAAAGCTTCAAACTGTGTCGGTCTAGGTCTAGGTTCTAACATTGCCATCTTTTCTCTCAAGTTCCGTAGTACAGCTACATTAAATGAACCATTCTCAGGGAAAGCCAATGCTCCATCATTTTTGGTATATTTTGTCCAATTTTCTAACCATAACATGTATGATATCCATATTTCAGCATCATATGCGAAGCTGGTGATTTCGGCGGAGGAATTATTTGTCCCTCTCTAGTCACTACCTTTTTGTCTTTCTTAAAGAAATTCTTAACTTTCGACATCCATGACGTTTTCTCTCTACCATACTCATAATACGACATGATTCACAATCTCTTTTCTCCTCAAACGATCCGCAATTCAACACTGTTCTGTATGCGTTATTCCAACCAATACTAGCGCGACTCACACCAACACTCCAATCACAAACTTTCACGTCACTAGGTTATCTGACCAATCCTGGCGCGACTCACACCAAAGCTCCAATCAGAGCGATTTCTGTCTACCGCGCACTGACCAATCCCAGCGCGGCTTTTGTCTACGTCAGTTCTGCTCCTGTTTCCGTGTGACTAGCGCACTGACCAATCCCAGCGCGGCTCTTGTCTACGTCACTTCTGCTCTTGACCCCTCCTTTACAAAAATTCTCTGCAATTTCTTTTTCAACAATTCTTCGTTAGTTACAACATTTAAAACACATTTCCATTGTCTGATTCGCTAAACCAAAGAGATAGCTTTGACCATTTACACAAGAACTCTGTATTTTCCAGTAGGCAGCGCTTACCTCTACCCTACCACAGAATTTTCAGTTTCGCCGATAAAGTAGTACTTCCCTCTACCTTACCCTTCTTTCAAGCAAACAGTAAACCCGTTTCTCTGGGGATAAAACACATGTGGAGACTATACTGCTCCTGAGAATTAAGGCCAGAGTTTCACAAGAAAACCGATCACTATTTCACTTACACACCTTTTATACGGAAAATGTCCCTATCATAACACAACCTGTGTTATCACCAATATGAACTCAGACAATGCACCATTCCATGTGACTTCTCTTGCCACACGTGTTCCACTTCCTACTTCCCGGAAGCGTGAAAACTTACATATAACATAACGCGACTCAACATAAAGTGTTAGACATGAACTTATCAATAATCACTAATCAATAATCACCAAACTAATCTATAGTAACCATAACTCTGCTACCAAGAAATCTGATCCAGCGCTAACAATAAAAATTATTCTCCTATATGCTTCGGTCATCCAGGTGCAACTATTCCTCCAACACACAAACTATATCCATATGACGGTGGGGCCCATAACACCGCACATACATTCACTTACTTTACTCATTTATTCCCTGGATTTCCTCCGTCCTTAACTTAGGAGAAAACTATTCGCTGGAAGGAGGCGGGATACCTCTTTTAACATGACTTAATGTTTCTCATTTTCTTTAAGGTATTCCGCTCATTGGTCGATGGACCAACTAGTAGGAATCAGTTGATGGTGATTAAGACCAGCTCAATCACAATAAACTTTTTAACAATTTACCTTAATCATTGAGCTAAAGAATCACTGAGTCATTTGTTTAAAGAATAATAAAGTTTATATAAATTTTCGAAGCAAGAAAATGAGGTTAAGCTTATTATTCAGATTATTACATTTATCATCAATATAAGAATAAATTGAAATTGCAATGCATATCTAATAGACGGAAAAATAAGGTTGTCATAGTAAGAACCCTAAAAGACCAATCTATCTGTCTTGGAAAAATCTAATAGTTCTAAATGAATAAATCTATCAGGAAAAAAAGGTTCTCCAAAAGCAGCATCTTGTACTCAACTGGAAAATAAAAATAGCAGCAGCAGCAGCATCAGCTCGTCAGCATCAGCAACCGCAACTTCACCCATCTACAGCATCTAACTTCTCCAGCATCTCACTTTCCAGCATTCAACCCCTCCCACCAAGAGTAGGTCTTCTTATACCCTAATTCTAGCTTACTGAATAAAATGTTGCATCTTCATGGCGTGATTCTTTCTCATTGGTCCACTCAGGCCCATATACATTTTAATCAAACTTCCTTGTCTTAACCAGTTCCTTGTGGAATGTCCATGCTTGCATCGTTTCCCACAGTTCATGACATTGCTCATCCGCTTCGATCAGTCCAATTTGTATCTTTTTCTGCTACTTTTTAGATTTAACAGTTCCGTCCATTTATTCAGTTTGACTTCTCACGCTTCTTGCTGATCATCTTGGCACACATCTGCTCAGAAAGGTCACAATAGCCTTGACCATACTTCCATCTTAGCCTCTCAGCACGAACACGTGATCATCCTTTTCCCCAGCCTCTCTCCTCTACCACACGGTTTCTTGGACATGCGTACTCTAGCAAATGGCGGCCATTTTATATCGCTGCTCGACATGCCTAAGCGCACTATTTTCAAAGATAAACAAAATATTGTTAAAACAAAGAATATAAACCTTTTCGTTTCCCTCCCGTCTTTCTACGTACCCCAATTAGGTATTACCTAGCAAAAAGCAACATATAAAGCCGTCCCTTACTTACCATCGCCTTATTTTGCAACCACACGTTTTATTTAAAAGCACAGATCATGCATTTATTATTTAATTAGTACGCAAATATTATGTTATGTTAGACACGTAAACAATTATAAGTTGATTATTTTGCACACAAAATAGCGTGTTACCTTTAACCCTTTTATATGTAACATACATTGTTGGTTATTTACTTAAACGAACATGTTTATTAATTATTTTACGAAATTATTTGGAGGTTAAAATTTTTTCATTTACCCTGCTCCATCATTATAAACTCCCCAAGTATTTTTAGGGATGGATTCAAAAGTAGTACTTTTGAATTGCAGAAAATGCTACCCTGAGTGTGCAGCTCAGGGCAAAAAACTAAGAATACCACTTAAAGCGGTCAGTCCTGACAATGCTGGCTTAAACGAGCTGTACAATGTATTTAAAAATGAACCAAGACTGCTGATCAGTGTTTCATCAATTTGGTTGGAAAAGAGAAGAGTCCCTGAGTGGATCAAAAAGAACAGATTGATATTAATTCTAAAAATTGTGCCCATAAACAAACTCAACAAAACAAGCAATTGGAGACAGATTACAATAGGTACTGCATTCATGAAGCACCTAACAAAATGTTTGACAAGAAGAATCGCATGTTTTGCAAGCAGGAATAAACAACAGAAAGGCTGCATGAATATGAGTGGGTGTCTCGAGAACCTGGCACCAGGTGTGGCTTTTCCAGGTCGTCAACCCTCCATCTCGCTCAGCCACTACAGCCCTGCCAAGTTCAGGCGTTCGATTAACGCATTTCAGTGTGGTGGTCTGCATCACCGCACTGAAATGCGAAGTCACGCATTTATAGAGCCTCCTGGGCTGTCAACGAGCCGGAGTGCTGCTAAATTAACACACTGACAGAAAGCTGGCAGTGTGTGGTCCACGCTGCTTTCAGCGTGTGGTCCACGCATGCAGGCTGGCTTGGGGGCCGGCTCAGCTCGCTCTGGGCTCAGGCAGGTGAGGTTACAATGTTGCTAATTCACCCGCGGCGTGGCTGTTCCGCACGTTGTTGACTTGAACTTGTGTGTTCCCTGAATGACTGCGTTAATGTGACAACGCCATCACCTGGGATCCGTCTGCCGACAAAGTGATGGTGCCGCAACAGGCACTGCAGCGAGCCCAGCAGCACTGAGGCCATGATCCAAATGCCACGCCGGCGCCAGTCCTCGACTCGAGGCCTGGACCGTGGCCACTGCTGTAGGGGGAAGTCATCGAGACAGGCTGGCCCGTACCTTGACGTCGCCGCAGTACAGTAAGTGTCACACTGACTACCTTTTAAGTAGCAGATTGTCGCTTTATCTAGACCTGATCTGTTGTATTACAGTCTCACTCATCTCTGGCCACTGAAAGACTAAGCTCCTCTTCATCAGGCACTGTCACTTGTGCAGAGTAGTCCATGCCCTCTCCGGCTCCCTCTAGGAATAGTTGCTAGGGGATAGCTTTCAGCTGTGCCATTCCTCTTTTTGTAGAGCCCTGAAACACTGCTACCTGTAGGGCCATCCTGGCACTCTGAAGCAGGGCACTATCCCTCTTCCAGCAGACTTGATGGAAACCTGTACAGCGCGCACCTACCTATCATTCATCAATGTCTCTGTAAGGAGGACCCTGGCTTTAGTGCTTGATTTGGTGAAGAGGCCATGAGCCTGCTTGAGCTGAAGTAATGGGGCACAATATGGGTTATTAAGTCGAGAAGGGGTGGGTGGGCGTCTGTCTGATGCTGGTCTGGCCAATTTGTGTGTGGTTGGAATATACTTCTGTGTTAAGCATTGCAACAGCCATAGCCAGGAAAACTGCAAACGGAGAGTAGTCTAATTGCGGGGATTGCAGTTGTAGCACTTATGTAACTGTCTGTAACCATCCATGTAATGCCATATTTGTACTATACAGCGCTCTGGCACCTTTGGATAATGTTCGTACACAAATAGATAAATAAAACTTGTGTTCCCTCCTTCTCCTCCCTCCCCTGCCACTTTACCAAAGCAAAGCCTCTATTTCTGGCACATCAGCCCATCTCCTGTCATAGAGGCGCTATCTGTCTGCTGAAGGCGCCAGAGCACCGCAGCTGAAGCCTCAAATCATTCACCATCCCAGCCGTGCTTTGTCAACAGAGCAGCGGGGTATTTCTGGACATTGACACCTGAGTCATGGCACGGGCAGCGAGAGCTTCTAAGCACTGTTAGAGCCGAGTTCAGGCACAACAATAATAGAAAATTGAGAAAGCAAAGAGAAACAACCACAGGCAGGGCTGTATCTGTAGTCGGTCCAATTCTCGCCAGTATAGAAGCTGATATTCCTTAAGGTACCGGAGCACTTTAACTTTCTTAATTTCTTTGAGCGTGCATTGACAATGCTTCAATAATTAGATTTATTACTATAATAAAATGACTTCAACATTGTTATAAAGATATGCAGTGGTACTTTTTAAATTAAAAAATAACGTTTTATTTGACTATTTTATTTAACATCTCTTCTCTGCTTATAACATTCTAGTAGTCTCCATATATGACTAAGCAACGCGTTGAAATTCTTGCACCCGTGCATGTAGTGTACTCTGAAGTGCAATATCTGTGAAGGGAGATTAGTCTGTATAAGTATGGGCTGTTTTAATAGCACAAACCTAGGCAGTGGAGCGATGTACATGGTCGAAGCAAAGCAGGAATACTATCAGCGAGTGATTGGAGAGGTACCTGGGATTTGGGAGGAGACGTGTAGTATCACTCCATTGTGCTGTTGTGTTCTTTAAAAGGTGCATCTACAACTCTTTCCTAAATTGGAGCAGTGTTGAGGCAGTCCTGATGGATACAGGGAGGTTTTTGCAGATCCTTGATGCATAGATGGAGAAGGTCTACTGCCTGTGTTATCATTTTATGGAGTTTTTGGTCACCAGTCTGGTCCGCGCCCGTTTAGCTTAACTATTTGTGTTTGAACACATGATTCTAAAGCCATCCCATTCCTCAAATGGGTGTAATTTCTGATATTTATATGTTTCCCTCATCTTCCTTGCTTGATTGTGCTCGTTAGAAAGTGTCACTCATAGTCCTTGAAATGTCACTCATAATTACACTGAAAATATGAAAATGTCACACGTAGCAATCTAAAACCTTGGCAGCTATGCCACTAATTGCTTTCCCTTTTTCAGCTTTTACTTGAAAACAAACTATCTCATACATAGATCATTTCTTTGCATGTAAAAGCTGCTATGATAGATTGACACCATAAGAGGGCACCACGACTTGTATTGTGCATGTGTCAGGCGGGGGCTTTTACAGCCCAGCCTCGTAGTCACAAGAAATTTCTTCCATGCTGCACTGGCCTCACGGAATGCAGCATGTCAGATGAAGGAGCTACAGGGCTTGTTAATCACACGCTCTTTAGCCCTAATGGAAGTCAGAGTAGAGGAAAAGGGTCTACCTCCAACTCTACCGGCTTCTGATAAGTTAGAAGCTTGTAGACCTGACTCTGGTGTTCTGCTTGCCGGAGGTGGGAGAAGGGACACTCGCGAATCGTGGGCCCTGCAGACTACGAGCATGCTTTGCAAGCACTTATTAAAGAAGACTACACCAGGTAAGTTTTGTGGTCTGAAATCTCCAACTTTGTGTGTATTTGTCTTTTATTGGGACTACGTATACATGTTTTTGTATGTGTACCTGGGGTTATGTGTGTATGCCTGAAAGCGTATTTAAATGTATGGATGGATGAGCAGGGTGACAGCTGAGATTTATTTAGTGAAACACCCTCCTGTGAGGCAGTATTTGCCTGAAAGAATCAGGACTGCTGTTTGAAAGTCAGAAATGTTACTTTTGTTTATGGATTCATGCTTTTGAGTTCACACCTGTTCTGCCATGACAAGCACAGTAGTTTAGATAACACTATAATGAACTGTGTTACACAATGATTCAAAGGTGTTGCCTTGTCAAATGATGTATCAGCACCTAGAGCCGGTATTCCATCTGTGTTATGCCTCTGTTGCACTGCCGTAAGAGGCAGCGCGTGACATACTAAATAAATAAGGCTTATGTTTTTAAATAGAGGTGGGTGAGCCCGTGCACAGGCCAAGCCATGAAAATATTTGGCATGTAATTCATGCAACAACCATCACTTTAGAACATCTGCATGTTGTCAATATACAACAAGCCTTGGCAATGCCAATAGGTCTCGCATTTGCAAGTTAGGGCTATTGGCGTTGTAAATGGCAATGTCTTTTACTCATGTGTTTTGGTTTGGAGTTGATGTATGTGGGGTGGAGTGGAATTATGTGGGTTTGATTAGAGTTGTTAGTTGTGGAAGCGTGTGTGGTGGAATTGTGGAGTGGATTTGTGTAGTAGAATTATGTGGCATGGTGGATAGATAGGGGTGAGAGCTGCACAGAATAGATAGACAGGAAGACAGAAAGGGATAGGTAGTTTGTGCACAAAGTGCTGAATGAACTCCAGACAGAGGAGCAGAAAGTGTGTGACAAAGCAGAGGAGAGCAGGTGACAGACATATAAAGAGGGAGCGCCTATGTACGCAGGAGACACCCCCAAGAAGAGGAGGAGAGCATGGGATTGAGGGTCGGAAACCTTGAAAAGGCATGAGAAAGAAACTGTGCTCGAAGACCTGACTTCAACCACATGAGAGAGGCGGGAAGACTGCATGAGAGAGCGACAGAGAGGGCTTGAGAGAGAGTACTAGAGAGAGAAAGGGATTGGTTGCTCGTCCCAAAGAAACCTTATTAACCTTAAAATAAGGCTGGTGTTCAGAGAGGCAATGACCACCCACCAGCTGGGCACCAGACCAAGAGAGGCGTGTGAGCCAACAGAGAGAACAAAGAAAGAGACGGGCTGTGCACATCTTCTAGTTTCCGAGTATAACTGAGAGCAGCACCGAGACGAGTGGGTGGGGCATCCAGAGAAGGAGTGGGTGAGAGGTGGACTAGTCCACAACTCGAGGAGGTACAGAAAGGCAGCATGTGTGAGCAAGCAGTATAGAGAGGAGATGGAGTGTGAAGGAGGGATGAGAGGGGGCAGTGGGAGTGTGAGGGAGAAATGAGAGGGGCAGTGTATTGCTTCTGATTTGAAAACAATAGGACACAATTAAACTCAGCACACTCAAGATGAGGCAAATGTACTGCTGCACCTTTAAATGACACACGTAGAAAAGAAACTTAGCACTCTCAAGATGAGGCAAGGAAACAGATTCAGGTGCATTTAAAAAGGAAACAAGTGCATTTATTAATTCAGCGCTTTTAAAAGGAAGGCAACATTTATTGGTTAATGCAGATTCCCAAATATCAACCAAAAGGAGTCAAATATGGATAGCATATGCACAAAGCAAGGACACATATGAAATATGTACATGGAGCAAAGAAACTCATGAAATATGTACATAAAGTAAATAAAGAGAACACCTCACCGAGCGAGATTCACTCATCATTCTGTTCAGCTCGACCGGGAAGCCCTTGACGGTCAGCCAGCAGTCTCGATTGGGAAATACTGAAGATGCCCCGTGACGATGCGTCCTCCCCACGGACAAGCTTCTGATTCAGTGCCAAAATTTCCCGCCTTTAATACCTTTTACTCAACCTGAGGAGAAGTTTCTAGAAACCCCTCCCCCTCTCCTGTTACGAAAACCAGGCTGACCGTACCGGTCTGTGTCAGGGTCAAGACAGAAGCTGGCCAGGCCCCTGTATTTTTACTCCGAGACAGAGCTGTACATTCCGCACATTTCTCTGGCAACAACAATCTCTACCCTATGAAAGGTACCAAGCATGCATCCCCCATAACATGTTCCAGCTTACTCTGCACGGTGAAGAGCAAAAACAAGTTAAGAGCGAAAACATCCACTCCCCACCCTGCAACTGCGTGAGAGCAAAGAAAATGGAGTCAGTTACAAATAATGGAGTCGATGATGAGTCGATGGTCAATGTACCGGTCCTAATAGCATCACACTCCACCCTTTGACCATTGACTCATAACATATTGGTCTGAAATCAATTGTTTTAGGTCAAAACATAGATAGAGGATTAGGCACACACTGGATGCAGCAACATAATGATATCAGAATACATATTGCCATTATTATCTCACTAAAATAGAGCGAAGTTTACCAAAATCTGGCAGCCACCCTAACAACCAATCCCACCTTGCTTTATCGACGTCTTGTTTTACATCTTTAACCAATTTGTTTAAAGCTTCACTGTGAGAATGAATTGATTTAGAATGATCTAAAACAGTGGTTCCCAAACTTTTGACTCCTGAGGACCCCTATTGAGTCACTACTGAAAGCCGAGGACCCCCAAGCAATTCGTACGATTTAAATTTCAAACATTAAAACAGTAATTCAAAAAAATAAACACACGTGTGCACACCAAACAGATACCCAAATTACTAAAGCTTTTAGTATTTTATATTGAAAAAATTTGCAAAATCGAAATTTTTTAATAGGAAGGTTGGTGCTGCATCTCGGCGACTAACTTTTCAATATTTGGCTTTATTTTAGAGTATGAGGCTCCTGCTCCTGACGGGCCGGACTGGAGCCCAAAGTAGTCCTGGCAAATGTTGTCAGGCCAGTCCCCGTACGGTGCACACAAGTGCAGTGAGTGAGCCTGGCCACTACAAAGCGGACTTTGGGGGCTCTCCCACCAAGAAAATGTGGGGAAAAATGGTGCATTCTACAACACATTTGTAATTATATATTGAATTGTATTCGCTTTTAAAGCATAGTAAATGATGACCTTACTATGCACCAATACAACAATCTTTTTGGGGCTCTTCCATGAATCCCTCCCTATCATCCTCCAACAGTGCCTCTCTTCTTCCCATAGCACCTCTGTCACATGTATTTCATTTGTTTTATAGCATCTCTCATACTAGTGTAGGGTGTCAGAGCACTTTACATCACACACATACAGAAACAATGGGGGAGATTTACAAAAAAGTTGCGCAATGTAGCGCAGCCCCCAGCGAGGCTGCGTGCGCGCGACAGGGAGGGAGCAGGGGAGTGCCATATTTCCAAAGCTATGGCTCTCTCCTCCCCTTTCTCTTGCGCCGGCGCTGATTTCAGTAGCCCCGCGCCATGCACACACCTTAGCGCTGTAGCGCTAAGGTGTGTGCATGAGTGTAGCATAGGTTTTGTACAGGAAGGATACCCTTCCTGTACAAAATACTATGCTAGACACGAGGGAAAGCTTTTCTCACTTTATAGGCGTGCTGCACAGTGCAGCACGCATGCAAAGTCGGAAAAGGAAGGAGAAATTAAAGAATTTCTCCTTCCTTGTGCCTAGTTGAAAAGGGCGCAGTGTTCTCACGCTAAACCCAATCTACTGTTTTTAGTAAATTGGGTTTAGCTTGAGAAACCTTGGGTGGTTGCATGGGAACAAGTTTAGTGCTGGAAAGTAAATTACAAAAAAAAGATTTTGCGTTGTTTTGTGTAACTTTTGTGACGCAAACATGGCGCAAAAGCTTAGTAAATCTCCCCCAATGAATCATACGTGTGTAAATCAGTGTATAGAAAATGTTACATAGGGGAAAGGGGACTTCAAGGTGTAGGATTCACATGTCATCCATACTGGTAAGCATTTTTTAAGAGTGCTTGATTTGGAGAAGCACAAAATCTGGTTTCAGAATGTAACAGAGTGGTTAGCATTGAGTTTAATTATAACAATTTAATTCTACCCAAACATACCTTTTTGGCAGCATCAGGATAATGAAAGACTAGGAAAAAAAGATGGCATACTAACTTGTACCATGCAGTTTGTATGCAGCTCTTTGATGGCAGTTCATAGCTGACGGTGCTAGATTATGATTGTAACTTATGAACTGCACAGTAGCAAAAGAATCTCTGTGACAAAAGCAGTAACCCACAAAGCTATGCACATAAAATACTGTTTCATTAAAAATGCATGGTACACGTTCTTTGGAGCAGGCATATTAACCCTCTGCGCTACCTACCATCTTTCTCCAGCAGGTACATTAATCACTCGAGTTATCTTGACACTTTTATTGTTGTCGTAAAACTGCAGATTATACAAGGAACTTTGCATTGCTTTTAAGACAGCTGGCTGCGGACCCCCTGGGAATGTGTCAGGGACCCCTGGGGGTCCGCGGACCCCAGTTTGGGAACCACTGATCTAAAAGATTAAAGCAACACATACTATCGGAATCTAAACATCCATGATCATGTTTTAAGAGTAGATAATTGATCGCTGCTCTATTCTGTAAGATAGCTTTTCTTGCCCCTTGTATATCTAATAATAATTCTGCTAAAGGAACAGATGTGTGATTGATGTTCTTGACCATCAAACATGCTAATTCATTAATAGACCTAGAATTATAAATGGTTAAGCCTGGAACTCTTACTATTGAAACAGCTAAACTGATATATTCTGACTTAGATAATAAATTAACTTCAGAGTAACAATGTTCATTGAGCTAAACAGTTTACCTCGTATTCCGGACATGCAATGCTGGATTCAGTGGAAACATCATAAGTCCTAACCGCGTAAAAGCACACAGTCCACCTGTTATATTCGCTGGGATGTATATATATGTAACATTACCACAAGAAAATACCCACCCTAAGGGTAATTTAATAAGCTTGAATACGACTGGCAGCAGATATTACATTCTTACGTGACATACTATTATGTACATTTTCACATAAACTCTCATTTCGACTTCAACATAGGGTTTGTTGTTCCCAAGTAATCTTTGACTTAATTTCTTCAAGTTGCATTTGAGCACATTTACCAACGTTGGCTGGATCAAAGGTTAAGTTATAACAGACGCACCTACAGTGACATTGTACATAATCACTTGAGTTACATTATCCCAACTATCGCTAGTAGCTTCTGGACAAAACCGGCAGAACTCATAAAGTGACATGCGAGTTCTCTCATCATTTTCTTCCACTGCCCCGTCTGCATTTGTTGCATTAAATTACTGCAGCAGTACATTGACGGGGGTAGGTATAGCTACTAGGCACGTGGAAATAATATCCATGGTGCTCTTCATGTTCGTCATGCAAAGGTATGACCTGTTGAGAAATGTCAGCGTGAGGTACGCCCACACTTTGTCAGTTCGATTCAGCAAAGATGTCAGTCTGTGCTGTCAGCTGGTCACTTCGGAGCTAGGGGCTCCCGGTCGCTCCTGGCCCCAATCGAACACGACCAAACACAGCCCAACGAGCGCAAGCAGAGCACAAACATGCCATGCTGTGAACTAGAAGGACAGAGAACGAACCAATATTATTCATTCTCGCAAATAGCATTTGTCAGCAGGCACATGTTCCCATTTCTCTTGCCCTGGTTTCATGATTAACAGAACATTGTCTTTCCCTGGTACAATAATTTCTGCATATATGGGGGGCTATTTGGAGATTCTACCATCACCTTGGCCCCTGGGTTCTTGTCGGTGGAGCCAAACTCTCCTTTCCCTCGCACGGTGAGAAGGGCTGGGGCAGTCCCCTTCTTGACTATCCCTCCGTACACTGGAATAATCACTATTTGAGCAATTCTGTCTCCAGTTTGTATTACCAAATCAGTGTCTCCACCGTTCAGTAAAATAATTGATCTCACCTTGATAGTCTGCATCAATCACCCCTCCCAGCACTTGAATGCCTTTGAGAGTCAACCCTGATGGAGGAGCGATCAATCCAAAGTGCTCCGGGGGCCTCTGTATTCCCACTCCTGTCTCAATAAGTGCTATATACCTTGGTTTGAGTGTGTACAGTTTCAAAGCATGCAAATCAAGACCTGCAGCCTTTGGTGTCACCCGGTCGGGAGCCAATGCTCCGGGAGTTATCTCCCTGTACAGAATAGTATTAGTGGCCACATGAGGCTGAATCTGAAAAGCTGGGGTTAGCACCCGCATCAAAGCGGTCTCTACATTTTCCAAGGGTCTATTGTTCAATATCTACAAAGCTTCATTCAAATGGTCTCTCCAATGTTTCAACGACCCGTCAGATAACTTTCTCAATTGATCTTTCAACAGTCCGTTCATGCGTTTTATCAAACCAGCAGCCTGTGGGTATTACAGAATGTGAAATACCCACTCAATAGTGTGTTTTGCACAATGATCCTGTACCAATTTGCCTTTAAAATGAGATCTGTTATCACTTTGGATCTGCAGTGGAATTCTAAAGTCCAGAATCAACAAGTCTAACGTTTTCAGTGTGTTTAACTGAGTAGCACATTTACATAGAAATGCTATCAAATATCCAGAGTATGTGTTAACTGCCGTGCACACATTGACATCCTCAACTATTTGGTATGGGCCCAATGTAATCAATCTGCCATATCAGTGCTGGTAATTTTCCTCTTCCCCCTGGCCCCTCACCACTTATGGGACTGATCTGTGCTGTGAATGCTGACGAATGAGACATTGGATGGTAGTGGTTTTGAATCGGTCTAAGGGAATATTCATCCCTCTAGTCTCTGCCCACCTATTAGTGGCTTTCTCTCTCAGGTGTCCACATTTTTGGTGTGCCCACTTAGCCATTCCCACCAAATCAGAATCCTGTGTTGCCACCTCGGTCTCCGGGATTTTAGCCTTTTTACCTGTAAGGGAATTAAACCAACGGTCCAATGAGTCGGGGGGGGGGGGACGGGACAGTGTGCGTCTACATGGCATACAGTAACTGTGCTTTACGGTAACATTTCACAGATCTCTTGCCACAACTCCTTACCCCACACTTCTTTTGAATGTATCATCCAGTTATGGGCATGCCATGTGGGAAGCCAAGGGGCTAACACATTGGCAGTGGGCCACGAATCAATGTATATATGACAATTTTCTGGCACTTCCTGTTTCAAGGCTTGGTACACAGCATTTAGTTCCGTGAACTGGCTACTCTTTCCCTCTTCAGTAGTAGTCAACAATTTCTTGGTCACAGGATTGTATGACACTGCTTTTCAATGCCTCTTAGCCACCACATACCTGGCTGAGCCATTAGTAAACCACACATGCCTCTTGTCTTCTGAAGATAATTCTGCAAACTGCTCACCCCACTTCACAGAGGACTCCTGTATCTTGGGTACATCATGCGCCACCTATGTATCTTCCACTGGGGCTACCCTACCTGCTCATGCAACACTGCAGTGCCTTTGGGACCTATTCGAGCCCTGTCCTGTATGTACCATTTCCACTTGATTATGCTGGCTTCTTGGGCATGCCCTATTCTGTGAGTCTTGGGTGAACTCATCACCAATTGCATTATAGGAATCTCAGGTCTCAAAATCACATTGTGCCCTAGGGTCAACTGCTCAGTATCCACCAGGGTCCAATAACATGCAAGCAACTGTTTTTCAAAGGAAGTATACTGCTCTCCAGCATCATCTTTGCCCAAACTCCTTGGGGCACCCTCTTCTTTCCTTGCTTCTACCACAAACTCCAGTTAGCATACTGCCCTTGAACTGTCACATTCAGCTCAACATCCCCCTCTCGTACTGGCCACAAATCCAAAGCACGCTGTAAAGCCTCCTTTGCTGATTCAAATGCATTATGTTGCTGCTCTCCCCACTCAAACTCATTTTTCTTTCAAGTGACTTTGTACAAAGGGGCCAAAATTTGACTTAAGTGAGGGAAATGCTGTCTCCAAAAACCAAACAATCCAATGAACCTTTGGACTTCCTTCCTATTTTGCAGCACAGCAAATTCTTAAAATTTTTGTGTCACTTGTGGCACCACCTCTCTGTCCCTGATGCCATTGGATATCCAAAAACCTCACATTTTGAGAGGGCCCTTGTACCTTTGCAGAATTTATCTAACACCCCTTGCTCTGCAAATGTTCCACAACCCTGTCCAGTTGAATCTGCACTTGTTCTCTTGTCTAACTCCCTGTATTATCACATCATCAATATAATGGCAATGCTGCACCCGGGAATGACTAATACCTCATCCAAGTGTTCTGCCACCAGCCAGTGACAGATGGTAGGACTATGCAAGTACCCCACTGGGAGCTTTTGAAATTTGAACTGTCTACCAGCCCACAAGAAAGCAAATTGCTCCTGGTTCTCGGGGGCTATTGGTATAGAAAAGAGAGCATTAGCAGTATCAATAGTCGCATGCCAGGTACCAGGATGTTTCTGTATTTTCTCAATTAAGGTAATCATATCTGGGACAGCAGCAGTCAGAGGAGGAGTGAGCTTGTTCACGATAATCAACTGTCATACATCAACTATTGTCACTTTTGCACACAGGATCATTCCAGGCGGTAGTGATTGGATTTACCACCCCTGCCTCTATCAAGTCTCATATGGTCTCACTGATCTCCTTATGCCCTCCTGGAATTCTGTACTGTTTCATATGAATTACCTTAGTAGCCTGGGTACCTTCACCAGAGGAATATCCAAATGACCAACCCTTACGGCGGCATTTGAGATGTACATTTTTTAATTCAAATTGATAGCACCCATCCTCCAAATACAAAGTAATTCCCTTCAAAATATCAATTCCAATAATATAATTGGAGAGGGGCACTCTCAATACAGTGTACTCTCTTTTTGGTGTTCTCCCTATTTTCATTTGGACCTTTGTTTGCACAGCTGGTGTCTCTTTTTCACCTAAACCTGTGATGGTGAATACTGTCCTTTAAACTTTTTCGGATTTCCATATAGCCAAGTGGCTTCCGCTCCAGTGTCTACTAGGGCTCGGGCCTTCTGAATATTACGATGTTTCCAATACATTTCTATGTCAACATAGGGTCTAGTATCTTTGCGAGCCCATCCCTGTACCGGAGCTTGGCCTACTCCCTAATCTGCTTTCAATTTGTCAACCTTTGCCCAAGTCGAATCCGGGTATAACCTGTCATACTCTCGGGGGAACTCCTCCTCCCTCCTGTTCTCACTAAGCCACTCATTACCTGAGTCTCTCTCCCCCTTCACCTTCAGATGGGTAGTTCTCTCTCTCTTTTTCCTCTCCCTCCACCTCTGGCTTTCTTTGACTCACATGCTTTTTATACTGTTTATTCACTTTCCTACTTCCTTCTTTCTTGTCCAACCCTTGCTTCCGATACATCTCCTTCAGACTCTTGGTTTCTATTCCATCTATCGGTTCTTTCTTCACTTTATCCTTCAACAGGCCATGAACATTAGACACCCTATTATTGTCTGTCCAGGTCTCAGACCGGGAGGCTCTTTCAGTCTAGTCCCCTAACTCTCCCAACTCACGGTCTGCCTCAATCACCTGCGCCAAATTATTACCAGTCTGGTTAATTAGCAGAATCATTATCAACTGTTTGTAGGCTGGGCGAGCTGAACGGATTATTTTATTTTGCACTGACACTGTCAACAGCCTATCCATTAACTCATGTGCATTACCCAAGAAAATAGCAGTTTCATTACTTCCTCTTTAAGTCTCTGCATGGCATCTCTCAATGTGAACCAAGGTTTGTCATTTACTGGCCAGTCTGACTCTGTTTGGTACTTGTGGCTGCACCCAGCAACCGCTAATTGTAGTAGGGTGATTTGATTATTGTGTCTATAATTCCTGAACTGTTCCTTTATAGTGGGATCAGTACTGAGTGTACAAAATTTAACTGCGTCTCTGTGGTGTAACATCACCCCAGAGGCTCCCATATCAAAATGTCACACCATCCACGCAAGTAGAGCCTCCCCGGTCCTATGTCGGAATCTGTCTAAAATGTCATTAATCTCTTGCTGCGTAAAATCATCCTTGGAGTCCAGCGCAACCCCCTGTGGATAATTTGGACCACCCTGTATCTTCTGTCGAAAATATGGGCTGTGCATGAACAACCTTCCGAACTTCTGACTCCCCTTGACTGCTAGCTTGGCCATACTCTTCCCCCAGAGTTTGAAAATTCTGAAGAATCTCAAATATTCCCTTCCCATTTTTCTGGGTTCCCGTCAATTCCTACTTTTGCAATGGCTAAATGCACTTTTCTCTTATTAACCTTTCCCCTCCTTTTCTTGTATTTATATTGTGGTACACGTGTGGCCGCTTTCTCAGCTATAGTCTGGTAAGTTTTCAACTTATCTTGCAATTACGTATTTTGACAAGTTAGCATTTTTGGCTTCCACAAGCTGTTATTCCATTTGCTTGTGTTCCTGCTGTAACTGAACACATTTTTCATGCATTTTACGATAAGCACATAAGAGCATCCAGCCTCTTCACCCTAACGTGCTAAGCTCTTTCCCTTTCTCACTTTCTGCAAACATGCAACCACTTGTGCTGGCTCAGCGTCAGCCATACATGCATTCCAGTTTTCACTTAGCCCAGCACAATGAGCCCACTCGTGGGCAAGCATACCGTAGGGCGCTACTTCCCACCCAGGTATCTCAATTGCCATCCGGGAATCTGCCTTTGTCTTAATGGAAAACATTTTCCCCTTTAAATTTCAAATCCTGCAGACTACGCCAAAATGTATTGCTTCTGATTTGAAAACAATAGTACACAATTAAATTCAGCACTCACAAGATGAGGCAAATGTAGTGCTGCACCTTTAAATGACACACGTACAAAAGGAACTCAGCACTCTCAAGATGAGGCAAGGAAACAGATTCAGGTGGATTTAAAATTAAACGTGCATTTATTAATTCAACACTTTTAAAAGGAAGACAAAATGTATTGTTTAATGCAGCATCCCAAATATCAACCAAAAGCAGTCAAATATGGATAGCATATGCACAGAGCAAGGACACGTAGGAAATATGTACATGGAGTAAAGAAACTCATGAAATATGTACATAAAGTAAATAAAGAGAACACCTCACTGAGCGAGATTCATTCATCATTCTGGTCAGCTCGACCGAGAAGCCCTTGACGGTAAGCCAAAAGCCTCAATCGGGAACTACCAAAGATGCCCCATGACAATGTGTCGACCCCACGGGCGAGCTTCTTTTTTAGCGCCAACATTTCCTGCCTTTAATACTTTTTACTCAACCTGAGGAGAAGTTTCTAGAAACCCCTCCCCCTTTCTTCTTTTATGAAAACCAGGCTGACCGTACCGGTCTGTGTCAGGGTCCAGACAAAAGCTGGCCAGGCCCCTGTATTTTGACTCTGAGACAGAGCTGTACATTTCGCACATTTCTCAGGCAACAACAATCTCTACCCTGTGTAATGAACCAAGCAAGTATCCCACACAACATGTTCCAGCTTACTCTGCACTGTTAAGAGCGAAAACATCCCCTCCCCCCCTGCAACTGTGTGAGAGCACAGAAAATGGAGTCAGTTACACAAAATGGAGTCGATGATGAGTTGGTCGAATGCCGTTCTTAATTGCATCACAGGCAGTGGGGAAGAGATGTCAGGGTTGGTGGAAGTGCGAGAGAGAGATGAGAGGGGGCAGTGGGACTGCGAGTGAGAGACGATGGTCGGGTGTGCAAGGGAGAGATGAGAGGTGGCATTGCGAGTGTGAGGGAAAGGTGATGGGGTGGGTGGGAGTTGTGTATCCCAGCTTCATTTGCCGAGCCCTACCCTTCCCCATGGGCCTCACCACCACAGCTATTGGATTTGCTGGGTGGAGACATACAAAATAAATACTGCTCCTTGCCACACACAATTAGTCCAACTACCTTTCACTGCTAAGCAGCAACTGATAGTTTGATACAATACATGTACCTATATTTGGTTAAAATGTTTAATTCAGACTCTGTGTGTGCCTGTGTATGTCTATTTATAGATGTGTACACACAGAGGTACATTCGAAGTCAGATTTATTAATTTTAAGCAAATGTAAGCATGCGTTCACACATATGTGTCTACAATGTTTACAATAGTCCTTTGTAAGTGGCCCCTGCCAGTTTTATCTGTACCCACCCGCTAAATGTCACTTTTAGTTACGCCACGGATATACCAGATTGGAGCAGAAAATGTCTCTTGCGCCACGCAAAACGTTATATGGTTTCAGCAAGACATTTTCTAATTGAGCCAGTCTCGGGTGGGCAAAAAGTCGCAAAAAATATTTAATAGCCATAATAAAAAGTTGTCCTGAACCTAGCAGGCCAATGTTTCAACCAAAGCCAGCATTGTGTGCAGGTAAAATCAAGTACAGCGATCTTCAGGGCTGCATTAGGAAGCTACTACACACTGGAGAGAAAATAATGTTTTTTTCTTTTTTATATTGCAGGAACTCAACGAAAGGTATTGGAACACATGAACATCAGTTTCATTACAAAAGCACATTTTTTTTTTTTTTTTGTAGACACAGGAAAATAAAGTGATTTGCCAAGAATCACACAATTTTGAGTGACACCGAGAATGGAACCTGCTTCCCCAGCTTCAAAGATGTCAGCTCTAGCATTTTTAATGTCCTTAATGGATACATGTTCTTAGAGTATCTCAGCATGTTTTCTAGCCATGCCTGTATTTACAGATTACATCAGCCCGGGTAACTAATTTGTTTACTATATCCAGGCAGACATGCTGTCAATCTGGCACAATTCAAGTCAGGTTTCGTAAAATGGAGAATGAATGGCCTAATTCTCCAGTATTGAATCTTTCATAGATTCACATGCTTGTATCTTCCCCGTCGTCATGGTGGGAGTCTCGCGGTAATTAGAAAAGAAGTACCATAGAAGTACATAGAGACCACCAAGAGTGAAAGAAAAACTTTTACATTCGTCCTCATCTTTATGTAGGTCCAAACTTCGACCAATCAAAGACCAGCCCTAGACCTCATCTCCCCAGTCAGAGCCATCAGCCCTCAGATTTCTAACCGCACGTCGTGTGTAAGGGAGTCTCCCTGAGCTCTGCTCAGTTTGTCAGTGAGTGAACTTTTGACCCTGCTTGAATTCACCTCAAGGTATTGTGTTCTACCTTCTTTACTTTAAGGATGTATGAGGGTTCTAAGAAGAGGCTTTTCAGGCCCTGTTGATCCTGTGGAAAGGCAAGACTTTTTTCTGAAGATCCACATAAGGACTGCCTTTATTGCCTCTATCCTAAGCATACAGCCAAGGACTGTAAATATTGTAGAACCTTCTCTGCAAAGACACTAAAAGATAGAGAGGCCAGATTATTATTATGGCTCCAGAAAAAGAAATCTAAATCAGAATCTGGATCTGATGTCGAAGAAAGCCCTGGGCCATCCTCTCTTGAGAGAAAGCGTAAAAATGAGGGCTCTACCTCATTAAAGGCTGATTTAAAGAAATTAAAGGCAGAAAAATCCTCTGCCGAAAAAACAGCCATTCAGCCTAAAGATTCAGGCCTGAAGAAATCATCTGCTGCCTCTCTGCCTGTCACACCTCTCAAACAGGCCTCGTCGACGAAGAAAACACTGTTGGCGGACCCGTCGTCGAGAACTTCTTCTAGATCTCCGACTATTGTGGCGGCGACTACTTCGTCGACGGCCGTGGTGACGGCATAGTCGACGAGCACGGTGACGACGATTTCATCGTCGACGACGACGTACACTGTGTCGACGATCGCGTCTACGACTTCGTCGACGGGAACAACGTCGACGAGGGCGCCTGTTGGCGGGCGCTCCGTCGACGGCAGTGTTCAAATCACCTTCTCGGCCAGTATTGACGACGATTACAATCAGACGTGTTGCGTCGTCGATGGTTACTTCTGATACAAAAATTCTGCATTCAGTCACAAAATCACCGGGATTGTCACCATTACCTAAAATCTCACCATTGCTTCCTTCTGGATACGGAGGAGTCAGGGGACGAAAGTCTTTTTGGACCTGCTTACAGTCCCTCGCAACTCAGAGTCAAATGCCAGGACACTGATGAGGAAGAGGGAAGCGCAAGGACAATCAGAATATATGGAGGGAGATTATTCATTTTCAGGACGTTCTCAGGCCCAACGTTATGACTCTTTTCAGGAGCACTATCCTTATGAGGCTTATGAAGAAAGTCAGGAGGTTCGGAGAGATTCCATGCTGGTCCCACTCTCCTTGGTCACAGACCTTAGACATGTGTTAAATGACTATTATAAAAGATTTCCGGACACTCCTGCTCCAGTTCCATTGACACCTGGCAGTCCAGGTATGCAAGTTGCTCAACCTCCACCAGTAGTTACTCCACCGCCTGTGGCACAGGTTGAGAAACAGGCTCCTTGGTGTATAACAATACAGGATGATTACATCGAAAGTGAAGCAGACGATCAACCAGAAGAAGGTGAGCTCACTCAAGATCCGGACCTTCTTGGCCAAGAGTGGGATGATTATGTGGCTCCATCTTCACCGTCGCCTCCCCCGGCGGCTTCCCCCCCCCGGAGATATCTGGGGCTTTCATGAAGTGCTTGAGAGAGCTTCTAAAAGGTTTGATTTGCCCCTGCCTGTGGTGCAAACCAAATGCTTTCTTTACGATTTTAAAGATGCATCGAAGAAGTCAGTGAGATCAATTCCGACTGTGGACTACATTTGGAGTAAGGGTTTGAAGATAATGAAGAACCCAGCCTCCGTTCCTGCTGTGTTGCCGAGGATGGAGAAGAAATGCAAGGCGCCTGATTCTGCTCCAGTATGTTTAATTGGCCATCCTCGCCCGGATTCAGTGATAATGCAGGCTGCTCAGAGGCGTTCCAGGAATCCTCAATCGCCTTGTTCGGTGCCTCCAGACAGGGAAGGCAAACGGTTGGTCAGCATAGGCAAGCGATTCGCTACTATGGCGGCTACTGCTATCAAGGCCTCTAACGCCTTAGCAATCTTGGGGAGGTACGACCGTCAATTATGGTCAGACCTGGCTCCTCTTCTTGAATTCCTCCCTGATGATAAAAAGAGAGAAGCGAAGGATCTTTTGCAGGAGGGTGCTAAAGCGTCTTCGGAGGCGATTGACTCCGCAATGGATCTATCTTCTATTGCCTTCAGACAAATGGCAGGTGCCGCAGTCCTTCGTAGACAGGGCTGGCTTAGGGCAACGTCTTTCCGCCCCGAAGTCCAATCGAAAGTGTTAGACATGCCCTTCGATGGGGAAAACCTTTTTGGAAAGCACGTAGACTAGGAACTACAAGGCATCATGAAGGATACGGAAACTGCACGTTCCTTGGGAACATTACAACAAAGGCGTTTTCAGTCCTTTCGTGGAGGTAGAGGAAGAGGTCAGTTTCAGCAAAGACCGTCTTATCAATCCTACAGATGTCAGCCATATAGTCAGAATTACAGATCGCAATATGGAGGACAGCAACAGCAGCAATTTCGTTCCTCCAACATGTCTTACAATCAGCAATCAGCTAGACGCAAGCCTGCAGGACGAGGAAAATTACAGGATTCCTCAAGACGTCAGTGACGTTTATCTCCCGCCAGCCACCACATTTCGATCTCAACACCTTTGGTCTCATCGGCTCTCTCCATTTCTAAATCAATGGCAAACCATCACGAAGGACAAATGGGTGCTGGACATTATCCAACACGGTCACACCTTGGAGTTTGTCCGCAAACCTCCTCGAACTTCGCCCCCAAGAAAAATGCATCATCCGCATTTGTCATCACTACGTCAAGAAATTTCGACTCTACTAAAGAAAGGGGCGATAGAAAGAGTGCCTTTCGGACAACGAGGGAAGGGCTTTTACTCCAAATTCTTCTTAATAAAGAAAAAATGCAGGAAATGGAGGCAGGTCATGGACCTCAGGCAGCTAAACAAATTCATCAAAAAACAATCGTTCAGAATGTTATCCCTTCAAGAGATTCTTTTATTAATAAGCAAGGGGGATTTTCTAGTGTCCCTCGATCTCTTGGACGCATAATTCCACATTCCCATTCATGCAAAGCATCGGCAATTCCTAAGATTCGAGGTGGCTGGGGATCACTACGAGTTCAAAGTCTTACCATTCGGCCTTCGCTCAGCGCCCAGAGTGTTCACGAAATGTATGGCTCCGGTAGCTGCTTTTCTGAGAAGACAGGGACACCAGGTTTACCCCTACCTGGACGACTGACTAGTGAAGGGGGCTACATTTCACTCTACCAGAGAATCTACGCAGGCTTCTCAGCGGCTCTTCAAGACTCTAGGGTTACAACTCAACGTGGAGAAGTCACACTTAATTCCAAACCAGAAGCGTGTTTTTCTAGGAGCGCTCCTAAACACAAAGTCAATGAAGGCGTATCCCACATCAGAGCGGAAGCTCAAAATAATGCGCTTAGCCTCTCTTCTGCGCGCAAATGAGTCCACTTCTGTGAGTGTTCAAGTAATTACTGGGGATGCTGTCATCATGCATCCCGTTGATTCCAAATTGCCGGCTACACATGAGGCCTCTCCAGGAGCAGTTAGACAGGCAATGGGTGCAGGTGCACGGCTCATTCGAGGACATCATCTCTCTCTCTCTCTCTCAGATGATAAAACAGTCTCTGTCATGGTGGGAAAAAGAAATCAATATCTCTCCAGGCCTCTCGTTCAACAAACACAGCCTCATTATATTATGACAACGGACGCTTCAATGGATGGCTGGGGGGCACATCTCCAGGAATTGCAAATACACAGAAAATGGTCCCTTCAAGAAACACGTTCACACATCAATCTTTTGGAACTGAAGGCAGTTTTTCTGGGGTTGCAGGCCTTTCTTCCCAGAATCCAGGGATCCTCCGTTCTAGTAAGAACAGACAATACTACAACAATGTTCTATCTTGCCAAACAGGGGGGTACCAGGTCTCTCACTTTATCAGAGCAAGCCCAGGAAATTTGGAAGTGGCTCATTCATCACAACATAACATTGCAAATAGAGCATGTTCCGGGCGTGGACAACGATTGGGCGGATTCTTTAAGCAGAACCAATTCCCAATGTCACGAATGGGAGTTAGACGTAATTCAGCTGAAAAGAGTCTTCAAACTGTGGGGCACTCCAAAATTGGATCTTTTTGCGACAGAAAACAACAAGAAGTGCGAGAAGTTCGCCAGCAGGTTCCCTCAGAGGAACTCTTGGGGAAACGCGCTGCAGATGCGATGGACGGGGACTTTTGCCTATGCGTTCCCGCCGTTTCCTCTCATCCCGATAGTGTTGAACAAGATGAAGAAAGAACCATGCCATCTCATTCTCGTAGCTCCGGCATGGCCGAGGCAGTTTTGGTACACTGAGCTTCTCCTGTGCTCGATTTCTCCGCACATTCGCTTCCCTCCACTGCCAAATCTACTCTCAATGAACAACGGTCAAATTGTTCATCCTCAAAGTCTCTAAGTTTGTCAGCTTGGAACCTCACGACAATGAGTTTACAAATTTAAACATCACTCCGGATTGTAGGTCTATTCTACAACGAGCCAGAGCTCCTTCCACTAATAAGTCATATTCTGCAAAATGGAAGAGATTTTGCCATTGGTGCGAAGAGAAGGAACTGCATCCTTTGCTATCAACTCCGGAACAGCTTTTGCCTTACTTACTTCACTTAGCTAAATCAAAATTGGCGCACTCGTCAATCAAGGTACACTTGGCAGCAATTTCCAGGTTTCGCAGAAAGCCAGGTGAGCTTTCTCTGTGGTCAACAAGAATTGTCAAGGAGTTTATGAAAGGTCTCTTCAGGGTTTTCCCACCCTTAAAGCGCCCTGCAGTTCCGTGGGAATTAAACACAGTACTAGCTCAATTGATGAAATCGCCTTTCGAGCCCATCCATAAGGCTGATTTGAAATATGTTTCTTGGAAAACGCTCTCCTTTTAGCACTCACGTCGGCTAGAAGGATAAGTGAAATTCAGGCTTTCACGATTGCTGCGCCTTTCCTTCAATTCAGACAGGATAAAATTTTGTTGAGAACAAATCCTCAATTCATTCCCAAAGTAGGGGAGAGGATGTAGCCTTACGGCTAGAGCGGTCGACGTCGAAGCTGGGGAACCGGGTTCAAGTCTCTGCAACGACGCTCAACATCCTGTGATTCTGGGCAAATCACTTAATCTCCCCGTGCCTAACAAAAAAAAATAAAAAATTAATGTGTCCGTGTGTAACGAAACTGGTGCTATGTAAAGCACTCTGATACCCGATATCTTCGGGTCTAGTTCGCGCTATATAAAACTCTAAAAAATAAAAAAGTTCCAACTTCATTTCACTTGAATGAACCAGTTGTGCTTTCCACGTACTTTGGGAACCCTTCAACCGCTGCAGAAAGAGCATTGCACTCTTTGGATGTGAAGCGCTGCATCAAGTTCTACATACATAGAACAAAGACTTTTAGGAAATCGGATCAGTTATTTGTGTCCTTTACTTCACCACGGAAGGGTCAAGCCCTTTCAAGGAGCAGTATTGCACGTTGGATTTCCTCTGCGATTATTTTCTGCCACAACAAGGCTGGAAAGCCTTTGTCTGCAAAGGTGTCTGCGCACTCCACGAGAAAGATGGCAGCCTCTACAGCTTTGTTTGCTGGTGTGTCGCTTCTGGACATTTGTAGAGCGGAAACATGGTCCAATGTGCATACATTCACTAAGCACTACTGCTTGGACTCTGCATGGAAAGCTGACACTGCAGTGGGTCAAGCTGTCCTAAGACATCTGTTTGCTTAAGGTACAATCTTTTCATATCTATCAATTTTATTTGTTTGGTATATTTGGTCGTTATAGTTTATTTACTAGTTTCTGATTTTCTTGGAGTCATGATGCATATGTTTTAGTATATTTTTCAATATGTCTCTTTTATGGCATAAGAAGGTCTTTGCCTAGATGCAAACTAAGAGAATTATACTGCTAACTACTCTGATACAAGCATGTGCATCTATGAAAGATTCAATACTGGAGAAAAAACAAGTTACTTACCTGTACACTGTGGTTCTCCAGTATTGATATCTTTCATAGATTCACATGCTGCCCTCCCTCCTCCCCGTCTAGGCTTGCCACTTCTGACCTCATGTTATTTCTTACCTTAGCACACTTGTGCGCGAAATCTGAGGTCTGATGGCTCTGACTGGGGAGATGAGGTCTAGGGCTGGTCTCTGACTGGTCGAAGTTTGGACCTACATAAAGATGAGGACGAATGTAAAAGTTTTTCTTTCCCTTTTGGTGGTCTCTATGTACTTCTATGGTACTTCTTTTCTAATTACCGCGAGACTCCCACCATGACGACGGGGAAGATACAAGCATGTGAATCTATGAAAGATATCAATCTGGAGAACCACAGTGTACAGGTAAGTAACTTGTTTTATCTGTTGTAAGGCACATTCCAATTACTCCAGGGATTGTTAAATGCCTATAGAAACAAGCACAGGCCTCCTTTAAACAAGCTGAGTGTATCTGCGCACCAAACAAGCAGGATAGGTGTATAATTCAGAAAGGCAGGTTAGAGACACGTTTTACCCGGACAGCAAATGGACACATGCTTGACATTAGCAGGGCAGAAGCTGGCGTGCTATGTTTCATGCAGGCATCATATGGCCACATTTTACAGAGGGAGGGCAGGGGTACCATTCACCCTTGTGGGGCAGACACATATGTAGAGGGTTGAGGTAGTGGCAATGGAGATGTTGCCTGGCAGGGAGCGCGCCGGTAGAACAAGTGGCTACCTGAAGGAAACTAGAGTGAAAGAACATTGGCAAAGTGCATGGACAGTGATCGAATTTAGGGATAGTAGCAGAGTGTAGGGATGGTGGTCGAGTGCGGGACAATGGTTGAGTGTAGGGACAGTGGCAGGTATGCGAACAGTAGTACATTTTTGCAGGAACCACAGTGCATTGAGGCATGCCCCACAGCAGTCTGAGAGCTCGCAGTGGAGCTTGGAACTTCTGGCAGTGCCACAACAGCCCACCGCTTCAGAGCGACATGTTATATTTTACAGCACAGCAACTTGATACAAAAAATAGCCATTTTTATTTACATCTGTGTTTGTATTTCCCTATTGCATTTCTTACCAGTCATCCAGAATCTAATTCAGCAACCTAGCGAATGGGTCAAGCACATTACACATTATTAATAAGTTAAATGTTCTGCTAGTCGATATTACAATAACGTACAAATGGGCACTTTTGAGATGTGAATTTTTGATGATAATCTTAAATACGAAAACTCAAATCATGCAGACATTAAAAAGCTAAAACACTTGTAATTAGTTATGACTTATGCAACAACATGCAATGCAATCCATTTATAAACCCTGGTCATGTCACGTAGACTGGATTAACTTTGAGGCTTTAGTAGGTCTGACTCAAAGGACAACTTTGATTTACACGCTGTTTTTAAGCTTGTTTAAATCATACCTCCATGCAGTTGCACAACTCGAGAACAAAACTAAATGACACTCTTGACGCGCTCGACTGGCACGTTATGCTTACCTCATAAGTTATTGGAGGCAAAACTAACGCGAGAACACATTTTACACGTGCAAAATTTAGTCCAAAAAATTAGATGCGTCTCTCTCGAAATTGGAGGAGAGGTTGTGAAATTCTATACCTGCCCCTTGCCTTCAGGAATCTGTGACGAATTGGTAACTGGGTAACTGCTGGGGAGGCGTGGTTCTTAAAGCAACAGTGCAACCCTTTGCAAGCAATCCGGAATTACAAACCACTTTAATGTCGATGTATTGTATTGTATTGTAATTGCATTTATATAGCGCTTACTACCCCTGACGAGGCGTCGAAGCGCTTTTTCGGCGAGTAGCACGCTACTCCGGGACCCATAGAGGATTAGTGTTGAATTAGTATAGTGAAACATGCAAGTACATTTTAAGTGATGGATAGGTTAGGCAGTTATTTGGATTTGGAATGATAGCAGAAGGATAGAGGAGGAAAAAAAGGTTTGTATTTATATAGCGCTGGTTACCCCTGATGGGGTGTTGAAGCATGCTACTCTGGAAGCCCATCAAGGATTAGTGGTGAATTAATATGGTGAAAATATGAAAGTAGTTTCAGTGGTGGATATTAGTCAGTTATTTGGAGTGAGAAGGATAGCGGAGGGATAAAAGGGAAGAAAGGTTTGCATTCATATAGCACTTGTTACCCCTGATGAGTGTTGAAGCGCTTTTCTGGCGAGTAGCACGCCACTCCGGAACCCATTAAGGATTAGTGTTGAACATTAGTCTAGTAAAAAATGAAGTAACTTTGATTAGTGGACATGTTATTCAGTTATTTGGGTAGAGAAGGGTAGGTGGCGGGATAGAAGAGGGAAAGAGGTTTGTATTTATATAGCGCTTGCTACCCCTGATGGGGTTTTGAAGCGCAAGTAGCACGCTACTCTGGAACCCAGAAGTATTAGTGTTGAATTATTATGGTGAAACATGAAAGTAATTTTAGTGGTGGATATGTTAGTCAGTTATTTGGATTGAGAAGGGTTGGGGAGGGTAGAAAGGGAAAAAGGTTTGCATTTATATAGCGCTTGTAACCCTGATGGGGTGTTGAGACGCTTTATTGGCGAGTAGCACGCTACTCTGGAACCCATAAAGGATTAGTGGTGAATTAGTATAGTTGAAAATTGAATATGTTAGACTGTTAATTCTGATTGAAAAGGATAGTGGAGGGATAAAAGAGTGAAGGATTTTTTTTTTTTATAGGTCTTAGCAGTAGGAGGGGAGAAGGGGGTTTGATGGGAGGAGTCAGGGAAGAGTTTAGAAAGGTTTGTTTTAGGGCATCGGTATAGTAAAAGAGGTGTCCGATGATGCAAGGAGGGTAGAGTAGGCGAGAGTCTAGAAAGGGTTATTTTGGTGGTCATAGTAGTGGTATGGGGTTTGGGATAAATGAGTGTGGATGTAGAGGATATATTGATAGATGTATAGGATGAGAGATAGGGTAGTGCATTGGAAAGAGTAGTAGAAAGAAGTTTGAGATGAGTCAGAAGGTTGGGCTAGAAGATATATTGAGATAAGTATAGGCTGAGAACTAGGGTAGTGCCTTGGAAATGCTAAATTAGAAGAAAGTGATAAATATATAGATCCATAAATACATTGAAAGTATATAGATACATAAAGGAGGTAAGTATATGCAGATTAAAGATATGGATAGAGGCACAGGATGAGAAATAGGGTAGTGCATTGGATATGCTTTTTCAGGAGAAAAGTTACAGAGACACACAGTTCCAAGTACATGGAAGGTACATAGATGCACAATGGAAGTAAGTACATGTAGACCAAAGATGATATTTATTTATTATTATTATTTTTTTTTTTTCTCTCAACAACATAATTATTGTACATGTTTATACAAAGCAATACACAAAGATAGGTACATGTCTATAGTGAAAACAAATGCTTATATACAGAGGGATATGCTGTAAATTTCTGTTTGCGTATGGTGCTTATGTGGGGAAAAGCCAATTCTTGAGTAGTTTTCTGAAGATAAGGTGGCTGTCGGTGGATCTTATGTTGGGGGGTAAAGAGTTCCATAGTTTGGCTGCTTGAACAGAGAAGGATGTGCCACCCATGGTTTTTTCTTGTATCTTGGGATTTTGAGGCGAGATGCTCCTTTAGAGCGGAGGTTCCTCTGTTGAATGTGTTTGGTGATTTTATTCCTGATGAAGAGTGGTCCCATTCCATGTATTGCTTTGTGGGTGATACAAAGCAGCTTGAACGTGGATCTTCTGGCAACCGGTAACCAATGCAGGGCTTTCAAGGCAGGGGATATGTGGTCTCGCGGTTTGATATGTAAGAGTAGTCTGGCAGCCGAGTTCTGAATCCGTTGTAGTCTTTTCATGGTCGTCAAAGGTGATCCGTGGTAGAGGCTATTGGCGTAATCGAGTTTGGACAGGACAAGGGAGATGGTAGCTTGGACCTTGTGCGGAAATCCCAAATGAGGGAAAATTCGTCGCAGCGTTTTTATAGTGACAAAGCTTGATCTTGCTAGTTTGTCCACTTGGGCATTCATCGACAGCTTGGAGTCCATGGTCATTCCTAGGTTTCTTACTTCCTTCGATACTTTAGGTGGTGATCCCAGTTCATTAGGCCATGCGGCAAGCGGGTTGTAATGTTTCCAATCGCCACACGTGAGTATTTCCGTTTTTGAAGTATTCAATTTGAGATGGCTCCAAGTCATCCACTGATCCACGGCTCTGAGACAGCTGAAAATTGGTGATTTTCCAATGTCTTTGGGGCATTCCAGTTGAAGGAGTATTTGCGTGTCATCTGCATAGTTATAGCACGTGAGGTGAAATTTATTGATCAGTACTGGTAATGACTTCATGTAGATGTTGAAAAGCATGGGTGAGATGATAGAGCCTTGAGGGACCCCTGCTTTTGTGGAGTACGGTTTGGACGAGAAAGGTGGGGTATGGATGACATTAGTTCTGTTTTGAAGGTAGGACGCGATCCAGTCTAGAGCAGTTCCCTCTATGCCGGATGTGCAAGTGTTTGAAACAGAACACAATGATGTAGAAGGAAAAATAAAAAGTACACAGACCACCACAAAACATGAGTCCAAGGTACGTAGACACAACTCTCGAAACACAAGGCAATTGTTTCATTCTGTTGTAAAGGGGTGGGAGAGCACACAGAGGGAGGAAGAGACCAGGGTAGAGGGAAGGAAGGGAAACATTGCCAGAAGCAGCATTGTGAGGCTAGAGTGAAAGTGGTGTGACGTGTCTACACACTCTGCTGATAATCTGCCCGACCTTTTGTTTATAAAGCTTCAGACATGCCAAGTCCTGGGTTAGAGGCGGTGACTCTAAAGCCTGGGCCACGGGGAGAGACCTTCAGTTCAGAGGTAGAAGAGGCTGCAGGCACCGCGCAGAAAAAAAGAAAGGCACGCGGCCTCCCGCAGCAGCCGCCATGCTGTGTGTTGAAGCGCCACGGCTGTGAAATGGGCAGCGCGCTGAGCATGAAAACAAAACACAAGCACTGACAAAGTGCTTGCGGCAGCCGTGAAGTGGGCACAATGCTGAAACCAAATTAAATGCTGATCGAAAACAGGAACAAAGTGACTGAAAGCATGTATAGTGTTATGGCCAGAAACCAATGGAAAAAATAGTGCCCGAAACGTACGTAAATGGCCATGCGTGAAATGAGACATGTAACGGTGCCAGTAGCCATTGGAGGGAACTACACAACAAAAGGAGGGACAAATGGCAACGATTCACCACTGAAAAGCAAGGAATTTTGAAAGGCACGCGAAGGAGCCAATGAAAAGCGATGGGTATGCTAAAGGCCCACAGAGTAGACACAGCATGTCTTGAAGAGACAGCCCATGCACTACCTAAAAAACATAAGTGTATCTTTTTGACTTCCAGAAGCGTTTCAGCTTAGTGCATCAGATTGTGTCTCTGCATTGATAGTATTTATTAAAAGTGAGTTTTTAAACTTGAACTTAGAAACATTTCTTCCCCCGCCTTGATGACAATGCTAATAGTAAACTACAAGGCACGTCAGGGGTTATGTGTACTGTATATGTGGCCTAGATTCTTATTACTGAAGGATTAGCATTATAGGCTATTAAATCAAACACAACAGGAATATTTATACAGCGCACACATCCTGATATCGCGTTTTGAAGGTGCTCTTATATGAGATAAAGAACAAAAAGGAGACTTGGTGAAATGAAGTATTTGCCTAGTGTCACACAGTTTGATTAAATGGGGAAGCCAGGATTGATACAAAGTTTTCTGGTTTCAAACTATGCAATTCAGCCACTTGATGGTATCTCCTTCTGACATCAAAGGTTAATGAATTGTCCTTAATTCATGGAGAATGTGATTAGAGCATAGGTGAAAGGATGACGGGCAAAATTCACATTTATTTTTGGAAAGTTTTAGATAGCCCAAACCTGCTCAAGAAAATAACGGTGCTTCACAGCAGACACAGACAACGTTACATGTTTTTAGTTTTCAGCATGGTGAGATCTGCTGGGATTCATAGCCAAGGCCAGGATTCATCCTGGTTCCCCATGTTATATGATCGGCAACTGTAGCCACTAAGCAACATGGGTCGTTTTGGGCTTGAAGTTCCAGGATGACCTCCGGTTGAGCCAAAGCTAGGCATCTGGCTCGAACGTTCAGCAGCTCGCCCATCTCTATTATTAAATGCCGCACTGATGCTGGCTGCAGTGCAGGGTTCCCACATTATCCACACAAAAAAATACCAGACATATGTTTCGGTTTTAAGATTCTGCAAAGGCCTGGCCATGAATCATAAATTTTACTTTATATAAAATCGTCTGTTCTAATTTTTAACATGGCCATTCTGTTTCTGTTTACTTTAACCCTTTCGGTGCTCATAACGGAATGGTTCCGTCATGAGCACCAGTGCTCCTGTGCTCATGACGGAACCATTCTGTCATGTGCACAGGCGCACTAAATCCCTCTGCTGTTTTTCCTTTTTTTTGGGGGGGGGGGGGGGGCCTCGGGAGGTGAGGAAGAACTTCCCCAACCTCCCAAGCCTTATTTTTTATTTTCAATGTAATGAAGATCGCGCGCATGGCACGCTGTCGTCATTACATTGAAAATGAAACTGAAACGTAGTTTCGGTGCTCGTGGGGCTATTTCAGCCCCCCGAGCACCGAAACACATGGGAGAGTCCCAGCTTGGGGATCGCCCCAGGAGGACAATCCCCAAGCAGGGATCCACTAGGGAAGGGTACCATTGGAAAGGGGAGATTTAGGCACCAGGGAGGGGGGAGCGGCCCCTTGGGCAAGGGCCTTTGCTACCCCCGTTGAAAAAAGGCATAACCAGCCTTTCTGCCCCCCCTGGGGGGCATATGGGAGCGGTAGCCCCCAATCTGCCCCCTGGGGGGCAGAAAGCACCCTAGACACCAGGGATTATTTTTTTATAGGCCTGGGGTGGGGGCTGCCCAGGATGGGCATGCGAATGCCCCCACCCTTTCCCCCAATAACTGCAAAAGTCTTTCTGCCCCCCGGGAGGCAGTTGGGGGCAAAAGCCCCTGATCTGCCCCCGGGGGGGGGGCAGAGAGCCCACTAGGCACCAGGGATTAAGCTGGCTTTTTTGTATGTAGGGATGGGGGCTGCCCAGAATGGGCATATGCCCCCATCCCCCAAAACAAACAAATAGTCGCAGTATTTTTGCCCCCCTTGGGGGCATATTGGGGCAATAGCCCCCGATCTGACCCCCCCCCAGGTCGGCAGAAAGCCCACTAGGCACTGACCTTTTTTTCGCAATGTGCCTTAGCTGTGGAATTTGGGCCCTAGAGCAGCCAGCACCCAGGGAAACCTAGCAAACCTGTACATTTTAGAAAACTAGATACCAAGAGGAATCCGGGATGTGTTAACTTATGTGCCTCTCACCAGGTTCTCTTACCCAGAATCCCTTGCAAACCTTAAACTTAGTAAAAAAACAAAAAACATTTTCCCCACATTTCTGTGATGGAAAGTTCTGGAATCTAAGGGGAGCAACAAACTTCCACCCAGCATTTCCCAAAGTCTCTTGATAAAAATGGTACCTCACTTGTGTGGGTAGGCCTAGTACCCAGGACAGGAAACGGCCCAAAACGCAACGTGGACACATATTTTTCCAGTGAAAACTGACCCTTTTTTCCAATGTGCCTAGCTGTGGGTTTTGGACCCTAGCTCTGCCGGCACCTAAGGAAACCTAGCAAACCAATACATTTTCGAAAACTAGACAGCCAGGGAAATTCAGGATGGGGCGACTTGTGTGGCTCTCACTAGGTTCTGTTACCCAGAATCCCTTGCAGACCTCAAACTTTGTTAAAAAAAACAAAACACATTGTCGTCATATTTCTGTGATGGAAAGTTCTGGAATCTAAGAGGAGAAACAAACTTCCACCAACCCAGCATTTCCCCAAGTCTCCCGATAAAAATGTGTCAGAACCCATCAACATTTAAACCCACTTGAAGGTACTGTCAATACCATAACATTGAAAACACCCCTTTACTTTAAGAGAAGAGTGTATTTCGAATCAGGAGGGTATAAGCGGAATTCCAAGATGGCTATTCCATCAGCAGCGGTCTAGTGTTTCACAGAAGGAAGCTCAGTTAGAATGTCCAGGAGCGTCTCCTCTGGAATCTTGCACTTCACCTGAGATTCCAGAGGAGTAGGACCTTAGTTCGTGTTTCGGCGCGATAGTTAGTCAGGGTAGAGCGTCGCGGTTTGTACTCGACGTTTAGTTTCGCCGCGCCTTACAAATAGTGCATACCTGACGTGTTGGACATCAGCTGTATTCAAGTAAGGTTGTTTCATGGAGATTCCGAGTGAGACTGCGCATTAATTCCAGTCACTAGTTTGCTACTGCGCAGTATCAATATTTTGAGACTCTGAAGTAACAGGAGTCTGAGCATGTGTGTTAAATAAGCGTCTTGTTTTATCAAGCGCGTAGGTCAGCGTCTTACCTTAGTTACAGGTGCGTAAAAGTCTGTGTCTCGTTTTTGCATGCGCGCATTGCTGTTGAGTTAAATAATTGAGGCGTCTGAGCTATGAGGCGAGGTAATGTTTGCTATTTAGCTATTTGGTGATTCAGTGATAAGTTAAGAGAAGTCCTCTTACGCATATCCCCTTTAGTTTGAGTTTGTCTAGAAGACTTCTTATACCCGTCCTAAGGTATTTCAAAGTCCGTAAAAAAACGATACATTTCCAAATCTGCGAATTGACAATATGAAAGCTCTTTCCACTTACCCGTGTCAAGGAAAGGTTAATTCTCCGTAGTAGCTGATTATATTCTGGAATTCTTCATCCTTAAGGAAGTAATAAACAATACAATTAGAGAAATACAATAAAATGCATTACAAGAAAGAGTAAAAGTATGTCTTAGTAAATCAATGTAATTATATAAGAACCTTTTAATAAGAGTGCAAGGTTAAGTATTCTATGTTATTGTAGATTCCACTAAGTACAGTGCTCAGGAGGAAGAGAAAGAGAGAGTGCAGAAAACTACTTTAGAGGAAGCAAAACACAAGCAAAACCAAAAGAAAGAATAGAAGAGAGGCAAGAGCCAAGTAAATGATAAGTAGGTCATTTTAAATGACTGTAAAATGAAAATGGAGAAACATTAAAAGAATGAGAGTAAGTGTTAAATGTTTGTTGCAGTAATTCAACAAGAACAGCACTCAGAAGATGAGGAAGATCCAGAGCGAGTTCGAAGATAGAAGAGGACCTGGTGAAAGCTTGGCAGTCTCTTCTCTGTCCCAATTCCCCTTTCCCCCCTTTGAGTTTTCTTGTTGTGCAAGTTAATTATTGACGACTGGGTAGTCAGAGTGGGGCATTGGGTTCTGGCGTCGTTCTGCTCCTGTGCAAGAAGTTGAGAGGCATAACCTGACAAAATGGTACCTCACTTGTGTGGGTAGGCCTAGTGCCCGTGACAGGAAACGACCCAAAATGTACTGTGGAGACTTCAGAATTCTCGATTACAAAAAGACCTTGTTTTGCGAGGGAGTCACATAGGTTTTTGGTCCCGGGCTCGGCAGCCATCTAGGGAAACCTACCAAACCCAGACATTTCTGAAGACTATACACCTGGGGGAGTCTAGGGATGTGTGTCTTGCGTGGATCCCCCAACGTTTTCCTACCCAGAATCCCCTGCAAACCTCAAATTTAGCTAAACAAATCACATTTTCCTTACATTTCTGTGTGGGATCACTGCTCCGGCAAAATTATCAAAATTATCACAAAACTACCTGTTTTTGCAAGGGGGGCACCTGGGTTTTTGACCCTGGCTTGGCGGCCATCTAGGGAAACCTACCAAACCCACACATCTCTGAAAACTAGACACCCTGGGGAGTCCAGGGAGGTATTGCTTGCGTGGATTCCCCAATGTTTTCCTACCCAGAATGCCCTGCAAACCTCAAATTTAGTTTTGGTTTCTCCACAATACGTGTTGGGCCCTTGCCTGTTGCGGGTACTGAGCTCACCCGCACAAGTGAGGTACCATTTTTATTGGGAGGCCTGAGGGAACGCTGGGTGGTAGTAAATTTGTGTCAGCACGGCGATCCCACATCTTTCCCACACAGAAATATGTAATATTTTCAGCTAAATTTGAGGTTTGCAGGGGATTCTGGGTAGGAAAGCGTTGGGAGGTCCACGCAAGCCATACCTCGCTGGCCTCCCCCAGGTGTCTAGTTTTCAGAAATGTGTGGGTTTGGTAGGTTTCCATAGATGGCCGCTGAGCCCGGGGCCAAAAACCCAGGTGACCCCCCCCCCCCCTTGCAAACCATGTTGTTTCGTGATAGGTCTTTTTGATGTCTCCATAATATGTTTTGGACCCTTGCCTGTTGCGGGTACTTGGCCCACCCACACGAGTGAGGTACCATTTTTATTGGAGACCTGGGGGAACACTGGGTGGTAGGAAATTTGTGTCAGCCCGGTGATCCCACAACCTTCCCAGAAGAAATTTGAGAAAAATTTGATTTGTTCTGCTAAATTTGAGGTTTGCAGGAGATTCTGGGTAGGAAAACGTTTGGGGGTCCATGCAAGACATACCTCCCTGAACTCCTCCAGGTGTCTAGTTTTCAAAGATGTCTGGGTTTGGTAGGTTTCCCTAGATGGCCACCGAGCGCAGGGCCAAAGACCCAGGTGAGCCCCTTTGCAAATCCAGGTCGTTTTGTGATGGGTCATTTTGATGTCTCCACAATACGTTTTGGGCCCTTCCCTGCCGTGGGCACTTGGCCCACCCACACAAGTGAGGTACCATATTTATCGCGAGACTTTGGAGAATGCAGGGTTCGTGGAAGTTTGTGGACCCACGCAGACTCCAGAACTTTCCATCACAGAACTGTGGGGAAAATGTGTTTTTCTTTTACAAAGTTTGAGGTTTGCAAGGGATTCTGTGTAACAGAACCTGGTGAGAGCCACACAAGTCACCCCCTCCTCGATTCCCCTGGGTGTCTAGTTTTAAAAAATGTATAGGTTTGCTAGGTTTCCCTAGGTGCCGGCAGAGCTACGGTTCAAAATCCACAGCTAGGCCCTTTGAAAAAAAAGGGTCAGTTTTCACAGTAAAAATGTGGTGTGTCCACGTTGCGTTTTGGGCAGTTTCCTGTCGCGGGCACTACACCTACCCACACAAGTGAGGTACCATTTTTATCTGGAGACTTTGGGGAATTCGGGGTTGGTGGAAGTTTGTGGATCCACGCAGGTTCTATAACTTTCCATCAGAGAAATGTGAGGAAAATTTGTTTTTATTTACAAAGTTTGAGGTTTGCAAGGGATTCTGGGTAACAGAACCTTGTGAGAGCCAAACAAGTCACCCCCTCCTGGATTTCTCTGGGTGTCTAGTTTTCAAAAATGTATAGGTTTGCTAGGTTTCCCTAGGTGCCGGCAGAGCTAGGGTTCAAAATCTACAGCTAGGCACTTTGCAAAAAAAGGGTCAGTTTTCACAGTAAAAATGTGGTGTGTCCATGTTGTGTTTTGGCCTGTTTCCTGTCACGGGCACTAGGCCTACCCACACAAGTGAGGTACCATTGTTATCAGAAGACTTTGAGGAATGCAGGATGAGTGGAATTTTGTAGATCCACGCAGATTCCAGAACTTTCCATCACAGAAATGTGAGGAAAATGTGTTTTTTGTGACAAAGTTTGAGGTTTGCAAGGGATTATGGGTAACAGAACCTGGTGAAAGCCACTCAAGTCACCCCATCCTGAATTCCTCTTGGTGTCTAGTTGTCAAAAATGTATAGGTTTGCTAGGTTTCCCTAGGTGCCGGCTGAGCTACGGTTCAAAATCCACAGCTAGGCACTTTGCAAAAAAAGGGTTTGTTTTCACTGTAAAAATGTGGTGTGTCCACGTTGCATTTTGGGCTGTTTCCTGTCACGGGCACAAGGCCTACCCACACAAGCTAGGTACCATTTTTACCGGGAGACTTAGGGGAACAGAATTGTAGAGCAACTGTTATTACCTATTGACTTTCTATGCATTTCTGCCTTCCAAATGAAAGACAATGTGTAAAAAAGAAGTCACTTTGAAAAATGCCCTATAATTCACATGCTAGTATGGGTACCCACAATTTGGGAGATGTGCAAATAGCTACTGCTTCTAAACTCTATATTTTGTTCCCATGTCGAAAATACATAGGTGTCCTTGATACCTATTTTTCATTCTTTATATTTTACCAAATGAATTGCGATATATCCGGTACACAATGAAAAACCATTGCAAGACGCAGCTCAGTTATTGGCTCTGGGTCCCTCAGGTTCTTGGTGAACCTACAAGTTCTATATATCCCCACAACCAGAAGGGTCCAGAGGATGTAACGGTATATTACTTTATAAAATCGGTCATACTTCGAAGAAGTTACAGGTGAAAATGTAGGCACAAATGGCTGTTTATTTCAACTCATTTTCAATTTTTCTTATTTTCAACTGTTCGTTTCTATAAAACAAAAACCTTGAAGGATCTACACAAATGACCCCTTGCTGAATTCAGAATTTTGTCTACTTTTCAGAAATGTATAGCTGTCCAGGATCCATTATTGCTTTCTCACCCATTTCTGCCACTAACTGGATGGAGGTTGAAAGCACAAAAAGTAGAAAAATAGGCTATGTCCCAGTAAAATGCCAAAACTGTAAAACATTTTGGTTTTCTGATAAAAGTCTAACTGTCCTTGAAAGCTGGGAAGATGGTGATTTCAGCACCACAAACCCTTTGTTGATACCATTTGCAAAGAAAAAAAACAGACGCTTTCTTCTGCAGCACTTTTTCCCCATTTTTCAAAAAACAAGACTAAATATAACTGTATTTTGGCTAATTTCTGGGTTCCCTCCAGGGGAATCCACAAACCCTGGGTACCTTTAAAACCCCCATGATGTTGGAAGAAAAGGACGCAAATTTGGCGTGGATACCTTATGTGGAAAAAAAGTTACAGGAGCCTAAGCGCCAACTACCCCAAATAGCCAAAAAAAAGGATTAGCACAGGAGGGGGGGGGGGAGGAAAGGCCTAGCAGCGAAATGGTTAATTAGTGTTTTCTTATATTTATTGTTTTATGTATGTACTGGAAAGGGGAATAAAATACTGCCTCTACAGGTGATCTTCCTGGTATTTGCACTGGGCTGGACATTAATATGCTGGTCTGGCTAGTATAAAAATGGCCAGTTTGCAATCTTACAGGGCAGGTCCCAGATCAGAATAGGCAATATATGCCTAATTGAAAAAGTTGCTGGGCAGAGATGGTACGGCCTAGTCCAGTTCCTACACTGGTGATATAGGGCATGCACACTAACAATGCACTACTAAGATGCACTGGCCTGCCTTGATTACATTACCTGACTATGAAGAACCACTCCGGGCAGGCAACGGTGCATTCTAACAGAAGCAGGACTCAAGCTAAGACCAAGAATAAATGGCACCAAGTGCAACGATTATTTTTGGTCTGCTTGTTCATGCTTCAGGCTACCCATGAGGGCTGTGTGTAGCTAGTGTTTTCTGGCCTGTATGCAACTTGTACCTGCTCAAGGCCTCAAGTGTATTGTGGTGCTTACCAATGCATGAGAAAAGTCTTAGGGCCTGATTTAGAGTTCAGCGGATGTAATGCTATAGGTAATTAAACATTGTGAGATTGTGTATTGACCATTGACTCTATTCTGCTTTTACTACATTTGTGAGCACAGTTTAATCTTATATCTGTCTGACCCTGCCTTTCAGCTGCGAACGCAGGCAGGCGCAGGTTACTTCCGCACACACAGAATTGTTTATGTTTCTCACGTCACCGAGTGGGAGAGATAAGCTGCCAGAACAGACAGTGTGGGAGGTGTGCAGTGCCCAAGGATGAGAAAGTGAAGAATTCTGCCTCAACGCTAATCGGAGCCTGGCCAGCTCCATTGAGTGACCTCAACGCAGAGAGTGTAGCCATCACCTACAGTGCAGACGAAGGGAGGGGGAGCTTCTAGAAGTCTCTCTCTCTGTTATTAAAAAGTATAAAGACGGAGACCTCTTGGCGCTTTGACAGGAACTCTCCTGGGAGTGGACGCACTGCCCAGGGCTGTTGTGCCTGGTTGAGACTCTCCTGCCGGAGACGGGAAACATCCTAAACCACGACGTTTTTATAACGACCTACCTGAACAACGAATTCTCAACAACAAGAAATCCTAAACCACGACTTCTAAAACAACGACTTACCTAAACCACGAGTCTCTACTCGGCACCAGGAGAGGTGGGAAGCAGAGTCTCTCTCCTCCGACCACCCTGACCATACACGCTCATGGCCCCCTATGACTTACTCGGCACCTGGAAAGCGGGCACTGATGAGAGCAGGATTGCAGACAGCCTTCATCCTGCCAGGATGGTAAAATGTTGTGGGCACCAAAAACCACGAGTCTCTCTTCTCCGCCCCCCCTGACCAGACACGCTCATGGCCCCCTATTACTCACTCAAGCGGAAAGTGTGGAAATGCAGCTGATTAAAAGGTCTGCAGTGAGTCACTGACACTAAACAACCCCTGAACATCAAAAAATAACAAACGGTGCAATTAACTGTTTCGAACATCTGCAGGCATTCAATAGCGAAGCAAAGCGTGAGACTTATTTTTTGTGTTATGTTGTTGGTTTTGAAGAGAAAATTAACAAGGTAGTCTGAAGAGAACTTACTCTTACATCCCTCGTGCTTTAAAGATCATTTCTTGCATACTACCTTTCTTAGGAGCAGCCAAAATAAAATGCTGTCTGTTTAAAGATCCAAAGAATATCCAGGCCTTATTAACAACTATCTTTCTGTAACTTCTCCGTGTTGCTTTCTATGCAACCTGCGTGGAACTGGCATGAACAGCTAGGATTATTGTGATGCAACACTACCATCTTGTGGACAAAAGTTAATATTGAAAAATACGTTAATTTAAGGATTCTTCAATAAAAATTGTTTATAAAAAAATTAAACAAATATTACATTTTTTTTTAAATGTCAAAAGAAGTGGATTTCAAAGAACATAGTGGCGTAAATTGGTAATGAGCAATTTATAGATTTTTCGTGGTTTAGGAAGTCGTTGATAAATAAGTAGTGGTTTGGGATTGCTCGTAGTTGAGCCTTCGTGGTTAAGGGATTCGTTGTTTAGGCAGTAGTTGTTTAATCATACATCCGCCGGAGACTGCCAACGGGCTCCCCAGTCATGCTGGCAAGGATTATGAAGCTGAACAGACAGCCGGTGAAGTATTCCAAATTCTAATTACTCATTCTTGTGTACATGCAGTTATCTTTCTATGCATTTATTCTTGTGTATAAACATTCACTATATGCATTTATTTTATATGTGCATTATTGCCATTTGATATATGGGAACTTGCTGCAATAAATAGTCCCCTTAACTTGGCAAATGAGTGTTGAGCTTTGCTTCCTATTTTGAAGAGTGTTCACATTGTTTTCTGGTATTTTGAAGTCTAGCTCAGGTGTTCTGAAGAAAAAGCAAGACAGCGGATGGAATTTACTTCGTCAGGGTGATGGAGTAAAGTGCTCTGTCGCTCTGATGGAGTACCTTAACCACCAATTTTAGAGGTTTCCGCTGGCCCAATGGATGATGGAGCCATACGGAAAACCTTCAATATTATTTTTATTTTAAAAAGAAAATTCCAAAGCCAGATTTTCTTTTTGAAAATAAAAAAACTATGACCCTCTCATCATGGGAGTTTTCTCTCAGTAACAGGAAAGTGCATTGCCTCTCTGACCCTCACTGGACTGGCTACTTCCCTGGCTAGGAGTACTCTTCTGCAGGCTGACCCGTGCTTATGTAATGCAGGGAGAACGATGTGTCTTTGTGAGTGCAGGGTGAGGAGTGTATTTGCGAGTGCAGGATGGGCAGTGTGCGTGCAGAGTGCATGTAGGAGTGCAAGGTGAGCAATATACCTGTATGAGTTCAGGTTGCGCAGTGTACCTGTGAGTGTAAGGTGAGCGTTCTGTCTGTGTGAGAGCAGGGTGAGTGATGTCTGTGTGAGTGATATGCCTTTGTATGTGAAAAGTGAGCTGGGTGAGTGCAGGGAAAGTACTGTTGCTGTGTGAGAGCAGGGTAGGTGGTGCCTATGTGAGTGATGTGCATTTTATAAGTGCAAGGTGAGCTTTGTAAGTGCAAAGTGAGCTCTGTAAGTGCAGGGAAAGCAGTGTTGCTGTCTGAGAGCAGGAAGAGCTGTGCGCCTTAGTGAAGGCAGAAAAAAGCTGTGTATCTGTGTGAGTGCAGGGTCAGACTTCGGTTTGGGTGTGCAACGTGGGGTTTGCAGTAGGGCACCAATTTAACCTTTTTTAACACAATTTTCACCCAGCTGAGAGTACTCCCCTTGCACTTCCTCTTTCAACTCAGGATTCCTCACTGCGCTAGTTAGCGCATTATACGTAGGTCGAACTATTTAGCCCCACCACTTTTAAAACACACCAGCCACCACTGCCTGACACTCCTGAAAAACATCAAAAAAGGAGCACAGAGGAATATACATTCTCTTGCAGTACTGTTCATAGACATTTCAAAAAGCATCTGACCTTTTTATTCATCATCACATCATTCACAGTCTCAAAATGCAGAGAATTTCTCCTAAGTCATCTTTAACAAAATGGCAAAAGTTTTATATTTGGGTCCAAAGGACTCATACCACAACTTGCTGCTCTAGCCTTTGGAGATGACCTATCAGTACTAAGTGACATATGGAAAGGTATGAGTACCAACCTGAAGAACATTGAAAGATTCAGCAAGGCGAACGGCTTAAAACTAAATGTCAAGATGACACATGGGTTCACAAAGATAAAATATTTGTTATCAACCGCAAACTACTGCAATTTGACAAGGAAAATATACAATTAGGTGATAGTGAAAGATACTTCAGATTGAACTTTGATCCTCAATCAGGCAATACAAAAAACAATAAAGTAAATGAGACCGATAGAGCTGTAAAGCCAGATAAATTACCAGTCAGACTCACTCAAAACATTGAAATATTTTGCCAATACTTGATTCTGATCTTACAAACTACAAATGGCAAGTACAGAGGTGGAAACTCTCACAGAAGTCGACCAAACAAAGTAACATGGGAAGAGGTATCTGCACCCACCAGCCTAAACATGGGGTTGACTGTTGTACTAAAAAACATCAAATAGTGGGTAGGCAAATCCAAAACTACATACTGCAGTAGGATAAAACAAAGTGAAACAATCTACTGTTTCTCAGAGAAGCTCCAAACCTGTATACTACTCATTCATTTATGTACACAGGAGATGTAATAAGTTACAAAATAGACCATATTATAAAAACAAATAGTAATGGTATCTGAATCTGTTTTCTAAACTACTTCTACTAGTTATTACCATCATATGACTGTAGGAAAGAGGAGTTAAAAAGCTTGAAAAATCTCAGCGCCACTAGAATTATGTGGCAGAGGAGGGCCGAATTATGTGGCAGTGTTGACTAAATTATGTGGCAAGAAAAGGCAAATCTGTGATGGTATCACTTCATAATTGTCACATGTTAATACTGTCTGGGCAAAGGTTTCACCTCATTAGTACCCGTTTAACATCCACATACAATGATGATCAACTTGTGCTGCAGTTTTAGTGACTTTTGATCCATTTCAACTAGAAAACGTTTTTTGTTGTTAAAATTGGCAGATGACTCGGCAAATGATAGATTATGTGACAAATCCATAATTATGTGGAAAATAGCGCAGCCACAGATCACATAATTCCAGTAGCCGTGCGCATGCATTACATAGATAACAACCCAAGCTCAAATTCTTGGATTACAAAGCATATGGAAATAAAGGATAATCACTATATTGCAGGGCTCATGGTGAGTGAATGTCATCACTACAAGAGAGACGATCTGCAGAAGATCATTCCCTACCTGCTGGTATTGCAAAAATGTTTGTGAAACAATTGCAAATGTATTAGGAGCATGTCCCAAAACAAAGGACATAGGAATAAAAGACACAATAAGATCCTGAATCTTCTTATAGATAGAATGAAATGGTGTGGTTATCTAGTATATAGAGAACCTCATTTAAAGAACAGCCAAGATGAACTGAGGAAACCGGATGTTGTGTTTGGCAAAGGTGTTTTAGATGTAGTGATCGATGTATCACTGTGAAATGAAAACTCAGAACTCCCTTGAACAGGAGTACAAAAACATAGTAAACTACTATCGTGAAAGAGCCCAGGAAATTAAATCTCTCACGGACTGTTGCACTGATACATTTTATGGTTTTATCGTAGATAGTTGGGGAATGTGGCCACTACATAATGATGTTTCTTTAACATATTTAGGCCTCCAAATGTATTTCCCTTTCAAAAAGAATGTCTGCCTCTCTAAAAGGATGAGCACTTTCAAAATGTGCCAAGAATTCGTGGATAATTAACTGATTAGCTAATTCAATACATGTGTATAGAATAATAAGTGTAGAAAATAAACAAAAGTGTAATGTATGGATGTTAGGATATATCAGGAGTTCATTTGGGGATTTGTTTAGCCATAGGAAAGATGTGGAGTTAAAAGTATGATTATCACAATAGAATAATAAGGTAATGCATTATAAACCTCCTATTTCACTTTGAAACAGTAAACACTCACTACATATTGCAATAGGTTTTAGTGTATTGCTGTTAGATTTTACAAATCTGAAGTTAATGATGTTGTTTATTAATATGTACTAGTGGAAATGACAAACACAATTAGTGGAGTTCCCTCTATTGAATACTAATACAAACTTGCAATCAAAATTAGATAATTCACAAGTGTGCTAAGTATTGTGGCAATGTTTAATTGCTAGAGAAGTGCTGGAGAGTGTACTCTCTATCTGAGATGTGATTCATGTTCTGTGAGGTCAATTTGATCTGTACATGCACTCTGGAATAATTATTGTGTTGTTGGAAGCGAGGCTGATTTAATGCTTATGGACAGCAGTAGTAACCCTGAATGAGCCACTGTGTGTTGGTACAAATAGCCAAGTGCCTCATCTAATTAGTCACAAACATGAATAGATGAGCAAGATTCAACTATCCCTACCTATCTAGCAAAACCAACGCCAAGGGAACCGCTTGGAAAAATCAGCAGATAAAGAAGCACCTCTTGAGCTTGACTTTAACCCGGCACTGTGAAGAGACACAAGAGGTGTAGGGTAAGTTTAAGGCTATCGGGCACCAATGAACTAGCACTGCTCCTGCTGTACTTTCTGTGCCTACCAGGGTGACCATGGGTAAAATGGAATCCAGGTTCGATTCTGAAGAACAAGCCTGAGAAACAGTTACCACATTCAAGGAAGGTAGGTGTGTAAATCACCCAGCAATTAGAATGGGTGCATTTTGAATCCTTTAACAAGGATCATTGGAAGGCAATCCTGGTACCAGCAGCCACTGCAATTCCAGCTCCACTAGTGTACATTATTGTTGCTGCACTTAAAAAGCTCCTAGTTGGATCTTGAGATCGAGCTGGCTGTTGGCTGCAAATCGATCTATTGCCTGTCCCAATGCCTGCTTCTTGGTGCCCCCTTCATGCTTTTAGCTGAATGTCTTGGGGGTCTGAAGCATTTAAGATTAGAGTATTCAAAGAAGGCTGGTTCCTGAATACTTCAGCTAGGAATAATGGAATAGGACTCAGTTATTTTTTGTGTTTTCGGAACTGGGGCCATGATTAAAAGGAATGGCAGGAGGCATTGTTATTGTGTTGCTAGAAGTGAATTTCTTGGACCATTTTCCAAGAATGTTTTCATCAATCCACAACAAAAACAGAGGTCCGAAGACTATCCAATACTGTTGTAGTTCTGACCATAAACATATCCAACTAGCAATTCGGTGGTATTTTTCCTATGACCCATCAAGCAGCTTTTGGGAAATGAAAGTCTTTGAATGGAATTGAACGAAGAGCACCACCAGGAGTGAAGCTTGCAGCTCAATTTGACTCAACACAGGGAACCTCACCCTGCTTGGACTAAGAAAGGTTTGACAGATTGATCACTCTGTCTCAATTCTGTGGATGATGGTGTATGGGCATTCTTAGTTGGTGGAGCAATTTGTCTGGTTAATTCAAATAACGAATCTGACTCCACCATACTAACTAACTATGTGCCTCCAATGGTCGACGTTCAGTTTCTTAAATGTACATGTGGCATTCAGCTAAGCGAGATCAAGCAATAACAAGTCTGTGATTGACTTCGAAATCCGGCACTACACAGAATATATTAGCATGTGTCTACCCTTCACCACACTGAATGAATCAGCTACCCTTCACCAACAGGTGCAGGTAACCTGCTGAATCCTGTTCATGATAAGAATTGGGGATTGCAATTATTTCCCATTAACCAGTAAATTGGAGTCATAAGCTTGTGTTAAGTTACTGACCTTTGTACACCGCTTCTCTCTACTACCGGCTGGATAGTTTAGTGAAGTCCTTGGATCAGCTCTACGTGGGTCAGCAACAGCCTTGGCAGAGCACCAAAAAGACAATCAAACTTGATTACCTAGACAAAGTAGAATTTGGAACCTGTGGAAGGATCATTAACCTCCTTAATGCAGTGGATGACTCATTCACGTCCATCACTTTACATCTGTAGTGCAGAGGACATAGATAGGTCGTCCATCTCAAGTCCTGAGCTTTTTTTGTGGGGGGGATGTGTGACCATCATACAATTGAAACTGAACCTAATATAATCGGAACCATTATGTGCCAACTGCTATTCATGATGGAAACTCGCAGGAACCGACCAACACAGGGACCAATGCGAAGACCACATTGACTTCATATGATCACAATTTTCATTCGATCTTGTCGCAGGCGTTAAATCCCAGCCATACAATTGTGAGTTAGAGTTTATATTGGGAGAAGTGAGGGAATGCAAAGTGGTTGGAATTTTGTGGATCCCCACAGATTCTGTAAGTTTCTCTCACACAAATGAGAAGGAAATGCATGGTTTTAGCCAAAGTTTGAGATTTGCCAGGCATTCTGGGGAAAAATGTAGTGGGATCCAGGTAAGTCACACAACCATTAACTTTCCCTGGGTGTCTAGTTTTCAGAGAGGCCTTGGTTTAGTAGGCTTCTCTTGCTGGAAGAGAGCTCAAACACAAATACTGCTGCTTATCCACATTAGAAAAATGTGACATGTTAATTGTTGATGGTGAAAATCTGTTTTCTCTATGTTGCGTTTTGGGGCCTTTCCTATTGTGTGGGCTAGACCCGGCCCCACAAGCATGTAATAGTTTTTTTCATTGAACTTCAGATGCCTACCAAGGCTTTGCAAACCCCTACCATTACCAAAAAAGGCTGCCTTAAAGTTCAAGCCACTTTTCTTTTAAACGCACTAGACAATACCCCTTAGACAACCTCTGATAACCCCTTGGTCTCTGCCACATTTCAATACCTGGATCAACAGCACCCTGGAAGCAATTGCTCTACGCAACCCCACCACTCTCACAGAATTAGACCCTCCACCCCATGATATAATCATAATCTTTGTTCTCTGAAACGACAATGTAACATAATTGCAGAGCCACATATGGGGACACTGAAAAATTGCCTTACGAAGTCGTATTAAACCTCGACTCCACTCGCTTTGCTTGCACTACTCATCTAACAGCCAAAATAGAGCTGCTGCCAGTTCAACCAAAAGATATCTTTTCAGTGGTAAAATCGTTTTGGCTCCTAAGGAAGCCAATCAAACCATCTCTGTCCCACCATAGCTCTATACCAGCTTTGTCACCTTTTTCCGCTTCTATCTATGAAAACGTTGATACCCTCCTATTGAGCAACACCCCTTTGAACCTTGACTCCAAACTCTATTCTCATTCATTCTCCTCTTTCTCTTAATTTGCACCCATTATTATTGAAAGAGACCCATAACTTGGTACTTCTATTTAATCCAACGCTCTCCTGTAACTCTGTAATCTCCCAATTTCGAACCTCATTACAATGAATTAATCTTTCTATCACACCTATATGCTCCCTTCCATCTGGAGGGAGGTCAGTGTAGTTTCCTTTTCAAAAAATCATCCCTCAATCCTAACATACCAACCAATATTCGGTCTATATCTTTGCTCCAATTTCCTGCCACGATTCTGGAAAAATCCATAAATACCCAACTTTCTGACTATCTTGAAACCATTGTCTGCGCAACTCGTTCCGGTCAGGGTTTCGTCCGCTACATAGCACTGAAACCCTTCTCAAGTCTGTATCTGATAATCTTATAGCTATCTTGTGGGGGGGGGGGGCAGCAGGGGTGGCAATGGCTCAGCAGCCTTGGACACAGTCTGAGATCCTATTCGTTTCAAGCGCAAGTCAGATCTTTGCATCCACCCCTCTGCTCTTAAATGGTTTGCATCCGTTCTGTCCAACAGATGTCAGTCCGTATCGCTTACTCTGTATTGTTCAGACCCGATTAAACTTTCACAAGGACAGCCAACGAACACTGCATATTCCTGCAACCAAAAGGGTCTGGTAGACGTAACTGTATATTACAGTTGTATATCCGCTATTAGGGCAAAAAAATTCTGATAAATTTCAATAATTTCTGGTTTTTCCCCCAATATGTTTGATTTCAACAATTAGTTTATTTGGATAAACAAGAGCGATCTATATAAAAGACTTCTGAATTTTATATTTTGTCTAGTTTTCAGAACTGTATAGCTTTCTCAGTTCACCTATGGGTTTCACACTTTTTTCCACCACAACTGAAAACAGGTTGAAACCACAAAAAATAGAAAAAATTGACTACTTAAAAAAAATGCAAAAACTGTGGTTAAAAAAACTTTTTTTTTTACATCTCTGGGTGTTTCTGAAAGCTCGGAAGATTGTGAGCTTAGCACCGAAAACATTCTGTTGCCATTTTTAGAAATATATGCTTTCTTGCATGGACTTTGTCTCCATTTAAAAAAAAAAAAAGTACATGTTATATTTTTCGGTTCCCCTCACACACAAACCCTGGGTACCATTCGTACCATTAGAATCCCCAAAATGTGGAGAAAAAGCATGCAATTTTGGGCATGATAACTTTTGTGGAAAATGTTTTGAAAGCTTAAGCGAAAAGTGCCCAAACATCAAAAAAGAGCTGAGCAGCTAAGGAGTTAAAGGTTGAATCTCCCTATAGTTCGAGAAAAACTGCAATTTATTTACCAAGCCATAGCTTTTCGCCCACTATTGCCAAGACAGCATATACCCTAGTCACTAAAAATAAATCAAGACTACCATTTAAAAAAAAAAAAAAAAATCATGGGACAGTCTGATATGAATAGCTACACTGGTCATTTTTCTCTTTAGCCCCATACAAATGAATTCCAAATAATCACTATCGTGGATGGTCGGATGTTAAAAAATGCTTCTTTTGTGGTATTGACCACACCTAGTTTTGTACTACAGGAATGTGATGCCATTGGGTGGTGGATTTCCATCACAAGTATTTGAAGTATCTATGAACAGTAGAACGTGACAGAGTCAGCTACACCACAGCAATAAGTGCCTCATCCTGAATTCCTCATGTGCGAATTAGTGATTGCACACTTATTTTACAAAGAAAAAGGGATAAAGAGAGAGAGGAGTTGGCCTAAGGGCTAGGGCGGTCGACCTCGAATCTGGGGAACTGGGTTCGAGTCTCGGCAATGACGCTGAACATCCTGTGATTCTGGGCAAATCACTTAATCTCCCCGTGCCTAACAAAAAAAAAAAAAAATGAATGTGTTCTCATGTAATGCAACTGGTGCTATGTAAAGCGCTCTGATACCCGATTCGGGTCAAGTTCGCGCTATATAAAACTCTGTAAAAAAAAGAGACAGTGTGTAGCAAGAGAGTTTTTTCTCCCTTGAACACCATTTTGCTGTAACATTGTCAGCAGCCCGTTTTTATAAAGAGATTTGAATAGTCAACTTGTTGAGTCAAAACGTGTAAGATTCAGGCCAGACAGTAAAAAAAAGTGTTACATTAGTATTTAGGCAATAACGGACAGAAGGGTTATGATCACCTTCTACAGCGTGTGAAGGTGAAGCAGGTTTAGATAAATTTCAGATAGACCTGAAAAAGCATGAAAAATATTTAACGATCAGAAGAATTTGGCAGTTCAATGGCATGTTCAAAAAGATGAAGGGTGATGGCCCGCACCTTGCAGGTCATCGCGAGTTGCACAGCTGTATGAACTATAGTATTCCAAATAATTCACTTTCACCAAAATTATTCCAAGTTTTATCCGTTTTATTTCCATGTTTTATCCAAGTCTAATTGTCACGCCAAAGCCACAAAATTCATTTTAAACTGATGCATGTAATTACTTCATGATTGCCTATCCAGGCCTAAACATAAGCATTTGTTTGAACAACAATACCTATTAAAACTGAATAAAACCACCCTGTAATCATGTGTCATCAAACAAATCTTTTAAATAACTTAAACCTAAGCGTAAATCCAAACCTCCCCCAAATCTTGTAACTTTAATAACTCCCAATATTCCCCTCTACTGCACTTGAAACATCCTTTACACAAGCCCTCTGGCTCCTCATGCGTTAACGGATCATTATTTAATCCTATCCAACTATAGTTCGTACCTGATGTAAACCTGCCATGTACTGACCTCCATATCCGACATCCGTTTCACCCGTACGCCTGAAACCCGCTCTAGTTTTAATAGGTATTGTTGTTATGATGCTGGGGTAGAATCAATGAACACGGGGTGTGTGTGGGATTATAAATTAGCTGTCACTCGAATTTGAAGTGGGTATATTATTTAAAGTATTTGTGAATTACACTGCGTGTTAATTTAAAGTGACTGATACATGTATATTTTCACATCATAGATACCCCTGACGAAGGTTGTTACCGAAATGCATTGGGTGTGATGGAACTCTGGCATAATTTGGAGGACTCGAAATTCAAACAAATGCTTATGTTTAGGCCTGGATAGGCAATCATGAAGTAATTACATGCATCAGTTTAAAATGAATTTCGTGGCTTTGGCGTGACAATGAGACTTGGATAAAACATGGAAATAAAACGGATAAAACTTGGAATAATTTAAGTGAAAGTGAATTATTTGGAATACTATAGTTCATACAGCTGTGCAACTCGCGATGACCTGCAAGGTGCGGGCCATCACCCTTCATGAATTTAAAGTACTTGTGTGAAATGGAACGGCACACACACGAGTGTATGCACGCTAAACTAGATAAAAAGTCAAATGGAATGATGAGTAGAAAAAGAGGGTGTGCTCCAGGACCATGTTTGCTGAAATGTTCAAAAAGATCACATTAAAAAACAATTTCCGTAGGCAACAATTCAACCACACTTTCAAGTCCAAAAAGCGTTCTAAAGTATATGCTTTAAGTGTGGTTCGACCATGCATTTAGCCAACTCACAAACCTGTCCAGCTATTAGTCAGATTTTTAGGGTATATGCCAGAGTTGGACACTTCAGCAAAGTGTGCAGAAGTGCAAGAGATGAGTGTGTGAGTAGTGTGACAGAGGAGTCTTCTAAGAACGCTTCTGTGTCTAATGACAAAACTTTTTAGCTATTAAAATTATTGCTACCTTCACAACTAAACTGAATTGTTGGTAGATTCAGGTGCAAGGATCACCATAATTTCCTGTGAGAATCATAAAAGATCCTGGAATCAGAAGAGTTTACAACCACCTAATGTCACAGCCATGGACTTTGAAATTAGTAAGATTTAATTATTGGGTTATTTTTGAGCTGACATAACGTTTAAGGACAAAGTTATAAAGGGGAAAATTATACGTGGCAAAGAAGAAAATTGACGACACTGGGCATATTTTAACGTAGTATTGAGACCAGGAACAAGGGTACCAGTTTGTACAGTTGAGTGGGAAAGTATAAAGGTTTGGAGGATAAGCTAGGAAACATATCCAGTTACACAAGGAGTGCTCTCCAGTTAAGCAATGGGGTTCAATTCACTTTAAGCATGATTGTTTTAATTTTTTAAATGGTGTTACTCACTCCCTTGTTTAGGCCACAAAGCAATGCAGTGGTGGAAAGGTTTGATGAGATCTTTGTGTTTAGTGTGCAAAGTGCACATAGGTGTGGAGGAAATCTCCGGAAAGCGATGAGAACGTTCTTATGGGCTTTTTCTATGACCCCACGTTGTTCGTGGGAAGACCCCCGTGAGCTTATGTGGGGGGTAGGAAGGCATCTCATGAACTAGATTCTCTTTGGTTGTTCTTTACAAAAGAGCAACCACATGCAAGGCTTGTTGAAAACTGCAAGGGGAAACGTCAGTGATTTCTTTGCATGGTCTAGGAAAAAGTGTTTGGGTGGAAGTGGAGAAGTAGACTGTTGCGGATATGGCAGAAGTAAAGGAACCTCTTTAATAAGAAACGTTATCCAAGTTTCCAGAGTCAGCATGTGTGACTCGAGTGACAGGCAGAGTGGTGAGACACAAGAACGGACAATGGGGGGCCCGTGGGAAGACTTGCCAAGATCAAAAACATGCCATAAGATAATGAAGGATCAACACTGCTGGGGTTTTCATTTCTCAGCAAGTCTGCTGTGCTTTGTTGCAGTTTACGTCTTAGACGACCTCAGAAGCTATTGAAGTAACGCTTTGTGCACAAACTCGGTTGACTTGGCATTTTATGCTGTATTTGCTGGGCTCCAACATACATTTCAATGAATCGTATTTTGTTCTTTGTGTTAGAATGCCTTGGCCTAAGTTTAATCGTTTTTTTAATAAAGGCCAATCTTCTATGTTTTTTTTGTATGTCTTTTGCTTCTATGTACTACATTTGTTTGTCCTGTAATCGCATTTGTTGTAAGGAGGGGAGATATGTGCTGACTGACTGGAGTTCCATGATGTCACCACAACAAGGAACATCACACTGAGAACAACCTCAAAGATCCAACCTGTTATTTGAGACACTATGCGGCTGATTGGCAGAGAAAGCTGTTTCGGCTGTGCCATTATTAAACCGTCTCTCGACTATTATAGGCACACATACTCTTAATTTCATGCCTAGTTATTTCAACACCTTTTCCTTTACAAGGTGGATCACAATTGCCAAACAGTAATTTAAATGAACAGATCAGGATGCCACCACTTGCTTTTTTGTAATCAAAATATGATTTCTGCCATGATTCCAGAAGTGTAGATATAAAGTCACACAGCCATACATTGTTTTAAAAAGTAAGACAGTTCATACATTATGTATCAAAGCTACATAACTGCTTCATGCTCTTAGATTAAATCAAATGAACCTTACTATTATGCAAGCACTGCATAGCAAATACTTTTTTTAACACAAACGTTATAGCATTTTTATTTTTCAATGGTAGGCATTACAGGAGAATTACAATTGTCCACTAATGCAGTCGACAAGAGTGTGTAAAAGGCGTCTTGCTCTATATTTGGCGCATAGATACATAATCAACTCCCAATCTAGGGTAACCAGCATGTAGCGACACTGTGTGTCCATCCTGGAGTCTTGAAACCCAAATGGCGCCCCAGCTCGGATCCAAATCGCTGCTCCTCGTGAGTAGGCCCAATAGGATGTGTGAAAGAGTTGTCCCTGCCAATGCTTGCGCAGTATATTAGCCTCAGAGGTAACCAGGTGTGTTTTTCTGGAGAAAGGTGATATGTGCCTGACATCTGTATAGTTGGGCTAGTATTCTGTGTCTTTTTTGTATGGATCCCATATCACGCACATTCCAGGTAACCACATTGTACTGTTTAGTCACTGACGCCATTGTTGTACCTGTGTAACTGCATATACTACAGGGCTCAGCTCAACAAACAGTGGTACTCCGTCACTATCGTTGTAGGTGACACAATCAAACAGCTTAAAACATTCCCCCAATACTTGGTCCAGCGATTCTCTGTCGTTTGACCAAACCTGTAAAAAAGATATTAACAATTCAAACATCATAAATCAGGTGCACCTGCTATAGGGGCGCAAACATCCAAACTAGCAAAAGGCATTGCTGCAACTCAGCATTGACTGGAGACCGTTACGGAGACTACCCGGTTCCCGGGCCCCAAACTAGTACAATTAAAGAGTAAACAACTGATCCGCACTGTATCCAAACGTTTCCTGCATTTTGCCAGTGATGACAGTCTCTCTCATCAGAAAAATATCGGCAAACTTCACTGCTAGAGGGTGTCCACACGTGCGGGGACCAAGGAAGCATGAGCAAGGGGGCAGAGCATGGCGTCAGTGCAGCTCAGCCCCCCAGGCGCACGTAACACTAGACAATGAATGCATTAAGGCCCCCCCATAAGTCCTCTGCAATTTGTGGGGTGACTGTTAGGAACAGCGCCACACTCCCATTCGAGTCGGAGTCCGAGGCACTGTCCAGAGACGAGCTGGAGCTTATGACCTGATGCGTTGTTCGGAGGGTGGTCGTCGATCGAATAGCTGCCAGTTCACCTTCCAGCACTTGTTGCGGGGAAAGAGCCCCCGGGCTGCTCCCGCCAGGCTGGCTAGTTGGTCAGCGCCTCCATCTCCTCATTGTATGCTTCACCTTTGGCGGTGCCAGGGCTTTCTGTTCCCACCCCCGGGAATAAGGGAAGTGTTGTTCCAGCCACCCCAGGGCCTGCTCCGAGATTTCAAAGAAATTAGCCTGTTGGTCGTGCAACACTAAGTTTGGCCGAGAAGAGTAGTGGGGGCCACCGCCGTTCTAAGCCAGTCCTCAACAAATTGGGTGACGCGGGTGCCCTCCGTTCCCTTGGGGAATCCAGTGATGCGCACATTGTTGCAGAGGGTTATCCCCTCTGCATCCTCCGCTCGGTCCTGAAGTAGATCCACCTGGTGTTGCAGCTGTGCCACCTGTGGAGTAAGTTCACCATGTTCAGGGGATAATGTCAAGAGCGTCTGTTCATTAGCTTTGACCCTATCAGACAGTTTGCGATGGTCATCTTTCAACAGACTTACGTCATTGGTAATGACCCCTAGCAATTACTCCATGACTGTTCGTGATTCCCGTATTTCTTGCAGGAACAGGTCTAGTTTGTCCATTGGGGGTGTCGCCACAGAAGAGGGTATGTTAGAGTCCAGTGTCTTGGTTGGAGAAGCATCCGATGGACGCGAGCACACAGGGGGCACCGGCTTATCAGTTTTGGCCCGTGGACGTCTCATGTTCCTCTTCAACCGGCTACCGTGCCTGGGATAGACTGAGGTATAAAGCTTCTGGCGGTGCAAGAGCCCCAACTCCAATATGAGATAATCTACTCCGGGCAACCAGGGACGATCTTAATTTCTATAATAGCCTGATGCAAGGTGACATATACCTGAGGGGACCCCCATTGGTGGGGCTCAAAAAGAGGGGGGGAGGGGAGTCGAGGCGTCTCTAAGGGGCTTGCAGGACCTCAACACCAACCAGGGCATAGGCCTCAGGCTCCACGTTCCATCGTCAGGCACCCCACCCGATCACAGCAGGAGGTTGCTCAGGGCCTGCACGGCCCGCCGTTGTCTGGGCCGTGTACATGTGTTCAGCACCAGCTGTCTCTCTCCACCGCCAAGGACCCAGCAGGGAAGCGGGGGTCCTCAGGTGAAACCACCTCCAGCAGCGACACAATCAAGGGGCATTCAGGTGTCCGCCCCAACGATCACCGTTCCAGCCCCACCCTCAAAGCCTTAGTACGGTAGTTCCGGGCCCCTGGCAGTCTCATCCCTAAACCCAGTGGGCCACCACAGGGATCTTGTGCCAGGTGCACTTGGCAGATTAGCGCCCCAAGGCACCCCTCTTCAGGGCCAGTTGCCCTCGGCCACCACTCTTCAGGCCTGGTCTGCTTGGCGTGCCCCCTGCCTTGCCAATAAGGATGGGGTGTGTGCCCTTCCCACACTGCAATTATGGTGTGCGGGGAAGAAGCCGTCGGCTCCTCACGCATCGCTCCCCCCCCGGTGGAACCCAATGCTGGGCCTCTCTTCTGCTGGGTCAGCCTGGTGAGTCACACGCTCTGCGCCGTCCACCTCAGTTTAAGAGCACCGCACAGGATGGGATGCCAGGCCCAGCCACCTCCTGTCTGCACTGCCAAGGAGGCATGGCCGCCTGGCTCCCAAAGGATCACCCCACTAGTCATTCACCCCGTGGCCAGCCGCTTGCCATCGTCTGCCCTCCGCCGTTCTAAGAACTCATTGCAGTGGCCGGGTGCACAGGGACTTCCCTCTCGGAGAACCCAGCCGCCTGTTGTTCACGCCATTACCCAGTCACTGCAGGCCACCCTCAACAGTAGTGGCGCCGGCGTATGGGGCCTTCGGTATCCTCCACCTACCATTTTGATAGTGCGGTGCGGCCACCAACCAGTTTGTCTTTGGAGCCTTATCTTTTCTCCCTGCCTCACCACGTGGCCGCCACTACGGGCAGTAGCGTCACTCTGTAAAAATCCTTCGGGCTAGGGAGCCCATGGAACAGCCAGTACAGGATCATAGACAGATCTCAGGGCACCGGAGCCCTATGATTCTATGTCCGCCATGTCTGGGTGTTGGCCACGCCCTTCTGCATAGCAAATACTCAATGAAAATAAAATTTGCTATTCAAGCATAGCAAAAAGAATGACTATTAAACTTTTTGGATCGTAAAGCCTCAATATTATCATACAAATCATGCAGTCAATTCATGTATGAAACCCTTTAAGCTATTTCCCCAGAGTACTCAAACCACCTCACTTTAATATCAACAGCAGACTGTGTGACCACACGGAGTTTCTAACATCTGCAATTTTGTTTACAAGCAATCTAGCTTCCCTAAGCATTGTGTGGTTATAAAATCTGCACTATTTTGTAGGCTGCCACAAGAAGAGCCTTATTTTTGCTTCCTATTATATGATTCACATTAGAGAAGGTGGAGAGAGGATTAAGGAAATGATAGCAGGTCATCACAGTGCATCAGTCACACAGCAGCTCTAATACTATTCTGTTTTCTAGGTCTAGCTTATGCAGAACTAGGTGCACGTAGTCTTTTCCTATGTCTGGCTACAGATAGATACCTTTAACTTTTATTCTAGGAATTAAGTCAGCACCCGAAACACACAGTGTAAGAAAAAGGGTTTTAAGGCCGCCCCTGCCAACCATTTGCTTGAGCTCCCTTCAGGGATTGACATGCAGGGTTGGCCTTTCACGCTTTAGAACTAGCTCACAGTATTCTATAAATGTGTACATTTATGTTGCTACTGTAGCTGGATCTGGTGAAGGAGTAAAAAGTAATCTTTTTGATGTCATAACTTCCTACAGTTTCTAAATTTGAGGCAGCATCAGCTAAAAGAAAAAGGTTAATTAAAAAATATAAATGCACCTATGCTGATTGCAAATTGAAAGAGGCAAGGAGTGTAGTGAAAGTCTATTTTTCCTATTCAAAATCATTTTTTCGATCACTGCTCATAACTTACTACAATCAATAAATAATGGCACTTACAAATAGGTACTTTAAAAATAAATGCAAAGTATAAAAAGATTACAATTTAAAAATGCTTACATCAATATACAATACTAGTCTCATTTTCCAGCAAAAAGATTTACAACGAAAGATTTTTTTGTATTTTAAATACATTTTTCTAACACTCCTAATAAATTACTACAATTAATAAATAATGGCCAACAGTACCCGACATGGTTATTTAAAATAAAAAAAACTAAAGGCAAAAAACAAAAGGTTGCAACTTAAAAAATAAAAATGGGAACGTGGTATAACAGTTGTATTTTGCCTGTTTCTATTCTGGTTTAATGTTTTTTAGCAGTCTGATTTTGGAATCGGAAACTGGAATTGGAAATTTCAGTTCTTGAAGCTGGTTTGGGTGATGTGGTGGGCATTAAAACAGGAGGGAAAAACCGGCAGCTGGAGGCTTCATTTTTGGATGCTGGTTTTGGTGCTTTGGCATTCCTGCTTTTGTCTTCACTGCTTTTGCTGTAGGTTGTCTAGTGCATTTGTTAGATGAAGCAATATAGACGAATATTGCTCTGAGAGACAATTAACAGACACATATTAAAGCTTGCAAAAAGGCATTGCTGCTGGTTAATTCATTATGCACATCTCTCTATCGCTCTTCAACTGGGTGTACTAGCTTCTAGCATGACTGCACCATCACTGACCGGTTCATCTGAAAAATTAACTCACATTTTTATATTCAGGGGTTTCAATAAATGAATAACAGAAATCATCTAGTGAATGATGTGGTTTTTACTTTTTTGTGCTCGAATTGTTACCATTTTCCATAGCTGCCTAGGTTTCAGATTGCTTATGTGTCACATTTTCATACTTTCAGTGTAATCATGAGTGAGATTCAATGACTATGAGCGACACTTCCTCGTGAGCAAAAATCAAGCCATGAGCACGAGGTAAACGTATAAATATCAGAAATTACACCCATTTGAGCAATGAGAAACTCTAAGATCTTAAAACTGTTGCAAAGCACTAGAAATGGAAGGGTACTAACCAACATGACAAACAGACTGAACTTACATCAAATACAAGATAGGCCTATTGGCGTTGCCAATCCTTACTAACAGTATTACGGCCACAGTCCTCCCCACCACCATAACAAACTGCAAGCTCTGAATGGCCACTTGACTTACCACTGGGCTAGCCTTTAAAATGCTGCAGACACTATCATGTTTCATAAATTGCTGCTTGCTGCTGTCACGCTCGGTTTTTGGGCAGGCTGCTGTTCCGTCTCAGTTCTGCAGCCAGCCTTTTTAGGTCTCGCCTGAGCCAGCGCAATCACTGGTCTGGCGAGACATTTTGTGAGTGGGCTTTAAAAAGCCGACCACAGCTTTTTGGGTGGCCTAGAGCGTGTGGTTACGCGCACAGTAACGCGCATTCCTCGCATCGCTCGATCAGGCGCCATCTGGCTTTCCTCTCGCTTGCTCTCCCAAAGATTAGGCGCCATCTGGCTTTCCTCTCGCTTTCTCTCCCAAATTGTGTCTAGTAAGAATTATTTTTCTGGTACCTTTTTAGCCTGCCATGAGTGATATTTGTCAAAACTCCTTTCCTTTGTGCATTTGTAAAAATAGTTCTGACTTGTGTGCATGATGTTTAAACAAAATACTTGAACGACCACAGTTCAGCTACTTTCACATGATGATTTCTGCAATTTTACATGACTCGTCGCCGCTTTCTTAGTGATGATGAAATCTGAATCTTTCATCTAACTTACTCCCTTTGCTTAGCTTTTGTTCCACACTATACTACATACTGCATCACTCAGCACCACCACAGCATCACTCAGCACCACCACAGCATCACTCGGGGTCACCACAGCATCACTCGGGGTCACCACAGCATCACTCGGGGTCAGCACAGGATCACTCGGGGTCAGCACAGGATCAGTCAGCACCACCGCAGCGTCACTCTGCGCCACCGCAGCGTCACTCTGCGCCACCGCAGCGTCACTCTGCGCCACCGCAGCGTCACTCTGCGCCACCGCAGCGTCACTCTGCGCCACCGCAGCGTCACTCTGCGCCACCGCAGCGTCACTCTGCGCCACCGCAGCGTCACTCTGCGCCACCGCAGCGTCACTCTGCGCCACCGCAGCGTCACTCTGCGCCACCGCAGCGTCACTCTGCGCCACCGCAGCGTCACTCTGCGCCACCGCAGCGTCACTCAGCGCCACCGCAGCGTCACTCTGCGCCACCGCAGCGTCACTCTGCGCCACCGCAGCGTCACTCTGCGCCACCGCAGCGTCACTCTGCGCCACCGCAGCGTCACTCTGCGCCACCGCAGCGTCACTCTGCGCCACCGCAGCGTCACTCAGCGCCACCGCAGCATCACTCAGCGCCACCACAGCATCACTCAGCGCCACCACAGCATCACTCAGCGCCACCACAGCATCACTCAGCGCCACCACAGCATCACTCAGCGCCACCACAGCGTCACTCTACCACACAACAATATCGCTCAGGGCCACAACAGCATCACTCAGCGCCACCACTGCATCGCTCTACGTAACCACAGCAACACTCAGCACCACCACAGCAACACTCAGCACCACCACAGCATCACTCAGCACCACCACAGCATCACTCAGCACTACCACAGCATCACTCAGCACCACCACAGCATCACTCAGCACCACCACAGCATCACTCAGCACCACCACAGCATCACTCAGCACCACCACAGCATCACTCAGCACCACCACAGCATCACTCAGGAACACAACAGCATCACTCAGGAACACAACAGCATCACTCTGCAGCGCCAAAGCATCAATCAGCATCACCACAGCATCAGTCAGGGCCACCACAGCATCACTCAACACCACCAAAGCATCACTCAGGTCCACCACAGCATCACTCAGGTCCACCACAGCATCACTCAGGTCCACCACAGCATCACTCAGGTCCACCACAGCATCACTCAGGTCCACCACAGCATCACTCCGGTCCACCACAGCATCACTCCGGTCCACCACAGCATCACTCCGGTCCACCACAGCATCACTCCGGTCCACCACAGCATCACTCCGGTCCACCACAGCATCACTCCGGTCCACCACAGCATCACTCCGGTCCACCACAGCATCACTCCGGTCCACCACAGCATCACTCCGGTCCACCACAGCATCACTCCGGTCCACCACAGCATCACTCCGGTCCACCACAGCATCACTCCGGTCCACCACAGCATCACTCCGGTCCACCACAGCATCACTCCGGTCCACCACAGCATCACTCCGGTCCACCACAGCATCACTCCGGTCCACCACAGCATCACTCCGGTCCACCACAGCATCACTCCGGTCCACCACAGCATCACTCCGGTCCACCACAGCATCACTCCGGTCCACCACAGCATCACTCCGGTCCACCACAGCATCACTCAGGTCCACCACAGCATCACTCAGGTCCACCACAGCATCACTCAGGTCCACCACAGCATCACTCAGGTCCACCACAGCATCACTCAGGTCCACCACAGCATCACTCAGGTCCACCACAGCATCACTCAGCGCCACCACAGCATCACTCAGCGCCACCACAGCATCACTCAGCGCCACCACAGCATCACTCAGCGCCACCACAGCATCACTCAGCGCCACCACAGCATCACTCAGCGCCACCACAGCATCACTCAGCGCCACCACAGCATCACTCAGCGCCACCACAGCATCACTCAGCACCGACTTGGAGCGAGCAGGGAGCACCGCCGCACTTTGGGTGAGAAATTGCGTAGTGGGCGCTGACCGGGCCTACAGGGAGCGCCCTGCTGGTGACGGGACTACGACGCGGGCCTCCGGATCGAGACAGAGAGGAGACTCGGCCTGTGGCGCTTCTTCCCCGACCACCTGGGCCCCGGAGCTGCTGTCGGGTGTCCGGAAGCCTGATCAGCGAAAATTAAAAGACGGACGAGTGAGCGCAGTGGGCGGCGAGTCTGCTGCAGACCGGAGGGACCTCGCTGTGGACCCCTTGATCGAGATTGCGCAGACCTCCTGGGACGCGCTGCCTCTCTTTGGCGCCCAGGACTGCATGGATGTTGTGAGGTGCGGGGGAGTTGGACCGCCTGGCGGGCACTGGTGAGTGGGACTGGGGCGGGCGTGGCTCCCTCGGCCAGGGCTTGCGGAGCGGTCCGTTGGGGGCCCGGTCGGGGAGTCGGTGGGTCGCGTCTGTCCTTGGTTGCCCCCTCTGGCTGCAGGTGCTGAGCAGTGTCCTGAGGGTGGCGAGTGGGTCGGGGGGGCCACTGTTCTTTAGGGGCCCTCCCGCAGTAATGCTGGATTGGACTGCGTTGAGAGGGAAGTGGCCCTGAAGTATACTACGCTGGTCCTGCTGCGGTACCCCCCGCAAGTGCGGGGATTGGATTGGCTGCCTGTCGGGCCACCCCCTGTCACCCTGGGCTGGACTGTATCACGAGGGCAGAGGCCCTGAGCTATAACGTATTGGCCCTGCTGCATCACGAGGGCAGAGGCCCTGAACTATAACACATCGACCCTGCTGCATTGCGAGGGCAGAGGCCCTGAACTATAACATATTGGCCCTGCTGCATTACGAGGGCGGCGGCCCTGCACTATAACACATTGGCCCTGCGGCATCATGAGGGCAGAGGCCCTGAATTATAGTATATTGGCTCTTCTGTAGAGGGCAGAAGCTCTGAATTATAATATACTGGCCCTGCTGCAGTGCCCCTCGCAGGTGCGGGGATTGGACTGGTCTGGGGCCCACGGACGAACAATAGAGCACGGAAGAAGAGGAGCAGTGATGGGGGGTGCATAGCAGCCCTAACTGCAGGACCGCAGTATATGGTACATCGATTGCAGGTCTGCAGACCTTTACCTGCTGCCCTGCTGATTCGGGGACTCTGCGCGCAGGGGCCCAGCAATAAAAGCGGGACTGCAACCTTCAGCCTACTGTTTGCACGACTGCGGTGCAGTGCCTGGCGCCCTGCTGCGTCAGAGACCTTGGGTGGGGGGTGAGGGGGGTCCCAGTGTGCTGACGTGCTTATCTGCCTGGTGGTGGACTCTTTCAGGGGAGGACTACATATATACAAATCGCGTCAGCGGACGCCCTGCGGGCACCCGACGGAGGTTGCAATGGGCAAAGAAAATGCTCAGAAGCCGACTGGATCCAATACTATTACGCAGTATACTACCCCTAGGCAGCCCCCCCAGCGGCTGACCAGGCAGGCTGGGGGAGCGGAACGGGACTCGGGGGGGGGGGAGCCCAGAGCCCAGCAGAGCAGAACTTGTGGCAGCTATCCAGGGCTCCAGAGAGGCGCTTGAGGACCGAATAGACACTGTTTCCGTAGATGTAAACCTACTGCGTGCGGACCTCTGCAAGGTGGCTGATAAAGTCACGAGTGCTGAGGGGGACATAGCAGAGCTGAAAGGCGAGGTGGTAACTTTAAAACAGCAAGTGGCGCAGATGACTGTGGCCACGAGGGCCCTGGAAAGTCATGCCAAGGAGGCTGAGGGGAGGGCGAGGCGCAGCAATATCCGTGTACTGGGCATACCGGAGAGAGCGGAACAAGGAGCAGCCAAACAGTTTCTGGAGTGCTGGATTCGTACCCTGCTGTGCCCTGAGGGACTGTCGGACATGTTCATAATAGAGAGAGCGCATAGGGCCCTTGCCCCTCCCCCGCCCCCGGGGGCACAGCCCCGAGCTATCATAGCCAAAATTCTCAACTACCAGGATAGAGACTGCATTCTGAGGGCAGCCAGGGAACATCGGAACCTCCAGTATGAAAATAATAAGGTAGCGGTCTACCAGGATTACACCAAGCAAGTTCAGGATCTCTGAAAATCCTTCTTAGGTGTGAAACGCAAGTTGCGCGAACTGAACATGCAATATATGCTCCTGTATCCTGCTAAATTGAAGGTGTTGTCAGGGGGTAAAGCACAATTCTTCGACTCCCCAGAGGATGTCTGGGAGTGGTTGGAGATCCGTGGTGATGGACTGCCGCCTGGAGAGGCGCGGGGACAGAAACAACGATGGGGGACACGAACGGACGGAGGCCGCCGGCAGCAGAAGAGTGGAGCAGAGTCACAGAGTGCTCCGGAGTCATTGCAGCAGAGGACAACTGTGGGCAAGGACTGATCGCTACAGTTGAATTCCCCTGCGGACAGAGAACTGGACATTAACCTGTTGGGAGCTGCTTCAGCCGATCCAGATGTGCAGGATCAGACTCTACAACTAAATATGGACACTGTGCCCGAGACTTTGATGGAAGACCTCCGTGAGGGAAAAAGAGACTAAAGACTGAACACTGGGCCCTAACGCTGCACATTGTACTTGGACCACGTCATTGATGTACGGTAAAAATGTATGATGTTGTTTGCTGATGTGGGGTTCAGATGGTGGCCTGGGCGCGGGGTGGGGGAGGGAGACAGAACCACTTGCAGATTTGAATGGAAAATGCGAGCGTACAAGGCTCTAGATTTTGGATAGATAAGAGGGATGTATGCCCCGGCTTAGCAGCGGGATTACAGATAAGAATTGGGCGGGCGGACCGGGAACAGGACTTTTTTGTTGCCCCTGTTGGGCCTAGTGGGATACTGTGTATGTCCTGGCACGAGCGGAGGGTGGGCAGATTTGCCTGTAATGTTAGTCGAGTATTGTCCATGGGTGGGGGAGGGATAGTTTGGTTATTTGTATTAATGTAAGGAATGTTATGCAGAAGCACGGCTCATCAAAAGAGAGCACTGAGTCCTGGTATATGGGCAGACAGCACGCACAACTAAATATGGCACACAAGGTAAAGCTCCTTAGCTGGAATGTTAGGGGGTTGGGCACCTGCACCAAGCGGCACAGAGTCCTCTCATTCCTTAAAAGACAACATAATGTTTGCAGGAGACTCACTTGGATGATGCTGGGGCTACACGCCTGGCGAAAAAATGTAGGGGCCAGGCCTTTCACTCATCGTATTCTACCTATGCTAGGGAGGCCCTGATCTGGGTGGCGCCCGGCGCCCCTTTCACGCCACAGTACACCGAAGCAGACGTTGAGGGTCGCTATGTATTATTAAGGCGCAAATTGGATGGTAAAGATATAACCATACAAAACACCTATGCCCCAAATATTGATGAGCCCACTTTCTTTACGACCCTGCAGGATTTAATCACTGCAGACCTGGATACCCCAATGCTGTGGTTAGGAGATTTTAACTGTGTGCTGGACCCTGAGCTGGACAGATGTCCACCCAGGAGGGGTACCAAGCCGCGAATGACCAAGCAGTTACAGAAGGTGATGCACGACTTGTGCCTTAGGGATGTTTGGAAAGATCACCACCCAACCCGGAAAATATATACATGTTACACACCCACTCACAGTACGCATAGCCGACTGGATAGGGTGTTGGCGATGGAGCACCCAGTGTTCATTGCAGCAGGGATCACTCACTTGGCACGCTTCTTGTCCGATCATGCACCAGTGTGCTGCTCGATTCAGTGGTCTGCCGGGGAGCATGGCCCCCGTAGCTGGCGATTACCCGCAGATATACTGGAAGATCAGGTTGGTAGAGAGGCAATCTCCAACGCGCTAGCAGAGTACTTATCTCTTAATTGGGGCACAGAGGGAAGTAGAGCCAATGAGTGGGACGCAATGGAGGCGGTGGTTCGTGGAGCAGCAATGGGATTGACATATGGCATTCGGAAACAATTGCAATCTGAACTCCGGGACAGGGAGGGCTCGCTGGCAGAACTTCAGACAAGGCCGCAGGGGCAAGATGATACCCAGGAGCGAGAATGTGCACTGCGTGAGCAGGTCGCAGATACGTGGGATAGACTGGACAAATATACGCTTACTAAATACCGACAACGACTGCACTCAGAGGGGGACAAGTCTGGCCAACTACTGGCGTGGATATTGCCCAGGGAACAGGCCCCCCCTGCTGATCACTAGTTTACGCAGCCAGTCGGGTGAGCTGGTCTATACCCGTACAGGTATGCTGGAGCTATTTCGGCAACACCTGTAGAAAATATATATGGCCGAGCCCTTGGTTAGAGCTGAGCTCTATACCCCATTCTTGGAGGGGCTCCAGTTGAGGAAGCTGTCCGAAGACACTAGGCAGAGTTGAACGAGCTGATTACTGAAGAGGAGATAGCGGAGGCAATAGTGGACATACCCAAGGCTAAGGCCCCGGGGGGTGACGGGCTGCCAATTGAGTATTATCAGGCATATTCAGCGAAATTGGTCCAGCCATTGCTGCAGACATTTAATGAATCCTTTGATAGCGGAATATTGCCTCCAACAATGCGAGATGGTGAAATTTGCCTTATCCCGAAGCTGGGTGGGGACAGTCAGGACCCGGCAGCATATCGACCATTGACAATGATTAACACAGACGTTAAAATCTTATGTAAAGTGCTGGCCAAAAGGCTGGGGCCACACATGGCCTACCTAGTCCAGGAGGACCAATGCGGTTTTGTCTCAGGTCGTAGCACGTCTATGAATATACAATGCTTAACGCATATATCGCACGAGACTCGCGCAGCCCCAGAGGAGATGGCATTGGTCTGCATTGACCATGAAAAAGCGTTTGACACGGTGGACTGGGGCTATCTGTTGGAAATTCTCAGAGTGCTGGGGGTTGGGCCACGATTCTGCAAATGGGTAAGAATACTATATACAAACCCAGCGGTTAGGGTGCGGTTGGGCCAAACCAGGTCAGTGCAGTGGATGCTGGGGCGAGGTATGCGGCAGGGGTGCCCCCTGTCGCCAATGCGGTTTGCTCTGGCTATAGAGCCTATGGCGGTATGGGCTAGACGAGATCTAGGTCATTGGGGCATACAAACAGGGAATAGTACCCATCTTATTTCATTATATGTGGATGACGTGCTGTTTTATATCAAGTCCCCGCGCGATTCGATCCCGAAACTGTTGCGGTTGTTGGACCAATTCACAACATACTTGGGATTGCGCCTTAATAGGCGCAAGTCCCTGGCGTTCCCCCTGGCCAAATTGAGAGAATGCAGGGGGGTGAAATTGCCTAGTCGGGGAGTGAGATGGGATATGGATCACTTCAGATACCTGCGGGTGCATGTGGCGCATGGGGATGTAGAATTACTTCAGCTGAACATGACTAGGGTAGTTGAGTCCGAGACGCTCAGTGGATTTTTGGAACACGCTGTCGCTCTCTAATGGGTAGAATAGCTGTGGCAAAGATGGTGATGCTACCTAGATATCTGTACGTTTTACAGAACACATTGTGCGCAATCCCTGCGAGTGTGTTTCGGCAACTGAACTAACTATTAATATCCCTGCTCTGGGTGGGGAAGCGCTGCAGAGTAGCGCTGCCGGTCCTCTCGAAGCGATATGAGGAGGGGGGGATTGGGGGTGCCTAGGTTTGACCTATATTATTATGCGGCGCATCTTCAACATGCTGCGCAATGGTTGGATGAGGGTGACAACTGGGAAAAGTGTTTACTTGGCGGCAGGGTGCAATCAGAGAGCCTACCAGTTAATTTGATGGAGGGTGCAGGGGCGAGTGTAGACCTACCATATGTGGTCCAGCAAATGGCCTTTCTGTGGCAGAAATTTGTGGAACGAGTGTTGGGGCGGGCTCCATTTCATCCGGAGTTGCCCGTCTGGCAGCTAGTTCCAGTGCGCAGGATGATAGAGAATATGTCCTTCCAGGCTTGGAGGGAGGGTGGCTGTATGGTACTGGCGGACTTGTATGTGAATGACACCTTTATTACCTTTGAGCAGGCGTGCAAAGGATTTGGCCTGGGACAGTGGCAATATCTTCAATATGCAGGCCTGGTGGAACTGGCTAAAGTCACATGGCCTACTTACCCGGACCTGCCCCAGACCACTGAGACCCTAGATATATTGCTGACGTGTGGCGGTGGGCGTAGGCTGGTGTCGTTATTGTATAAGGCCATGAGGGTGGACTCTGGATCCCTAGCCCTAAAGGCATGGGACGTTTGGAATGCAGATCTGCAGGCACCTTTGCCAGAGAAAAGCTGGGTGAGGATATGCACACTAACGCGCAAGGTATCTTGTAATGCCCGACTGAAGCTATTGCACTATAATTTTGTACAACAGATGTATATGACCCCTGTGAGGCTCCACCGGATAGACGCCAGTCGGTCGCATGAATGCCCTAGATGTCGCAGGGCCCGTTCAGGGTTTATGCATCTGGCGTGGGAATCCCCAGCAGTACAACAGTACTGGATTACTGTGGTAGCAAGAATCCGTGAAGGGGTAGGAATCAAGTTAGAGGCTACGCCAGAACAGTGCCTCCTGGCAGTGCCTCTTAGGGCTGGTCCCGCAACGCAAGAAAAGGAAAATGGCCAATAAATTAACACAGTTGGCACTGGTGTTGGCTAGACGGAGGGTGGCGATATGCTGGATGGGTGAGCGGGCTCCGGCGTTCGAAAGCTGGATTAGGGATCTGGGAGAGTGGTCCCTTGCGGAAGAACTGCATATGAAGGTCTGTCGTAAGGATGATAAGCTAGAGGAGGACACTGCAATTTGGAGAGAGCTATGCAGGGGATTGTTAACTCCATCGGGGCCTGGAAGTGAGCAGGACAATGGGTCAGATAGGAGTAGCAACATGTAAAAGTTGGTGCTTGGGCAACACCCTGACCATGTTTGATGCTGGGTATACTGCTGTGCCATAAATGTAAAAATATATAACTAATTGCGAAGCATGTACAGGACTCAGATGTATATTGGGCATCAGTTGAAAGGCAATATATTGGAATGCTCCGTTTATGACCGCTCTGTTTATGGTGTGAAAAATTGAATAAATAAAGTATTAAAAAATATATATATTTAGTCTTAGTTGGGTTTATCTCAAGGCCCTTTAGTTTGCAATAGTGGCTGAGACTGTCAAGTAAATTTTGTAGCCCCCTAGGAGTTTGAGACAGTAAAATTGTGTCATCAGCAAATGTTAGGTCACAGATATGAACCCCTCCAAGCTTTGGGGAGACATTGGAGCATTTTTGTAAATGTTGGACCAGGTCATTCACATATATTAAAAATAGAGTTGGTGCCAGGACACAGCCCTGGCGCACTCCGTTCCTAACAGGGATCTCATCTGTAAGCTCCCCCCCTAAGCCCCAGCGTACCTTGGCAAAGTTACCGTCATGAAGCCTTACATTCTGTTTTAAAATCTCCTCTGGCACTCCCTGCTGGTGTAAAGTTCCCCATAATAAACTTTTGGGATTGAATCGAATGCTGCTTTCAAATCAATGAAAGCAACATATAAATGTCCAAGTTTTAGCTTTGTGTACTTCCAGGCTAGGCTTACGAGTCTAGAAACTTGATAAATTGTACTAGTCTTTAGTCTGAAGCCAGCCTGGCAAGGTGAGAGTATATCATTCTCCAATATCCAATCATTTAACTTACCCACGATTTGCTTTGCATCGATTTTTTGAAGGGTGTCTATCAGGCTTATAGGCCTGTAGTTCACAGGGTCATCCTTTCTGCCCTTTTTGTAGATGGGAACTATCTCTGCTCCCTTCCAGGATTCTGGAATTGACTCCCCCCTGGCTACTGCATTACTTAAAAGGTTCACATGCAGCACCCACACTTCTGGGGCATGTTTCAGGAGATCCCCCGGTATCTTGTCTGGGCGCCTTTGCTGACTTAATGGCTGCTATGGTTAATGCAGTTTCTTCAATACTAAACTGAAGTGGTGCGTTTTGTGTAAACGATAAAGACCCCTCAGTAAAACCAGTAGGGTCTAGGCCAGACTCACTGGGGGTAGCGTATAAATCGGAGAACTATCTATGCCAAGTACAAGTGTCCAAGAAATGATCTAACAGTTTTGCCCAGTTTACTGCCATGAGCTATTATTCTCCAGAACATGGACTGATCCTTAAGTTTGGCGGCAGTAAAAATGTCGCCCCAGTTTGCGTCTTCCCAATTCCTCAGTGCTGCCTTCTGCGCTTTTATATTTTGCTCTTTCATGTCTAATCTGGGTTACATTTTTGGCCTTAAGGGCCAATAAGAGTCGACGTTTGGCGGAGGAGCATTCTTTATCAAACCAAGGATTGGAAGATTGGGGTCTTAGGCCTTATTTTACAGTCTCCTGCCTGCAGTTTAGTTAAAAAAAAAACTTTTATGTTCTCTGCCAAGCGGGCATGAATTTGTATGATAGGTATGGACTCTGGTCCTAAATCAACATAGGGGGTTAGAGCATCACAAAAGGCGATGTAGATATTTGTAAGGGGCTCGACTTGGTCCACTATGGCGGACCATTTAACTGTTCTCCGGATATTGCTTACTGACAGTTGTGGGTACTTGCTTCCAAAGTCAATTGGATGGATTGCATGGGTGGTGATCAACCTCCCGGACAAGGATACACATAGTGGAAAGTGATAACTCTCTCCTCTGTTATCTACCTTAAAGACTTTTTTATGGGCCCAATGTGCTATAGTTACCATCACATAGTCTATTCTTGATTTAGATTTTACCCTGACAAAAGTATTTGAACATTCAGTATCTGAGGGGAATCGGCCATTATATGCCCTTAGACCTCTTTCCATGGTGAGATGGACTAATTGCACTGCTGAGACGGAGTATGACACCCTGTTATTTATGGCTAGGAGGGGAATCCCCCCTAGCCAATTCTTCCTCCTCAAAGATAGATTCAATTCCTGCCAATGGTTTGTAACAACAATTAAAATCACCCCCCACGAGAACAGCTCTATTGGGTTCAATTAATTCAAGAGCTTCTAACCGATGGATAACGGGTGACTCTTTTGAAAGCTGCCTCAGTCTTATATATACATTAAAAAGATATATGTGTGTCATGTTTGGAGGCTTCAGTTTTAATCCTAAGATATCTGGAGAGGCAATTTTCAAGGCTTCTATAGTGACATTTAAATTGATTTTTATCCATATCGTCAGCCCGCCCAATGGTCTCCCTCTTTTTGAGGGTAGAACCTCTATGCTAAACATCCTGTAACCTAGCGTAAGTGGTGGCTCTCTAAGCCAGGTTTCCTGGAAAAGACAAGGTATTCCTGCCAGTCTGGCGCTAAAAGTTTTTGATTGAGCCCAACTATGTTCCAGGATACCATCTACAGATTTTCTGGAAGTAGATCGACAATCAGGTTCAAGTCAAATTCCGTTGCTGTGCCACAGTCAATGATATCGGTCAAATGAATATTGGGTACCTGAATGTCATATGAATGTGTGTCATGTGAGTAGGTGTCATGTGTATCCGGAAGTCCAGATGTTGGTGAAGGGGACACAGTATCTGTATAAATAAATGTGCTATTAGTAGTTAAATTTGCTTTGCCCTGCATGGTCAGTCAATCTACTAAGTCTAGATTGTTAATACCCTCTGCGGTGTGCAAGATACTATTGCCCTGGTTTGCAATAGATTTATTCTGTCTAAGACTAATTCTGGATTCAAAAAGGGAATGGGTTCGCAAATTCAAAACTATCAAATTGTCTGCAATGAATTTTGAGTAGAAAGTTAACTTTATGTAATCCAAGTTCCCAGATTCTTGATGGAAGCGCTCGACTTTTATTATGTTGGATCTTATAACGGATAGACATTGGCGCCTACTTCTGAACCAATGGATCACTTTATTTTTTAATGAGTCCTCGTCCTCTTTATTACCCTGCTTTAATCTAGGGACGTTTGTCATAAAGACATTGTAGGTGTTCATCTTGCCCCGATTTGAATATTGGGATGCAGGGTAAGATTTTAGAGGCTGTGGATTACCTATGCCCCATTGGCCTGTTCTACAATTCTACCTTATTCACACATGACTTGCAAGATCAAGTCTATTTGGGATTTAGGTATCTGGGGCATTGCATGGAATCCCTCGTGTCTAGTAGAAGGGGGCATTCTGGGCCTTGGGTCTATATAGTGTGGATGGTTGCCATATCCTAACATAGGTGAACGATATCTTGTATTGGCCAAGTAGTCGTCATTACTTCCACATGCCTTTAGAGAGAGAGGGAGAGGCTGACTAAGTGGCCACCTGTCCCGTGGGCTGTCAATCTGGCAGCGATTTACTTTTCAGATAGGGTATATGTTGTTACTTTGTGTAATGCCAGTAATCACTCACAGCGGTGTTATTCGAGGTGCTGAATCCCCAAGTATCTTTTTCAAGGCCAAGACCTCATCTTGTAATGAATTTAGTTTTTGGCACAGTTCTGCCATATGTTCAGTAATGTTTATACTATTGGTTTGGACCCCTATATCCCTGATACTGTTTGGCAAAGATTTGTTAGATTTAGCCGATTTTATTGGACTTGAGTAGTCTTGCTCTTGCAGCGTTGTTAACTGTGTATATCTGTTAGAGCAGTCTACTATTATAAGCTCATTATTGATGTGCCTGGCTTGACTCAGTGATGATGTATCAGATATAGGGGAGTTAATTCGAGGAGGGCCACTTGTCTCAATAATTGTTGGAAAGATTAAGTTTTGTGAGAATGCCTCGCCATGATTATGATGCACAACAATACTAGAGGCGGGGGATTTTACACAATTTGGCTTATCCTGTTTGCTATAGTATGAGGAGATCTTTTTTGTGCTTGTTAGTTTGCTCCGTCCCGCTGGCTAATATCGTTTCTACCTCCTCGATCAGGTCATCAATTGCAACTAAGGTGCAATTGTCTGCTGCCGATTTGGCTGATTTATTCGTTTTTGGAACTTTGTTCCTTCCTGCAACAGTCTCTATGGCCTTCCTCTTTCCCATTTTCTGAGGATGGTGCAGTAAAATCGCTGCATATAATTATTCTAATACTTAGGTTTTAAAGCCGAGGGAGGAGAGAAAGGTAACGTCTATTATCTTTTAAGTCTAAGTTAATGTGTAGCCTAGTTTAATACTTATGCAAAAAGAACAATTGGTGGACAGAATGCAGAACAATGTCATACATTCACCCCAGTACAGAGATCTGGGCCTAAATCCATCGGGTTGTTGCTCCCCATGCCTTTCCAGTTTGAACCCAGCCATATGCAAATCAGTCTTGACCTTGCACCCAATGGGAACAGTCCAGCTTGGTCAGACTGGCGATCGATTTTGGTTTTGACAAGCAAGCTATCTCCAGTGTCCACATAATGGGTACACCAGGGAGTCTGACCAGAGGGTTAAGGAAAATAGCGGAGCATACTGTTGCAGAACTTGTCTGCAATCAGCCTGCTGTTGGGCAGAGAGGGTGTCTGAATAGACAATTCCATCTAATGACCCATCTTGGGGGCTGTAAGAGAGGAGGTCAGGGAGAGGTTCACTCTCTGTCTCCTGATCCTCATCAGTAACCATCAGCATGGTCACATCAGCCCCGTCACAATAAAGTTTCAGGCGGTTTACATGTATCACCCTTTTGGTGAACCTGCTAGTGCCCAGGTCTACCAAGTAGGTGACATCAATTTTTTTTTTGGGTAGGGTAAGGGTCACTCCATTTGTCCTGGAGAGCCCTTGGTGCCACTGGCTCCAAAACCCACAACTGGTTGCCCTGGCTGGAATTCCACCAGTGCAACTTTCTGGTCATACCAGAGCTTCTGGAGCTCCTGGCTGGCTCAAAATGTTTGGATGCTTTCTGCATGTACTCTGCCATCCTGGAACGAAGGCCTAGTACATAGTCCACCACATCTTGCTTTGGTACATGATGGGGTTTCTCCAATCCTTCCCTCACAAGAGAGAGTGGTCTCCTTACAGGGTGGCCAAACAGAAATTCAAAGGGTGAGAACCCTACTCCTTTCTGATGCACCTCTCTGTAGGCAAAAAGAAGACAGGGTAACAAAACATTGCATCTCCTTTTGAGTTTTTCAAGGAGTCCCATTATCATGCCTTTCAATGTCTTGTTGAATCTTTCAAGAAGGCCATTGGTTTGTGGGTGGTAAGGTGTTGTGAACTTACAGATCACTCCCCACTCATCCCACATGTTTTAAGTATGCAGACATGAAGTTGGAACCTCGGTCTGATACTACCTCCTTAGGAAACCCTACCCTGGTGAAGACACCAATGAGGGCCTTGGCTACCACAGGGGCTGTAGTAGACCTAAGGGGAATGGCTTCAGGATACCTGATGACATGAACCACTACCACTATTATGAATTTGTTTCATGAGGTGGTGGGAGGTTCAAGTGGACCCACTATATTCACACTTACCCTTTGAAAGGGAACCCCAACCACTGGTAGTGGAATTAAGGGGACCTTTGGGTGTCCACCTGTCTTGCTACTGGCTTGACAGGCGACTCAGGAGCTTACAAACTCCTTCACTTTTTGGTACATCTGTGGCCAATAGAAGTGGGTGACAAGTCTTTCACAAAGTTTTGTCTGACCCAGATGTCCATCCAGGGGGATGCTATGGGCTAATGTGAGTAGAATCTCTCTATACAACTGAGGCACTACCACTCTCCAAGTGGCACCAGGTTTTGGGTCTCTGGCCTCAGTGTACAGAAGCCCTTTCTCCCAATAGACCTTGTAGGAGCCACTGACATCTCCCTGCACCTGTGCAGCAGCTTGCTGCCTCAGGCCTTCCAGAGAGGGGCAGACCTGCTGCCCAAGGCACAGCTGTTCCCTAGAGGGTCCCCCAGGGCCCAGGAGCTCTACCTCGTAAGGTTCAAGCTACATGGGCTCAGTTCTCTCTGGGGCTGCTAAGTCCTCTCCCCGAGGAGAGGGGTCCTGATCCTTGTGCTGTGAGGAAGCTGTGCCACCAGTCTTCCTAACTTTCCTCTTGGGAGGTTGGGCCATCATTTCAGGCTCCAATCCTCCTTGTTCACTGTGTGCTAGGCACTGTGCTCTTGTTTTCTCACACACTATCTCAGGGATTTGCAGCATGGCTGCACGGGTCTTTCTTTCTACCTCAGCCCATGCTGAGGTCTCCAGTTCATTTCCAAGCAGACAGGCCGTTGTGAGTTTTGGAGAGATCACTACCTGTTTCAGGCCAGCAACCCTCCTGTCTAATGTCACCATAGCCATGGCATGGTTAGTGGTGACACTGTCAGCATTGGTAACTATATAAGTCTTTACACTCGGGTATTGCTCTGGGGAAACCAGTGCGTCTCTCACCATGGTGACACTGGCACCTGTATCCCTCAGGGCTTCTATTTTAGTCCCATTGACTAAGGGGTACTGCAGGTATTTCTTTAACTTAGGGGGCCAGACTGCCAAAGCAGCTAACCTTCCTTCCCCTTCAGAGACTAAAACAGCCTCAGTGTGGACCCTGAATTGCTCTGGGCACACTATTGATCCCATCTGGAGATTTGCCACACCAGTAGAAACTGGAGGGGGGCTAGGGGCTGGTTTGTTGGGACAGGCAGGATCTCCAGTTCGGTGTCCCTTCATGTTACAGTAGAAACACCAGGCCATAGCAGGGTCAAAGTTTTTCCCTTTATACCCACCAGTGGGCTGGGAAGAGTTCTTGGACCCACCCCTTGGACAGGATTTTGGGGGCCTTTAGAAGATTCTTGTTTTGTCTTTGGGCTTCTCACCCCCTTTCTTTTGGTCACCCCCAGTGGTTGTCTTGGTCACCCTTGTCTTGACCCAGTGGTCTGCCTTCTTTCCCAATTCTTGGGGAGAAATTGGACCTAAGTCTATCAGATACTGATGCAACTTTTCATTGATGCAGTTACTAAAATGTGTTCCTTCATTAACAAGTTCTAAAGTTCTTCAAAATTCTGCACTTTACTGCTAGTCAACCAGTCACCTATTGTTTTTACGGAGTAGTCTACAAATTCCACCCAGGACCGTCTCAGGGATTTCTGAGCCCCCCTGAATTTAATTCTGTACTCCTCAATAGTGAGCCCAAATCCCTCAATAAGGGTGCCCTTTATGAGTTCATAAGACTCTGCTTCTGCCCCGGTAAGGGTCAGGAGTCTGTCCCAGCACTTACCAGAGAACAGTTCCCAAAGGAGTGCCCCCCCCCCCTCCCCTCAGGGAGTCTTCCTCACTTTTCTGGCTTCACAAACCCTCTCAAAGACTGTGAACCACTTGGTGAGATCATCACCATCCTCAAATTTAGGATCCTTCCTTCTCTTGATTTTTTTTAAAATTGCTGCCACCATTGATGTGTCCTAGGCCCATCTCTGCTCTTTCTTTTTCTAGAGCTAGGACCCTAGTCTCTAGTTTTCTTACTTTGGTCAACCTTGCTAAAAGGTTGTCCTCCTCAGTGAAGTTGTCCTCTCTGTCTGGTATAGAGTTAGCTCTACCTCTGTAGGATCTAGACCCTGTACTCCTTGGGTTTGGAGGGTAGGACACCAAGTTCACATCCTCCCGAAGTAGTTGAGGTAGGTGGTTTAAGACCTCATCATACTCACTACTTTCCCCATTCTCCTGAAGGTTTTCATCTTCAGCCGTGGAGTGGTCCCTTGCATACCCTGCTAGGAACTCCTGGAGTTGCATTCTGGTAGGGTTGGACCCAGTTCTTATTTGTTTAGCTTTACAGAGAAGCCTTAACTCTCTAACCTCCAGGTTGGTTTGGAATAAGGGGTGGGGTTGAGCTCCTCAGTCATCTTTTCTGGGTTGCTCATTGTTTTACTAAAGTGGGGTTCTTTTTTTTAGAAGACCTACAACAATTCTAAGTACTTCCCCCCCCTAACTTCAGTGACGTACGTTTCTAAAAAGAAATACTACAGGGACTTAACACAATTCCCTAACAAGGCATTTAGAAATTTGAAAAATTATCAATTCAAAAAAGGAGTTGTACTAAAGTCAATTTTTGGATTTTTGTCGTGTGATCAGGGGTTGACTAAGTTATCCAATAAATGCAAGGCTTTACATCCCACCCCTGATCCACCAATGTAGGCAGCTGGCTCTGTATATACTGTTTCAAAGTAAGGTATAGTGTGCACAGAGTCCAGGGAGTTCCCAGAGGTATAGCAGAGGCTAAATTGGACAAATACTAACAGCTCTCGTTGTGGTAGTGTGGGCGTGTAGTTAGGCTTATCCAGATGGTGTGTTAAGCATTTATTGTATTCATTCAATCAAGGCTGATGGCACACACTCAGAGACATAATCCAGACCAATTTGGTAAGTATAAAAAGGTATAGTTATATTTTATTTTGTAGAACCAAGCAGGACTTGGCACAGGCAAGTAAGAAATACTTTCAAATGCAAAGCTGCACACAGAAATTCAATTGTGGATGGTATTGGAATCGATAACAGGTTTGTATTACTTTTAAAACAGTTTAAAATATAGTAAGATTACTTTTGATTACTTTTCAGTCACTTTCAGTATTTGAGGTGATACGCCGAGATATCATACACTGGAGGTTGACACAGGTAAGTATGACAATTCTTAAGTTACAGCATAATTACTTTATTTTCATACAAAACAGCATGTCAGACATTTTTTAGGAAAAAACTCATAACATTAGTTCCTATGGTAAAAAGAGGATTAACAGTTCTCACGTAAGTAAACGACTTACGAGTAGGAGTTTTGGGGGTTAGGACCAAGGTTCCACAAGGTCTAGGTAGGCACTCAAATTTCACCACCAGCGGCACTGGGGCGGCCGGTTGCAGAGTGCAGGGGCCCACTGTTAACCAATGGGGCTAAGGGGGCCTTCGGTCAGGGACTGCTTGGGAGCAAAGCTCCTGGGGTTAGGATCAGCACTGTAGGGGCCAACAATCAGCACAGGAGCTGCACCACCAACGGCCAGGTGCAGAGTGCCAAGGAGACGTCGGGGACCCTGTGGATTTCAATGGAGATCTCCGGTTCGGAAAAGATGCTGCAGGCTCGGTCGGGAGGCTTCCTAAAGGCGACCACTGGCTGGAGAGGTAAGTTGGGTTCTTGGGGGATGCCTGGACACCGTTGGTTGGGCCACCCAAGGCCTTTGGGCGTCGGGTGCAGGGGTGCCTTTTGGTGTCGGATCTTCTTACCAGCTTCGGTCGCGGTCGGGGGGGGACAATTCAGGTTGAGGCAGCAGGCATCGGCTTGAAGGAGGTCGGGGATCACCAGATTCCTGATCAGTATCGCTGGGGAGACCTCCTTGTGGTATTGGGCCACTCAAACTCAGGCCATGGGCGTCGGGTGAAGAGTGATGCAGAACCACGGAACCGCCTGGATCTGAGTTCTGTGTTAGAAGTCTTTGCTTGAGCAAGTCCAGTGCTCACGGGAGATAGAGTCTTTAAGATGAGTGCAGAGCAGGTCCCCTGGGGGGCTGCTGGCTACGCCGGGGTTTCCGCTGTAGTCAGGGCAGGTCGGTAGGGCTGGGGCCAAAGCAGTTGGTGTCCTCTTCTTTCTGGGCCAGCACAGCTCTTTGGTCCTTCTTTTTTCCTCGAATCAAAGGAAGCAAGGTTCAGGGTCACCCATAAATACTAAATTTAGGGGCGTTTACAGGTGTGTGCAGATCGGGACCAATGGGTCCCTTTCTTTGGGGTGAGTACAGCCCCTATTATGCCACCCTCCAGTGGGAGGGGGCCATGAGCCTCTTCCTAATTGGTTAGGTCCCCTCATCTTCAAGATGGAGGGGACTGAGATGTGTGCTTCACCTCGCCTCCCCCACCTGAGCGGTGGGGTTGGCAAAGGTGGGCACACCTCTCCTCCGAACTCTGTTTTTCCACCGATTCTCCCACCCAAAGTGGGGGGTCAGAACCGGTGGGAGCCGGTTGCTGGGAGCAGAAAAAGGCAGGGACAGATTACAAAGGCAGCAGGCTTTTGAAGCTTTCCCTTCGTAGACCCAGCCCATCCTGGGGGAGGAGGCATAACACCTCTGCCCAGGATGGGCTTTGTTTATGGACCCAGAGCCAGGGGTCCAGAAACTTGTCTGGCTGTGGCAAATGGCGAGCAGCCATTCAGGAACCACACCACAGCAGTTCGTTTTTCAGGGGCCACCTATAAGATGCCCTCTGAGTGCTTTTTACATTAAATGACACACTGGCATCAATGTGGGTTTAATGTGCTAGGAAGTTTGCTACCAAACTTCCCATTTTTCAGTAAAGCCATTATGGAGCTGTGGAGTTTGTAATGACGAACTCCCAGATCATATACTTTTTATGGCTTTACTGCACTCATAATGTTTAAGAATGGACTTGGGCACTGTAGGGGTGCAGTGCTCATGCATCTGTACTCTCACCTGTAGTCTAGTGCACCCTGCTAAAGGGGTGGTTTACCTAGGCCATAGGCAGTGGATTGCAGGCACGGCACTCAGGGATGTGTGCCATGTCGACTCCACTTTTTTCTGCACCAAAACACGCAGCCTGCAATGGCAATGTGTGGGTGTTAAGGTACAGGGCCCCTAAGCGTGGCACAATAGGTTCTGCAGCCCTAAGAGGCCTTCCCTGGTCACTGTGCCCTTGGTACTCCTGGTACCTTTTACAAGGGGCTTATCTGTGGCCAGAGATGTGCCAATTGGGGCTACAAAGGTACAGCTTTGGGAAAGAAGACATGCCCTGGGAACCCGAAAGGAAAAACACAAAGCTGCCATCAGCCAGCGTGTCTGCTAGCTTAGGCCGATCTGCATGTATTGTATTGTAATCCGGTCCGTGAGATTCTCCAAAGATCTGCCAGAGACGCCTCTGCAGAACACGGCATGCCCCCGGGGGGCCATGCGGCTGCAGCACACGATACAAAAGGAAGAAAAACCTTGACAGGGTAGAACAGGACGAATATTTCATGCCAGGAGGCGGGCTGGGCAGTATATTGCATGGATGAAAGAATACCCAGGAAATGTCACTTTTAATAACAAGTATGTAATGGAACAGTTTCAAGGACCAACTCCTCGTAATAATGGAAATAACGTGCTTTGTATACAGCGCTTCGCACCGCACTTATGCAATTTCTAAACGCTTAAAGTCGCAGGTGTCATTATTACTCTGTATGAAGGTCATGCCTTCATGCCTCATATGATAAACATCAGGACTGCAGAAAGTAGAGACGCTCCCCGCTTCAATTCCAGCCCAATAAATGAGTATGTAAAAAAAGACCCTGGAAGGATGAACGTCTGAGTCAGCCCAGACATACACCACATCTATCTCAGACAAAGTGCAGTGACTCAAACATACGTTTGTAGCAGGTGCCGTACACTGCTGAGTTTTGTACCTACCTTCTCCCTACCCCAGGAGGCTAAATTAGTTATTTTGTAGTACAGAAAAAGAAATGAGGGTGTGGGGTTGCACTTACTGATTGTAGTCCATTTCTGTGAGCTCCAAGGCCAGTCGCTACCCCTGCTCCATGTCTTCTGTCTGTACCTGTATCGTGCCGTGGTCTGTCACCAATGGAGGTGGTGCATTTTCCAGAAAGCAACAGGCAAGGCACCATGCCGGGATCAGAAACTATAAGAAGATAAATTAGGCTGAGAGGTGCCAGCGCGATTCTCAGCTGCTAATTAATCAATATAAGACTGATAGTCTGCGTCAGCTGTGTGACCTTCACAGGCCAATGAATGCTGTTGCGCATGTTGAGGCACCATATTACTGCAGCACGGTAGGCAGCGGCAAGGCCACTCCGCACTGCACTCAGTCAAATGGACTGGGAGACACACTGACTGTTACAGTCACATGACACTATGTCTCAGCAGCAGAGCTGTGATAATGAATGCTGCAGCTGACATTACCCCCACCCCCCAGGTCGGCGCGACCGACACTTCTGACCTAGTATTCATGATAAAAACATACTTAGTGCAGTCACACACGCCAGAGCAGTGCGAGGTACGTAGGCGCTGCTTGCTCAATTATGAGTGATCGTCCTGCTTGTGTCTGTCTGCCTCCGCGCTGGTGGTGTCAAGGAGATACTATAAATGCGTGACTTTGCATTTTAGTGCGGTGATACGGATCACCACACTAAAATGCATTATTCTAACGCCTGATGCGTGGCACTTGGCAGGGCTGTAAATGTTCACCTTGGGGGGTGGTACACAGAGTAATCTGGCTGGCCTGAAAATATCTCTCATGCGTTTTGTAATTCAGAATTCAACTGACAACCAAGTTAGCAGAAAACCGGTTTTATTTTCCTTTAGATACTGAGCACTCTTAAGGCCCATGAGTAGAACTTCTCATTTCACGCCTACGAAATTTATAAGAAAAATGATACATATCCACCAAGGTTGTTCGCATCTGAGACACGGTTTAATTTGTCAAAGATATACAAAGCCCACAATTCTTGTATAAAAGCTTGTATTTCATTTTCCTATTTAGATTCACCTGCAGCTTCCATGTTCATCCATATTAAGCTAAATTCAGCTCGACTGAAATAATTTATTCCACCACTTTTTATTTCCCATGCGTTTTCCTTTCCCTCAAAAGCTGGCCAAAATGTTTATGTACTGCACTACTGGAGTTCAAGAAACTATTTCTGCATGTTACCCCAGGCTGTAAATCTCAACGCTAGGTGACTTCACGCATAAAATGTGTGTTTACAACAAATTACAAGCTGAATATGGATGTTCTTGTTCTCTCATGAAAGTCCTCGTCCACTCTGGAACGTGAAAAATGTGTTAATCAGGAGCAAAACACACAGCCCTTCATCCGAGAGGGTTACACACTGGTCACTTGGCAAAAACTGTGCATGGTCAGTTAACTGGTGCACAATAAGTTCCACCTTCTGATTTCCACATTCTTGTTGCTTGCTCTTCTCGTGCGCTCTTTGCCTGGATAATTTGCACCAGGTTTAGCCTGGGAAAAATCAAGTGTGCAAACGCCTCCAGTGGCACACCTGCCAACTCACACTGTGCTACCGTGTGTCACAATTTCGGCTCCCTTCACATGGTCACACAGTGGCAGCGAAAACGAGCTGAAAACCACTGTAAACAGTGGATTTCAGCTCGTTTTCGGTGGCAGTATGCAGCGGATTTCTATTAAGAGGTGTGAAACACCCCAGGACATCGGCGACAGCCTAAATGACCCATTGTTTTTTTTTGGGAGAGGGTTGGGGGCTTGGTGAGGGGCACGAGGCTTCGCCCCCTCCTCAAATGGTGAAATTAATTTGCAAGTTAGCAGGTACAAGTGTGCAGTTTGCAAGTCATCTCAGAGATAAGTGACAACGACCAATGGCACACCCTCTACGTCTCCCTTGAAGGTGCTAATGCATACAAAATACATTTGCACATGTCTCTGCTCCAATGTGTTACCACATTTAAGTCAAGCCTACTGACTTTGCCAATGCATTTCTTTTATCATATCCACAGGATTACTTTGCTTACAGGAAAGGCAATGGTTTATATGGACTTCAGAAGAGGATTAGGTGGAGCCCAAACTTATAATTTAATTAAGAACTTGAGTACACAGCTAGTTATTTTGACAAGCAAGGTATTACCTGCCCAGTGCTGTTTATATTACAATTGTTACGGTTTAGTGTAATTGGGTTGACTTGTTTATTTCACATAACGTTTTACAGAGGACTCGTGGAACTAAGCAAAAGAAAATTCATCTGTTCCACTTGGACAAAAAAAGTCAAACGTGCAGTCTTCAGTTTGAAAGGCACAATAGCTCAAACAAACAGAACCTAAAATTGTGGTATAAAAGTCTGTGCTTGGCAAATCCTTCTAAATTCCTTGATAAAGAAGATCATATTTGGGAACATTCCTGTGATCAATAGGACTTTGCACAATCAGTTTCCCACGCATCGCTCCACGATAAATGACCTCGATGAGATCTATAAAATCTTGCTTGGTTTTGAAACTCCCCACAAACTTTGTGTGATCTGGAGACCTGCAAGTATAAGGGAAAAATGGATAGCAATTAGAATATAGATTGAATTTTCAGACATAGACACTATGTTATGATTATTTTGTCTTAGACTTTTGCACGATGGCAACCGAAAACATTTAACACACTGGAAGAGGGTCATCAACATAGTCTGTATCATTCAAACTTTAAGGCAAGAGCAGGAAATCGCCTTATAAACCAGGAAAAATCTTTATAAGCTGGAACATCCTAGATCTTCATCTTCTAACTAGCTGGATTTTTGTTTTACGTATTGGTTAATGAAACGTGTGGTCTTAAGAGAAAACAAATGTCAATTCAATTCTTTCTTTATTCGATTTTACAAATAAAATCATAAAAGTCAGGTCATTAAAAATAATATACAAATTTTCATAAACAAACTCATTCTTATTTTAAACCCCCCATCAAAAAGCGTACAATAAAAAAAACAGATAGGGGAGAGTTTAACAGCTGTAAAAACAGTAAGGCAGGCCTGACTTGAGTAAAATTTAGTGATTTTAAAATAGGACGTAGGAACTTATGTCACAAATTATTGTATTTTGGACAGAGCATGAAGACATGTAAAAACAAATGTCTTAACTTTGGATGCTTATCATGTGAGTAGGTGATGGAAGGACCAAGAAGAGGGATTGACAGATTGGCCAACTGCTTTTAAAAGTGCCTTTGAATAATTTATTGTAGCAGAAACATGACCTTGTAAATATTCAGCTATTTGAAGATTTTTTCTAAGCTGAACATAGCATAGACAATTATGTTCGATAAGATGGATCAAGACCTTCTGTCTGTCTTCCTTCACATCTGTAAATGTTTTTCCTCTCGTAATGACTGGGAAAATGAACACTAGGACTCTATATTTACAATTAATCCTAATGGGGATAATTTAATCTGCAACAGAGGGAAATACAGACAAAATATTTTGAAGTGATATCATTATTGGAATTAAAGAAGACCCGTTTCTAATCTACCTTCAACTTCACCTACTTGTTTGAACTTTAAATTGCTCTATATCTTCTTTCTACTGTCTGATTATTTCATCTCATCTTAAATCCACCATCATAGTTACCCCGTCTTGTCCCCTCCCTTATTTTCTGAGCCTCATCCCTTCTAGCACTAATTATTCCCACCTTTCCTTTTTCTCTTGTCTATAGCCTCTCCTGAAACCTTTGTTTCAACCTCCACAAACGTCTGTTGATTGCCCTCTCTCTACTTTCTCTTTTTTCCTCTTTCTTCTATGTTTCCTCATTTCATCCATGTACTTATCTACCCTACTACTACTACAAATGCTCTGGCCAGTTCTGTCACTCCTCTTTGACACAGAAACCCAATTGCTATCTGATCCTGCCAGAACTTCAACCTGTTTGCCCTTTCTCTTTCTCTCCATATGGTCACTGGCTTGTCACTAAACTCTTAAGTGTTCTTGTACATACATGTTTTTATTGTTCTGTGTGAAAAGAGTTCTCATCTTCATGTTTGATTTTTATTTGTACAGCAAACAGACACCCGATAATGATAGAGCAGTCCGATATAAAATGTGAACTAAATAAATGTGTGAAATTCTTGGGAGAGCTCAGTATTCTAAAGTAGGCAATTTAGTGGCATGCTGTGGTATATAAAGGAAACTCAGTTAGTAATATCCTAAACATGCTAGAGTACTCCTGCAAATAAGAGTGACTGTGAAGACCCATCAACATGGATCTCAATGTTCTAATGGGGCATGCCAATCGAACCTTGACAACCAATGAGTTAATAGCAATAGGTAGCCAATGTAAGTGCCACAATGTGTAGGGGGCAATATGATCTTGGTGGGCTATCTCCTGGCACCACACATCGGCAGCATAATCCTGAATTCTCAACACATCCAGTTAGCATTTTTAACATCAGTGGACATACGCGCCATCCCAGGGCACTTATCCATAAAACTGTTCTCCAGACAAGAACAGTTTAAAAACAAAAATATAATTTTTCATAGCCTAGATGTAGGGTATATTGGCAAAAGTGTTTATGTTGCTGAAATAAACGCGGATTCTAGCAAGCTATTAATGTAAAGCAAGTGGCAAGAAAAGACCTCCCACAAACCTTTTTTAAGTAAATTAAAGAAAAACAGATCACTTTACCTAAATAGGCTGAAGCCTTTAAAGACTGAAACCTATCTTTACTTCCTAAAGCAGTGGTTCTTAATTTTTTGACTTCTGTGAACCCATCACTGCATCAGTACTCGAATCTGGAGACCCCTACAAAGTCGTTATTGAAAGCTGGGGACAGCGGCCTAAGCAATTTCTATGATTTTAACCTCAATACACAAAAAGACAAAAACAAGCATACACCGTCCAAATGCTCAAATATTGAAATACTTTGTTTAATTCACAACTAAATATACATTTATTTGTATCTACTTTATTCATTGTAATATTTATTTTTGTAAAAACAGCTGCGGACGCCCGATTAGGCCTCTGGGACCACCAGGGGTCCTTGGACCACAGTTTAAGAACCAATGTTCTAAAGGAAACACATACCACCAGTATTCAATCATGCAGTCAGTGGCTATTGCCTCAGTTCTTTTCTGCTTCCTATGAACAGGATTCTGGAGCACCACATTCAGCCTTTCCTAGATTTTTTAAAATAAAAATCTTTCCAAAACTTTGGATTTGAATTCATACAACACCTTCAGTTTGCTTTTTTTCCTCCAAAAATCACATCACTTTTTGCCAAGTGCCGCCCCATCTATTGCAGAAAGGCATCCCGATCTTCTCTGCACTGTCCATCTTCATGGCTCACATCTTCAAGGGAAAAGTGAATATTCCCAAAAGATTTCAAGACAAACTATGAAGAACAGAGAACAATTAGACTGAATGTCAAGCAGGATGACCTAAGTGTAAGTGGTTTTTAGAGAAGACAAGGGTACCCCAATATGTGAACCTAGGGTGGTAAGATGTATTTAGGAAACAGTGGTTCAATGTGGCCTAAGCGAGAAAGTGACCCAGCACGGAACACTTGGTTCTAAGGAATTGAAATTAATTCTTGAGGGAGCAAAAGAAAAGATCAAAAAGGGGTCATGTAGGTCAGATAAATGATAAACATTTATTTTACAGTTTCTTGTTTAGTATACAGGCGCTCACATTTTTAAGTGAAAGGAAGCGTGACGTGCAGGGTGATAGTGAAGTTTAAAAAGACATCGCATTGACAACAGTATTATGAGCTCCACAATTATTTTACAAAGAGTCAAAGGAGTTCACGTTGTATGGTGGTCGACGGCGTTTCGAACCCAATAATTGGGGTTCATCTTCAGGACAAGGGTGAGCAAGCTGAATTAAAGGAAAGAAAGGTCATCCTAGACCCGCTCGTCTGTTAATGGTGTGGGCAGCTGGTACTGATTTTTAGAATAGGCGGCGGATGTGAGATTATGTGAAGCGCACCAAGGAACTGAGTAGAAATGTCTGCCCGGGACTCGTGCTTGCTTATGTTTGAGGAAAACCCGGGGTGGGAAGGCAGCTGGGCGGGATGATTGGTATTATTTGATGGAAGCGAACAACAGGGCATTAATTGGGGGCCTGGAGCTGTGCAGACGAGAGCGTCCTGCTTCTGCCTTCGCTGGCGTTGAAAGCTCTAGTATTCAATCATGCAGTCAGTGGCTATTGCCTCAGTTCTTTTCTGCTTCCTATGAACAGGATTCTGGAGCACCACATTCAGCCTTTCCTAGATTTTTTAAAATAAAAATCTTTCCAAAACTTTGGATTTTGAATTCATACAACACCTTCAGCCTGCTTTTTTTCCAAAAATCACATCACTTTTTGCCAAGTGCCGCCCCATCTATTGCAGAAAGGCATCCCGATCTTCTCTGCACTGTCCATCTTCATGGCTCACATCTTCAAGGGAAAAGTGAATATTGCCAAAAGATTTCAAGACAAACTATGAAGAACAGAGAACAATTAGACTGAATGTCAAGCAGGATGACCCAAGTGTGAGTGGGACAGGCCTCCGGAAGACAAGAGGACCATGGAGAAGGGGCTCCTTCTAATTTAGGTTGCACATTTCTGTCTCGGAGGACTTCCAAAAAGGGGGAGGGGGAAGAGTCAAGAGATTAAAACACCATGAACAGCACAGATCCCAGTCTACGCTCAGAGATCTAGGACACTGAAGACAGGTATAACTGCTACCAGCCACTGTCAAGAGCTATTTATTTTGCCGTTGAGGGTGCGCTCAACTTTGAAGAGACCATGACCCTCAAAGTTGAAACACAACACGGACATTGAAGAATTCAATGTCAAGCAAAACACTGCATCTGCCAGCATGAGGGTTAAACAAAACTCAAAGCCAGACATTTGCCAACGATTTTGGACTGAGGATATAAAAGTATATTTGTGGAAGAGGTATGGCGCAGCGGCCAGGGCAACTGACTCCAGAACCAGGGGGCTCACGGTTCGATCCCCGATGCCGGCAGCAGATCAGCCCAGCACCATGCGACTCTGGGCAATAGTTCGCTTAATCTTCCCGACGGCCCCCAGCGCCTTGACTCCTTCGGGTAATTGTTCGCGCTTTACAAATACTGGACATTTACATTTGTGGAGTATAAAGGTCACTCCAGTGGTAAAGCACTCTCTCTTTCTTCTCCATTGAGTTCTCCTCAACATTCTACTCCACTGAGTTCCCCTCTTCATCCAGTGGTATCTTAAACAGATCACCTCCAATGGGGTATCTTCGCTCACGGCCACCAGAATTGGCTCAAGTGAGATTTACTCCAATAAGAACAATTCTACTAAGAAGACCAGTCACTTCTCCTATAAGAGTTAGCAGTACTCAGGAACACCATTATCATAACATAACATGTGTATTTGTAAAGCGCACATTTACCCCGTTGGGGTCTCTTGGCGCTGAATAACAGATGTTTATTGTTACCCAACTCAATGGTACTCATTTTATCGACCTCAGATGGATGAAAGGCTGAGTGCACCCGCCGGGATTTGAACCTGTGACCATGAGGTTGAACACAGGCCCCTGCAGTGGATGCATTAGTCCACTGAGCCACCAGACCCGGCTACTCATTGGTAGTCATCACAAGGTCAAGACATTCCCATAGAAGACAATAGACTCCTCAACGAGTCAGCCCCTCACAAGCTGCTCAGACTTCTATCATAAGTATTTTGAATTCATATACCTCTTTGTCTCCAATCAGGAGATAGTCCACCGGGAGATATTATTAACCTAACTGAATTCCCTCTATCCCCTCCTGCTTTAGTAGATCATAGATTTATACATTTCTTCCTGATGACAACACCCTCTGTGTTATTTGTAACCTTAAATCAAGGGAGTTCTTTAAGACCAGCATTTCCTCTGATTTCAGTCTGCTTGAGCCTCCTATGGAGCTATTTCTCACTCCAAAACGAAGTATATACCAATAAGCATAAGCGGGTCTCTTAAAACTGATTCACCACCTGACTTAGTTATTGTGGTGGTGAAAAAGTGCGACACTATTGCTCCTTCATTTACTGTCGGTCAGGACAAATAAAGTAAGTGCTTGGCCTCTGCAGGAAGGAAAATGTGAATACAACAGATGTTTAAATTAGATTAGAGTCAAAGTGTGAATACAGCGAGGACCTACGTAAACGTGTGCATGCTGAGCTGACGCCGGTTACCTCCCCTAGTTTCAATGATGTGGAATCCGACCCAGTTATAACACAGAAACTGTGGCATTAATAGGGCAGGTGAAGCGGAACATGGCAATACTAGCCACGCTGCTGTAAAACAACTTTCTGCAAAGACCAGCAATGCACCCAGTCCTCCCACAATGCTACAAGTTAGGATGACTGCTGGACCAGCCCCAACGCACTGACACCACCTTGCCCTGACCTGCATCAGGGACTGACATCCACCCATTGTCTGCAGCCTCCTTGATGGGAGGGTCTCGTTGCCAACCGGTACGTTTCTCCATCACTTTTGCTTTTCTTCCCATAGGACCTGAGCCCGCCTCTAGGAGAACACCAGAGTAGGATTGGGTTCCAAACCCACAGCTCGCCACTAAAGAATCTGCAAGGAGTACACACCACCTAGAGGTACTGTGCTTGAATTCAATGAGTTTCAGGGATAATAAACTGCTAAACAAGCACTAAAGAGTCCGGCTTCCTCCACCGCGATGACCTTATTAAGTTTTAGCCGTGCTGTTCCTTCCAGGATTTGGCTGCTGAACTCGGAAGAGCAGTGGAGAGATCAAAGGTGAGAGTGAAGGACACTCTGGACCACACTACCAAAGCATAGGGACCCCACAGGTAGATAATGCACAGGTGGATAGACCTGGGCCACTGACGTACCTCCACCCCAACTAAGGTGGATGTAAATTAGTTTGCGACCACACACAAGACCCTGCCTCATGTTGCTGAATTACCTTAAGGGAGCGCCACACAGGAAAGAGGCAGACCTTTGAGAAACTGGCCCCAGAGATGGCAGATCCTCACATATGACACTTTTGCCAATATGGATTTAGCTCAAAAAGCATGCTACTAACCTGAAACACATGGTTGCCTCTGCCCTCCAAAGCCGTTTATTTCTTTATACTGTATCACTACCTCTGAACGCCCTGGACTTAAAAAAGCAGCAGCGAACAGGTATACATCTTGGGCCGCACTGTCTGTCATAACAAATTCTACCACTTGCGGACATCCTAGTGGACAAGCCTTGACTGCTAAAGTGCCTCTTTTTCTCTTTTGTTTTATCTCCTGCTATTATACAATATTCTGTATGTAAATTCCTACTAATCAGCAAAAGTCCTGCTTGTGACATTTCCCTCTCTGGCTGAGAACATCCTTATGTCAACAAAGAAACCCAAGGTGATCAAATGCCCTAATATCAAAGACTTGTTTCAGGCACAAATCCCCTAAGTAAACCCACAAATCCCACTGCTATTGCATCCATTAAGGAGTTCACTCTTACATTAATACTTAAGCCCAATAAACCTCAGGGCTTATGTGGCTCCTGTTAGCCGAAGGCGCTCTTTAACAGTGATGTTAAGATTTTTACAAAAATACTTGCAAATCGCATTATAGATCTATGGCCAACAATAATTTCACCTTTCCAGAATGGATTTAGCAGGGACAAAAACTGCAGACAACACACGTCTAGCCACTACCGTTATTGAAAAAGCTTCATAAGAACAGGCTCAGATGCAGCTTCCCTCACTAGATGCAGAGAAGCCATTTGACAGGGTGAACAGGGAATACCTCAAAGAACCCTTGCCAAGACAAATCTAGAGCCATGAGTACATATCTTTATGGTAGACAATTTTGTGAAACCATCCACCTCAAAAACCAGAGGACTTCTTTTGGACCCCATACTGATATCCAGCGAAACACAACAGGGATCTCCCCTGCCACTATCTTTATTTGCTTTAAGCATGAACCTCTCCTTCAAAACGTCAGATCTAATCCCAATATCAAAGGTCCTCAATTAGGGAACATGCCGCTCAAGATGACATGGCTCATGGTTATGTTCTCTATTTTCTGACCGACCTCGGTGACTCCTTGCATGCTTTGAAGAGGGAGTTACTGGACATTCAGTTAGTGGTGTGATTTAAAATAAACTATAAAAAGAGAAAGCATAGGATAGGGACAAGTGAGGGACGGCACCAAAAAATATAATGTTATCCAGTGGGCTTGACTGGGCCCCTTACATCATCAAATACCTGGGCGTGCCACTCGCTTCTGTCCCTCACCGCCTATATGAATGTAATATCCCACCCTAGCTGGATGTTCTGTATGAAGATCTCTACCTCTGGTGCCGCTTAGAAATTTCTTGGATTGGTAGAATTAACTATGTGAAAATGAACTTTATGCTATGCTTGCTTTATGCTGCTAGAGTGCTATCAATCAGATTTTCCCAAGATGTTATCCAAACGATACAGAAGATGATTTCCACAATCATCTGGAACAACAAACCACCACGAATTTCCAGATAGGTGCTGTATGGATACCTGTGCCCCTTATGTTCACAGGTATATTCTGGCAGCCCAGATTGCCCCAGCCCTAGAACAGGTATATTTTACTACAAAGCCCTGGGTGCAGTTGAAGCAGTTGTCGTGCAAAAGTCTGTTGAAGCACCTCCTGTGGCTTCTACTAAGATCTTACAGATTGCCAATCCTGTATTGTTCCACCACGACCACACTCTTCTATTGGCAGGTGGCACTCTGATCGAAATCTGTCACTTTATACCCTTCGACTCACTCCTCTGCAATGGGAAATCTAGATTTCTTACCAGGCACAACAGAAAGACTACTAAAGCACTGGAGAGAGCTGCCCAACCTTACACTCAAAGAAGTTTATGTCGATGGTGTGGTTATGTTAAAGACACTGAGCTGTATGTTTAGATTTTATCTGAGGTGGATTACGATCACTAGAGCCTGTACCTTGTTGGAATCGAGGGATTGAGGTATTTTCACTTCTTGAAACATAATCCTGCTAAAACTTAATTTTTCTCTTTCACTTTTCAGTATTTACTTTTGGTGTCATTCATAACTGGTTTGCAGCTGTTTTCATTGTCGGCATTTCTCCACGTTTGGTCTATTGTTATAATTAGGTTTCATTCTCAATTAAAATCTTAATTTTAAATTTTGTATTTCTGCTTTATTGAGGGCTGCCTCCTTCAACTATCTTTGCCAAATCAAATAAATTTTTCTTTCTCATGCTGACTTTTGTACTGCCTTTCAGGGTATGCTTCTTTTACAGTTGGTCCTCCTTCTATACTGGCATCCCGCTAACCTATGCTTCCCTTTTCAGCACATACCAACCCAAGTATTCATACATTTGTTCATATCCGATACATACCTATTAACCTGCAACAGAGACCGTTATGCTTAGGAAGCCTTTTCAAAGTTTGCTACAGTATTTTGAATACGTTTGTTCCTGGATATCCCACTTACTTGGGAGGTAAGATGCAATTTTTAAAGAGACTGGGGAATAAGATATGAACGTTAAGAAAGGAAGATTTGACCACACTGGACAACAATTTAAATGCGTAGTGCTTTTGAAAATTTGTGGAGATATTTTTGTTTCACTCTGGTGATAACGCTGAATTAAAAATGAAAAATCATTAAGGAGAACTGACGCTTCATGGACAATTAAAGTAATATATTAGGAGGAATGCATCCGACAATGGACAAGACCATGTATAGAAGCACAGAGGAAGGAAGACTCTTCCTTAAAGATTGGATTGATAAATGTTATATTTTGGCTTTAACCACTGAGAGAATCAATGGCCTTTAGGAAAAAGTATCAATATATTCTTGATGTTAAATTCATGAGAGGTTACATTAAATTCTAAATAGAACTGCTATAAACTAAGCGGTGGGAGGGAGATACTCAAAGAATTTTTGAGGAAATCGTTTGCAATAAATAAAATAATGTGAAACTGTTTTTTGTTTACATCCAATAAACCACTGTGAAACATTAGCAGATTTAAGTGCAGAAACAAGCCATGTGGAGTATAATACAAACACAGAAGTTCCAAACGGTAGAAAAGACTTTGTGGAGACATCAGATTCTTCGGCTGGTATCACATGGAGGCCACAAAAAACAAAATACTTTAAGGCATTTCCCCCTAAGGAAGAACTTTGAAAATGTAGTAAACTTTTTGTAACTGGTTTACACATGTACTCTTCTAGATTGCTTCAGAAACCGGTCACCTGTTCCATATGTCATAGTAGATGTGAAGGAAATACATTATTCTGACAAAACTGAAATGCAGTACCTGGTAATGACCTTTTCACATTCAATGCCACATTCAAGTCCGGGGTAACCTTTATTCCTTTAGGAAAGAATAATAGTTTGTCTGATTTTACATGCACAACTCCCCCTCAGACTCTGGGGCAGGATGGAATAAGTTCAACCTATATATTGGATAATAAAAAACAAAAAATTCCAATATAGTTGAGAAATAAGTAATTTTTTAAGAAATGTGGAGAAGACAATACGAGGATAAAACAATTTAAGTGAAGACAATAATAATCTATCCATAACCCTCTATTTTGAAGCGATCAAGGCCATGTGCCGTGTATCACTTTTCCTGTCCCGGATATTAACACATTTAGAAAATATAGGACAATGAGAGAGATTTATTAACCTCTCATTCGAAGTAAGGTATCCTTAGGGAGGCATTTTCAATAAACTGAGTAAAAAATAGAAAGTTCCACTGGGAAAATTGAAAGGCAACAGTTTTATGATAATGGCCTGATTTTTATATGAAATAGGGTTCGTTTAATGATAATGGCATGATTGTGATATGAAATAGGGTTCGTTCAATAGGCTATAACGTGTAAGGAAAATATGGTAGCTTTGGGTCCCATGTGTGAAGAACAGTTATGCTTATTTCTTTTATAGTGTTCGCGGCAAATCAGGAGGTTTAGAAAGCAGTTACAAAGCTAATTCTGACTGATCGTAATTATCTAATATAGCCTATTTGACTGTGAGGTTTTACATTCCATGTAAAACTGACAATTAGATATAATCTGGAAACTGATATTGTGCTTAAAAGTAATACTTTAGAAACATACCTGTAGTGCCCTCCCCAGCCTGGATACCCGCAACGGACTACACCACACAGAGCTTAGTAATACACGTCTTTATTCTTCTGCTGTAATTGCGAACTCAAAATTCTAAACCACATGCAGACAGACAATCTCGATTCCGATCTCTTCGCTGCTATTTTGCTCAAGCTGAGGGATAATGGCGCCAGGTGAAGCAACCCCCCTTGGGGACCTTACAGTAGTTTCATGGAATGTTCGGGGTCTCCTGAATAAGGTGAAGCGGGGTGCTGTGTTACGTCAAGCTAAGAGTATGGGGCCGATATCCTACTTCTGCAAGAAACCCACCTTCTAGGCACCAAAACACCATGTCTAGCTCGCTTTGGTTTTCATTATGTTTACCACTCGGGGTTCACCAGGGGTTCCCGGGGGGTGGCCATTTTAATACATCGCAGGGTCCAGTTCCAACACAGTGCATAAGACAGATCCCGGGGGCCGATTCCTTTTCGTCACGGGCATGCTGTATGGTGAACAAGTTACTATAGGCAGCGTCTATGCCCCTCCCCCACTAGGGACGGCCTTCATTGACAAGATTTCTGGAGTCTGGGGAAATTTGCCTGAGGGGTTGACCCTTCTGGGGGGCGACTGGAATGACACAATGGGGCCATTGGACCGGCAACGTAGTGCCGACTGCCCACCATTGCTAGGTCACACTAAACTGAGCACATTGGTTTCCACTCGGAGTTGGGCAGACATTTGGCGAGAATATCATCCCGCAGAACATGGTTACACATATCTGTCCGCAGTCCACGGGTCACAGTCTCGGTTAGACTATTTCTTCACCCCTCGAATATTCCTTCACAGATTCTCACAGGTAATTCATCAGCCCCGCGGGCTTTCCGACCACTCCCCGGTCACCCTACAATTTCACACATGCTCTCGCAAGCCCCCCTTTCGCTGGCGTATGTCCCCATGGCATCTCCGGTGCCCAGACTATCAGGATATGCTTATCTAGATGACAACGGCCCCTCCGCCCCATCCAGCTGTATCTTGTGGGAGGCTCTCAAGCCCACCGTTCGGGGTGTCGAAATTAGTTATCGCACCAAAGAAAAACATGTACGACGGGATCAACTTGAGGCTCTAGAGTCGCGCCAGACAGCCCTAGCTACACAGCTTAATCTGGACCCTAGCCCTAATATACGGCGCAACCTGCTGCTGGCGCAACAAGAACTGCAACAATATCTAATGGGAGAGGCCAAGGCTATTTGGGAGGCGTCTCAACATCGGGTTTATCAATGGGGCGACAAATCAAGCAGAATGCTCCATCGGCTCTGCCAGGCTGACAACTCACCGGCGATAGTCCCCACTATTTGCAGCGTGGATGGGTCCCTATGTACGTCACCTGAGGGCGTTGCCAGGGCATTTGCACAACACTTCACGACCCTATATGCACGACACAAACTGATTTCGGCCGATCTAATAGCGGATTTCCTCACAGATATCCCGCCGCGGAAACTTTCGGACCATCTACGCGAGCAATTAGAGGCCCCAATTACAGTGGACGACTGAAGGGTGCCCTCAACGCGATACATCCAGGACGCGCCCCGGGTCCTAATGGAATCCCTATGGAATTCTTGCGGCCGAACATACACCTCTTAGGCCCCCATCTATTGGCGGCAATTCAAGAGGCCGAGGAACTAACCATACTGCCCCAGGACTGGCGTCATGCGGAGATAGTGCGGTTCCTCAAGCCTGGTCGCCCTCCGGATGACCCCTCCTCTTACCGTCCCATTTCCCTCATTAACATTGAACCCAAACTGTTGGGGAAAGTCCTGGCTGATCGCCTACGGGCCTGCGTCTCGGACTTAATACATCCCGACCAGTCGGGATTCATGCCCCAAAGAGCCACCCGTCATAATATCAGGAGGGTACATAATGCTATGGCAGCTGCCCCTGCGCTGGGCCTGCCGGCTGCCATGCTATTGGCCGATATTGACAAAGCTTTTGATTCCCCGAGTTGGGTGTACCTCTTTCAATTGCTCGAGGCGATCAATTTTGGGCCGCGCTTCATTGCTTATGTGCGCCTGCTCTACACCGACCTAACGGCGTCAGTGCGCATCGCCGGGCACCGCTCCCACCCCTTCCCTATCCACAGAGGCACTAGACAGGGCTGCCCCCTGTCCCCACTACTGTTCGCTCTTGCGGTCGAGCCCCTGGCAGCGTGGGTTAGAAAAGACCCGGTGCTCCAAGGCTTTGACTGGTCTCAGTCGCGATCGGTCCGTGTCGCGTTATACGCAGACGATGTCCTCTTTTTCATGACAGACCCCTGGTTCTCCGGGCCCCGTATACTGCAAATTCTCAGGGTGTTTGGGGAAACTACAGGCTTACACATGAACCCCGCAAAATCCGTGTTGTTCCCAGTGTGCGGTCATCAGGGTCGCGATGCATGGGCTTCGCAGCTATCCCAGGCGACGGATGGCTTTAAATATCTAGGTGTATTCGTGTCCCCATGCCCCAAAGTCTCCTGGGCACATAATATCACTCCATTGCTGGCGAGTCTCAATAGTGAAACGGCAATATGGTCCTCCCTTCCCTTGTCTTTATATGGGCGCTCGGCCATCTTTAAGATGGTGTCGCTGCCTCAGCATCGCCTTCAAAACTTCCCTTATCCTATCTCGCGCTCTTGGTTCACGCAGGTTGATGCCATACAAAATAAATTCCTCTGCAACGGTGGCACGGTAAGGGTTGCTCTCCGCACATGTGTGCAATCCACATATTGCGGGGGGGATCGCGGCAACATTTATTCTTACTATGTGGCATCCCATATACTCGTGGTAAATGAATGGTGGTATAACTCCCCCACAGACCCGGCATACGCGATCGAACACGCGACGATGGAACAAGCTCCTCTCCTTCACCTCCTCTATAGTGCCGCACGCCTGGATTTTATGCCTCCTGCCGGTAAAGTCGTGATACAGCTGTGGCGGGCCAAAGTCCGACAGATGGGCTGGAATGATAAGCTTACCCAGACGACCCCACTATGGCAGGGTACATATCTCCGCCCTGTGGCCGCCCTGAAGGGGTTCCGGGGATGGGACCTAGTGGGGATCTCGATCCTGGGGGATGTGATGCGGGGTACTACACTGAAATCCTTCCAGCAACTACAGGCAGGGTTTGACTTACATAAATCACAATTTTACAAATTTCTCCAACTGCATCATGCACTCACTCCTCTGATCCACCCGCTTGAGACCCTTCCAGAATTCCACCCTTTGGAAGGCCGTCTACTAATGGGCGACCTTGGCCTCCACAAGATCAGGCAAATATACCAGACCCCGACGACTCACACACCGACGACACTTGACAAGACGCATCTGGCATGGCAGGCCGACATTCCAGACCTGACGGACGACGACTGAGCTGAAGCTATCGCTAGCCCACGGGGCGCGGCGGTCTCTACACGATACCGCCTGATACAGTTTAAATACCTACACCGGGCTTATTATACACGGACCAGACTCTGGCGGATGGGTGTTATCCAGTCCCCGACGTGTTTGCGGTTTGACCTTGAAGATGGGACATTCTTGCACACAGTCTGGAGTTGCACGGCGTTGCAACCCTTTTGGCGCAGAATTCGGTCTTGCCTTAATGAGGTGCTTTCGTGGGAGCTCCCGCTTGACCCGCGCCTTTTCCTCCTACATAGCACAAACGACATTGGGGGTAATAAGTACAAGCAGCATTTACTGTTTCTGGCTCTTACTATCGCCAAAAGGGACATTGCACAATTATGGAAGGCAACATCTACCCAGACCCTGGGCAAATGGAAGTCTGAAATTGATAGATGTATGGGGGCCGAGATTGCAGTATTTCTAGCACGGGGATGCCCTGCAAAACATCGGAAAATATGGACTCGATGGGCGTCATACCGAGGAATTGAGCTTCCCCCCCTGCCACCCGCAGACCCTTGAGGGGTGCCCCATATTCCCGAGTGCTCCCTGATCGGTCTTTTCCGCGCTGTCTATTACTAGATCCCGCTGCAAATATGTTATGTATTTGTGTCTTGAGCTCGAGAACTGTCTGCAGTTTGTTTTATTTGTATCACCTGTATGTTTGGCTGGTGTTGAAAATTGGTAAAAATGCTGGTACTTTCGTGATGATAATCCTTTTTCTTCCACAGGTCATTGTAGGGCTGTTGCCCGATTTTTCAACGAAAACCCTAATAAAATTTGTTGTTAAAAAAAATTACAAAAATTCTAAACCAGCCTTCAGTGCATTCCACTCTAACACTTACGTCACATGTGCTACGGACTCCATCTGGAGCCAATAGCGTTCCATCATTTCTAATTCGCAAGACACTACATCTCCCTCTGTTAAATAAAAAAATTACAATATTCATATAGAGAGACATATACATTCAAATTTCTTCAACAATCTTCTTAGCGCTTTAATTGTACGACCGGATCTTGTTCTGGGAAACTGGGAGGTGTCATCACTGATGTCCAGGATCTGCGTCAACGGTGTAGCAGCAACAGCAGTTGCTGTTTCAGACCCAGTCTCTCTTTCAACTATTAGATCTGATGAGCAATTGGTCAAGTGCCTGAAATGAGAAGAGTCTTGGGTAATAGACTTCCCAGGTGGCTGGGCAGTCACCATGTGTCCCTTAGTAGACACCACTTGGAAAGGTTCTGCATCCAAAGGAGTATCAGTTTTCTTTCCTGCATTTGTCATACAAGCACTGGATCTCCTCTCAAAGACGATGTTCTTTGCATATCGTCTTTTGTCAGCATACACTTTCATCTTTTGTTTGTTAACCAAGTCCTTTTCATGAGTTTTCATCTCATCTTTCTATCTCCGATTGGTCCATTGAGGTAACTTGGTATTCATTGTTCCCCCGAACATCGAAGTCGCAGGATTTTCACCTGTGGTGAGGTGTTGAACGGTAAGCTCGCAAGGTAGACTTCAAAACATTTTTCAAATTGAGCTTCTCAAGAGTGGCACGCTACACTGCTTTCTTTAGCGTACTCCTAAAACGATCAAAAAGTCCATTGGCTTGTGGCCACAGAGGTGTGCTCTTATGATGCTTTATTTTCAAATGCTCCAATAAATCTCTGAACCTTTGACTATTGAAAGGTGGGCCATTGTCAGACTTCACCATGGCTGGAAAACTCCATGTTGCAAAGATTGCCATCTAGTCTTTCAGTGACTCATTCTTGAGTTGTAGATCAAAGATCTTCAATTAGTGAAAATTGTGAGTATTCATTCATAATCACCAATAGATGATGTCCATAATCATGTGGACCGAAAAAAGTCAGTGGCTATTCTCTCCCATGTATGCTACGTGAGTTCTGACATGTTCAAGGTGTGGTGAATAGTTTTTGTAGAAAGGCAGTTGCATAAATGACAGGCCTTTAATTCCTTTTCAACACTGTCATCAAGGTAAGGAAACCAAACTCAGTCTCGGAAAGCTGGTTTTGTGGCAACAATTCCATGATGTCCTTCATGGGCGACCTCAATTATTTTCTGTCTCAGACTGCTCAACCCTCGTAATATAACTCCTTCCTGAATTATGGACAGTTCATCCTTGACATTTTTGTACTTTTGCTATTCACCATCACTGACAAACAGTCGAGTGTGTTGGTTCCTTGTCTGATGTGTAAATATATCCTTCAGCTTTAACATGTCACTTTCATGGCTCGTGGTACTGATAATCTGGGCACACGAAATGGCAGCTCGTGTGTTTGATTTTACAATGAAGTTGATATAGGCCTCAACTGTCTTGGATGGAGTACCGTGAACTTGTATAGGCACTCTGGCAAGGTAATCAGCCGGGTTAAGATACTTCCCTGGACGATGCACAATGGTATAATCATACTTTTGTAACCGTAGTCTCCATCGTTCAGTGAGAGGAGGCATTTTGGCCGTTGCATTTCGAAATATTGTCAGTAAAGCTTGATGATCAGTTACCATCGTAAAAGGTTTTACGTACAGGAATACATGGAAATGTTCACAAGCCCATACAACAGCTAAGCTTTCTTTCTCAGGTTTTGAGTAAGCACGTTCTGTTTGGAAGAAACTTCTACTTGCATATGCCACAATATGCCTTCGAGCATTCGGGTGTCTACTGTGCTGTGTAAGGATGGCGCCTAACCCGACTGGGCTAGCGTCAACAACAACCTCTGTATGAAGCTTCAGACTGAAATATGCCATTTCAATAGCATTCAATGGTTTGTTAAATTTTCTAGAAACTTTTCTCACATTCATATGACCAATGGAAGGAAACATTCCTTTCTCGTCAAGTCTCTCAATAGAGCACTTACACTGGCAAAGTCTTGTATGTTTATTAACAAATTTGAGGACTATGGGCTATATTTATCCAGGTCCAGCATACATGCCCCAAAGTGATACAAAGCAGAATGGTATGCAGTTCCTAGTGAACACTATAGGTTGACGTATGATTAGTGTAATGAGTAACACACTAAGAGCAGGAGAACATTACCTCCTTTCGGAAAAGAGACCCTCACACACCCCTCATCGGGTCTGCTCCTTATCGGGTCGGCGCTGCAATACCCGATCGGCGCCCTTAACGGGGCCTTTTGGCGGAGATCTTTATTTCCTTTTGCCGTAAGGTGCCGTGCGTGCGTGTGAGGGCCCTAGTGAGTGTAGATGTAGTGAGTGTAGAAGTGAGGTTAAAACAGAAGGAGGTGGTCCACCCAAAACAACTTTAATGATCGTGGCCACTCTCCTCATTAAAAACGTGAAAGTAGCGCACCCCTGTTATAAGGTCACGGGGCTGTGCGCATTTGGGGTCAACATGTTTCTTGCCATACTTCAATTAGAAGGCAATTCTTCAGGACCAAATCAAGATCTATCCACACTTTTTGGTAGTGGTACACAATTAACTAATAAAGTGACCACCCTTACAGCACCCTAAAACGTGGTACCTGCAGATCTATGACATCAACCTGTAGAAAAATATAAGTGTAGAAGTATGTCAGGACATTGTATGAACCTACTATACTTATATAGTGTTCTAATTAAAAATGTGATAAAAGGGCATGCATCACACACAGTGGTAGTGACCATGCACAAAGCGATATGGAGTAGCAAAGAGAATTAAAAACTATGATAACAAAGGAGCATTATGTATGAAATATGTAAAATATGATTGCTCCTAGCGTCAAGAGAACTCACCCAGTCTGGGTCAAAGAGATGTTACATCGGTGGCCGGCGAGCTCAAACACTGAATAGTACAGTGTCCTTGATTAGGCGAGAGATACAAAGAAATTAGTCAAGTTCTGGAAAGTAACTGTCAGTGTCTGGTACTCAGGCACAGGAGGTTGATTACACCAATAATGAGGGTTGATGCTCTTGTAGCGCATGTGTCATGTTACCCCCCACGCTAACCGGTGTGGTCCCACAGCCTACCAAACCCAAACGTCACCTAATAGGTAAACTTGGGGTGTCAGCCGAGAGGTCCACCCACCTCGTGTTCGGGAACAGGCTCAGCGTGTACAATCACATCTCATCCACATAACAATAAAGAGGCTGACCACACAGGCTACACCTCCGGTCTACTGGTAAGTAACCCACTGACCCCAACATGGCCACACCCATCTCCCCGTGACGAGTCATGGCAAAGTGTTGGTGAGTGAAGTGGGTTCCCTAGCAAACACTAGAACCGGTGCGCCACTCGTGGAATCAGCATTCGTTCCAACGTAGTGCCCCGGTATGGATTGTAATCTCGCCCATGTTGTGTCACAAGCCCTTGTGAAGCCGGCACAGGTACTTACTTGGACATCCGCGCATAAAGTCAGCAGACCTACCCCAGCTCTGCCGGTGCCGCTGGTACACTGGAAGCCGTCAGTGCTATCCTGTATACTCACCGAGCGGCTGATGCAGGGGGCGGGTACTTCCGGATGCACGTAAGCCGCGTTCGGTCATGCGCACTGTTTACAACTGGCGCCATAATGCGATTGGCTTGTAAAGTCTGTGGTTGGTTCCTCACGTCGCCAACCAATATGGTAGTAGCGTCCTGGAGGTCGAGCTGCTCCTTAATAAAGTTGGCTATGTCGGATGGCAATGGTAGTGTGCGGTGTATATCAAGTCATGTCTAGGGCACACTGGGCCTATCAAAATCATCAGGATGCGCCCTACGAGTATATCACGACTACAGTGTATTAGTCCCACGGTCGTGATGGTGGGTGTTATCTGATACCACGGGGGGTGAACCGTTCATTTATGACCCCAATGTTGCCTTACGTGCACAAAATGTTACAAAGTGATCATATTTCAAGTGCCAATGATAGGAATCCGGTTACCCGGTGGACTCATAAATGGAATGAGCTAAAGTGGCCAAAGTGAAAACTAATGAGAAGGTAATGTACGACAATTAGCGTCATACTACATCCTGGATGTGAAACTGTCAATGACAGACACTCTCCCAACCTCAAAGTAATGAAACTCATACCGAAGGTGTACTGAATCCAGGCTTGATACTCATCTCGTCAGTGATGCCCAAGGAATGTCTTCATTTAGACCCTCTCTATCTGATGCCAATCGCAGTACCCATCTTTGTTCGATTCTGAAGAGGGCACCTTTCGTTATACCAGGGTGTGCTTCTAGGACACACCATCTGATGGAATCTGGTGGATGGTGCAAGGTGTTAAAGTGTGCCGTCATCTTAGTGTTGGTCTTGTGGCACCTGACATTGCTACGGTGTTCCGTGATGCGAATCTTTATGGGTCTTCGGGTCATCCCTATATAAAGGAGATTGCACGGGCACAACAACATGTAGATGCAGTTATTCATGTTGCAGTTTGTGTGTTTATTAAGCTGCCACCTGAACCCATTAGCAAATGTGATTTCTTTAGTCATCTTGGTAAACGGACACACAGAGCATGAACCACAGGGGTAATGTCCCTTCACAGGTGGCATATCCCACAAAGATCTTTGGGCTATTGTGGTGTGTACCTTGGGTCTCGTATGTATTAACATGTCTTTGAGGTTGCTCGTCCGTTTAAAAGCAAACCTCGGTGTTGGGAACTGTAGATCCCCTGTATTCAGGATCCCCCAATGTTTCTTAATGATGCTTTTTAATTGGTTGGAATCAGGTGTAAATGTTGTCACAGGTCAGCGAATCATTTTTTGTTTCTTTAGGTCTGGTTTCTAGTAAGCCTTCTCTGTTGTGATTCCTTGCTCTTTTTTGAGAGAGAGCTATGTTGCATTGGGGATAATCCCTACTGCGTAGGTGTCTTTCCAGAACCTGGGACTCCTTTTGGAAGTCTGTCACCGAGCTACAGTTCCTCCGGATACGGAGGAACTGGCCAAACGGAAGGTTTTGTTTAAGGGCTCTCGGGTGGTGACTGCTGAAATGTAACAGACTGTTCTTGTCTGTAGGTTTACGGTAGAGAGTAGTGCTGATCTGACCCCCGTCCAGTTTTATTAGTAGGTCCAGGAATGGTATCTCACATTCAGAGATAGAGCTAGTAAACTTGAGAAATGGGTTAAGAGTATTAATCCATTGGAAAAAGTCTTCACACCTAGTCCGATCTCCCTTCCAAAGGATCAAGATGCCGTCGATAAATCTTTTCCATAGGAGCACATTCGCCTGAAAGGGGTTGTTGGAATCAAGGATCTCCCTTTCCTCCAACGCTGCCATGTAAAGACATGCCAGGCTCGGCGCGAAGGTGCTCCCCATGGAAGTGCCCTGTGTCTGGTGATACAATTGTTTATTATGTTCAAAAAAGTTCAGTAAGGGCCAAGGTCGCACACTCAAGGATGAAAGTCACTGGGGTGGAGGAGGCCCATTCGATCCTGCCATGTATGTGTCTGGCCATGCCAAAAAATGAATGCACCATGGAAACATCTGGCAGGGAATCAGCATTTAACAGCGCATGTACTTAAGCAGGATCTGGCGTCATACCCCCATCAGAAAAGATATGGCTAAAGAATTTTAACTTTGCCATATGGAACTCACACTTTTGCCTGCATTCAGAGTCAAACCTGCTTCGGCAAGTAAACTACATACTTGTGTAAGAGCTTTATTGTGTTCTTTTTGTGTAGCTTAGAAAAACATGATGAATCGACTGGCGTCTTGAAACAGTTCTGCAGTGGATAACACACCAAAACTTAGTCTTTTGTATTGAAACAGACCAACATGTGTAGAAAAGGTTATAATGTACCTGCAATCTTCTTCAAGTTCTAACCGATAATAACCTTTATTTAAATCAAGATGAGAGAAGACCTTTGCACCATTTAATTGCGTTATCATGTAAGCAAAGTGTGAACCTGGATGTCGTTCTTGTTCAATTGCCTTGGTAGCTTGACGCATGTCAATGCATTTGCATACAGCTCCTTCACTGTCCTTTTTGGGCACTACTATTATGGGAGAAACCCATGCAGTTGGACCAGTAGAACACTCAATAATATCATGCTTAAGTAACGATTTAAGAGCTTTCTCAACAGCTTCTTGTAAATGAAAAGCAATTCGTCTTTGAGCAACAGGGCAAACATCCTCATTGATATGCAACTTCACTTTCATAGTCTTAAGTTTTACCAAACCATGAAATAATAATGGGAACTGACTGACTTACTTTTTAGTAGTGAGCATTCATGTTGTAATTCATAGAAATCAGTCCCATATCAGCGGCTTTGCTGAAACTGAGTAGACAGGCACTTGAGGTGCTGGCTTGAAGCACATGGATGGGTGCTTGTATCCTTGATATCTTATGCTTCATTGTTGCTACAAATGAACCTTGTCTTTTTAAGGGCGTCGATACAGCCCATGTATACACTTTGGTTTTCGATGGTGTAACTTGCGGTAATGGAGATAATTCATTGCGATTCTCCTCAGGCACAACCATTTACTTTTAGTGTAATTTTAGGGCAATGTTTGAATGACTTTGGTGTTTTGGCATGTCGATCTTTCTTTAACTGACGTTTTTCTTCACAAGCGGCCAGCCCAACATGCGCACGCTTTTCTGAGGTAAACATCGACATGGCACAATCATTTTCTTCACTCTCACTTAACATTGATATAGAGGAACTGTTTGACAATTATTGAGATGATGATCAACTTAGTTCGGTGTCTATTTGTCTTAACTGATGCCGCCGCTTCGACTTGTGTGTGTGCATCGAACGTTGCTTCTAGAACATTTCGGTGGCCATTTTCTTTTCACGCGGGGACCCATTTGCATTTCTCTTGGCTTTGCAAAATCTTACAAAATGGTTCACCTTCCCACAGCCTTTACAAATCTGTCCAAGAGCGGGCCAATTAACTTCGTTTGGAACAGACAATCCACACCTAAAACACAACTTTTTTTTTTTTTTTACAGGCAGACATCACCTTGTGTCCTTCAGTCTTTGGCTTACCTTTCACACTCTTGACTGATTTATTTTGGACACCTCCGCCCTCCATGTCGGCAGCTTGTCCATTCCATTCCAAAAAGCTTTATTCGACACTTTGTCATAAAAGCATTTTACATATATATACATGATTGGTCCGGAATACAACTAAAATCTAGTAAAATGTGTGACAAAGGAATAAATATCCTACAATAATTATTACCACTAGAACAGTTTACAATCAGAAAAAGTTGCCTTAAAAAACAAATAAAAAGGAATCACAATAAAAAAAATTGTACAATATCATGAATTCATTAGTGCACTTCCAGTTAATTTTGACAATAAGATAAGTCTTCTACCTGGGCAATATGGATTTCATTATAACAATCAATCTACGGCTATCAAGTTTTAAACAATCAAATTTACTTGTACTATTGTGATTTTAACCTTATTACCCACGCCCACCCCAAAAATTTTGCAACTCCTATAGAGATATACAATAGGGTGCTAGTGCGTATTATCCTTTCTGCCTCCACGCTCTTCCTCGTACCCAGCATTTTACATATAGGTTTCAACCAGGTCCGACGCGGGCAGCATAACCTAGGCACACAAATAGCATATGGGCAATCGTTTCACTATATAATAAACAAACTGGACACTTATCATCGCCTGAGCTCGACCACCTAGATGTAAAAGATTTAAGAGGCAGTGAGCCCACCCTCAGCTGGAAATACAATTTTCTATCCAACGGTTTGGTTATGGTGTCCCAGTAGGGTTCAAAGATAGGGCTGTCTTTAAAATTCAAAAACAAACCTGTCAATGAGGATGATTCACTGCATCTTTGGGTGTTATGCACCACCACCTCCCAGTACCTTTCTTTTAGTGCTTTTTTGAAGGAAAACGTGCTGAGAGTGGTTCCAACCAAAGAGAATTCATCCCCATGCTTATAAGTACATCCCTAACTCCCCGCAGCCAACTTATCTTATGGAAAGTATCAGAGTTAATGACATCTATAAAACCCAATGCATACGGCTTCAGTTCCGGCGTAGTCCACAATCTACGCCAGTATAAAACAGGGCGTAGTTTTGCAATGTCCGATATGGACTTTCTGCCAAGCTCAGAGCAGAGGGCACTGTGGTGTACTTTGGGGGAGATTGGTGATACTACGCAGGAATCTATTTTCAGAAACTTTAAGTTTGGGCATATTCTCAAACCCCCAAACTTTGGCACCATAAAGGGCCGCACTGACCACTTTCATATCGTAAACCTGGAGCACAGGTCGCATAGGTTTTGTAAGTGACTTTTTGTGCTCCACATTTAAGGCACCTGCCAATTGCCGATGTTTAAGTGTGGCAAGATCAATTTGCTGATTCCACTTCAGATCGCTCTGAATGTTTACCCCCAAATAAGTGAACATTCTAACTTGGTCCATCAGCACGCTCTTCAGCTCTCCAGCGATTAGCACCCACTCCAGACAGAGTTTCTCTCAGTATTCGTCGTATGAATGAATCTGACAAGCATCCGTCAATAACTCTCAGAGACTCTTCATCATTAAATTAATTGAACTTACAATGTGTAAGGAGTGTGTCGAGTCTCTCCACAAATTCATCAATGGTTTTACCAACTTTCTGGCGGTCCTGACAAACTGCATCTTTCGAAATCAACATTTGACATTGGATTAAACTTGGGATCCAACACTTCTTTAATCCGATATGTGACTTTTTCATCGGTTCGCAGTATTCTCTTTATGACCTCTTCCACATCATCACCAGCAAGATTTTTGAGATACTTGATAATCTTTTTGTTATCGGTCTCTTCAAGCACATCGATGAAAACATCAAATGTCTATCCAAGCAGTCCATCTATCGCCAATATTTTGCTTTTTGGCAGTATCGAATGGTGGTGGTGGTTTCAGGAAAGCAGCGGCATTATAAACATTTGCATGATTGGATGACACTGACAGCGGAGGTCTCTCCAACACGGTCTGCTGTCCACTAGGACCTGTTTCACACATACCATCTCTAAGGCCCTGTGCTGTTCTAGCCTTTGGGTCATCTTGACCAGTCGATGGAACTGTGACCTCCCTCTTGGTCTTCATGGGAATCCCTTCTCTTTTCTGGAAACCTCTGGAGTTGTTCTGGGTCCCAGTCTCTGAGCAGCTTTGATGGCGTGCCACTTCAGGTATGAACAACTCCGTAAACACAACCACGGGCACTTCTTCTAGGGATACTCTGCCCAACGCCGTGGCATAACTCATTATTCTGCTCTGGTAACTAATGACAGTTTCTGGTATCTGACTTGCTGTGTTTTTAGGCGCCTCTTTGTACTGTCTGACACCTGGTTGATCTCTGCCTAAGAGCGCTTCTGATTGCAACGTTATCTTGCAACTTGCTGTCGCTATTTGCTGCTCTTTCAAAACCTGGTTGTATTTGTCTTATGCGTTCACGCTCCGGATTACATAGGACTGTATATTGCAAAGCAGCGAGGTAGTTTCTGTATGACCAGCAGGTTCTAAGTCATCGATACTAAGATTTCATTGCAATGCTTTTGTAGTTTTTAGCTTCTTCACGGCAGCTGGAGTTGCACTTTGACTCCAGATGCGTTAATGTCAGTTCCTCACTTTGACAGCAACACACATGGCATGCACGAGCAGTTTGCTTAGACAACGGCGAACTCTCTGGGAGAGTACTGTTGATCTTAGAGTTACTTATAGCCAAACTTGTCGCCAGTTGTAGCATCCTACCCAGCCTGGGTACCCACAAAGGACTACGCCACACACGGAGCTTAGTAATGCACGTCTTTATGCGTGTAACTGCAAACTCAACATTCTAAACCAGCCTTCAGTGCTTTCCGCTTTAACACTTTCGTCACAGTTCTTTGGAGTCCATCTGGAGCCAAAAGGGTTCCATCATTTCTAATTTGCAATACACTAAAATACTGTTGTGCTTTCTGTGCAAATAATTTCATGTCATACTGGTGTTCTAATTTCTGTTTTTGGTTTTAGGCATGTATGTAATTTTAAATGTAAATGATTTTAAATGTTTCAATGTAATAAAAAGATAATAAACAATTTATTTGTGTACATTTCAGTTTTTGTTTATTTGCACAGCACGCAACGTGTTTTTAGTCGATTCACAACAATAGATTATATGTAACCTAGAGGAATCCTTACTGATTTTGTCTTTAGAGACCTAGTCCCCTTATTTAAGAGGTTGCTCTCATTAGTTTGAGACTTTTATTTACTGACAGCAAATACACAATGCCTCAGGCACATGCCCACGTCTTACACATACACAACACTGCCAAACACAGTGCTCTTACACAAACACACAAGAACATCATGGTAATACCGACTGTGTCGATCATAGTGATGGCAATAGTGGGCGCGTGGCGAGCAGCTGAAGATGGTGGACGCGCGAGCGAGGAGCTCCGCACCGGCCCGTCTTTTATCCGATAAATTGAGTGGTGTAGCCCAGCCGGAGTGGCCGAAAGTGGTGGGCTGGATGCCGGTAGTAACCTTGGCCACCGACGAGGAGAGAACGGGCCGATCGGCTGAGCCCATAGCCTCCGGCTGGCGTATTGAGGAAGGGCTGAGACCGCCGAGGCCGGCCCGCTACAGAGGAGGTGTGGCTGTGGGGCCTGGACTCGACGTGGCGGACCCACCTTGACAGAGGACCTTGGGCGTGGATCCGGCGCGCCCTGAGGCCTGCATGGTGAGGCCTGCAGAGCAACAGTGACGCAGTGGTGCCGAGGCGAGGAGCGCTGGTGGGCCAAGAGCGGCAGCAGCGCCGCATGAAGCAGGGACGGTGAGTGGGGCTGAGAGGGGACTGGAGTCCTTGAACCAGGCAAGAGCGCGGCCCCCGCTGACCCCAGAGTGTGAGGCGGAGCCCCCAACCTGAAGGGCCAACCAGATGGGGCGAGACGCGGTAGACCCTGGGCGCTGCTTCTGAGAGGAGGATGGCCGGCGGCCCCGAGGCCTACATGGCAAGGCCCGCACGCTGACAGTGAAGCGGTACACGGAGGCGTGGAACACCGGCAAACCCTGAGTGGTAGAGGCGCCGTATAAAGGTGTGGCGGCGAGGGCAGCCGAGAGAGGGCTGGGGTTGCGGCCCCCGCGGACCCTCGAGTGTGGAAGCGGAGAGCCGGGCACGAAAGGAAGGCTGAGGAGAGCAAGGCTGAGCAGCCTACTACCTAGTTAAGGTGGTCCGAGCGAGAAGCAAGGAACGGGCCTGACCCTGAGGACGGAAGAGCTGTGAGCAACAAGGGGAGGTGAGCGACGGCAGGGACCCTGGGTTCCCAACCGAGTCAAAGTTCCGGTCCTAGCCATCTGTTAGAAAGGGACCAAGCCCAGAAACGGCCAGACCTGAAAGTGAGGCACAGCGAGGTGCAGCTGAGTGGTCTGTGACACGACGGGAGGGGCCCAGGCAGACAACGGCCACACGGAGACCGGTTCCCTCCCTGATTAAAAACTGCAAAGATGGGGAAGCCGCGGGGGAACCAAGCGGGGAATACCCCGGACCAAGAAGAAGGCCAACAGGAACAGGCATGGGGTAGCCCTAACCTCAGCTACAACCGGACCCTATCCAGCAGCAACTTTCCAGAATCCTGGAGGCCATTTCCGATATGAAGGCCACGCTTCACCAGGACATCAGCACGGTAGCGGTGGGCCTTGGCCTTCTACGGGCGGAACACCAAAAGCTCAATGAGAGGGTGAAAGTGGTGGAAACTGGGCTTGAGGAAATATCGCCTGCGCACAGGGCCCTCTCACAGCAAGTAGCGGAACTAACAGACAAGGTCCGGACCCTGGAACGTCGGGCAGAAGACGGAGAGGGTCACAGCCGCCGCAATAATTAGGCTTTCCTGTTTTCAGTTTCTATTTTTGGTAAATTCTGGTGTTTTTTTTTCAGTGTTTTCAAGTGATTTCAATACCTTAAAAAACAGTGGTTATCAGTGGTTACACATTTTTGCGCCATTAAAAACAACAGAAACAGTGTTTTTCTGGTGTTTATGGAACGTTGTGCTTTTATAATTGCTTGCTTTCTGCACTGCTAGTGCATGGTATATACACAGTGTACGTACAGTGTATATGAGGTCCAAATACATTTTTAGAAATCAAACTTATTGTAGTACACCTTACAATATTTCTTCAATGAATCTTTGGTCATGCGCGCTCGCTCTTTCCTTCACATGTAAACTTTTATCTGTGAAAAGGCCCTCTCAACATTGGCACTTGAGCTGGGCAACGCCAAAACAGCCACTACACAATATGCTTACTCTGGCCACTTGTCAACATATGTGTTGAACTGGGCGTATGTGCCCTCAGAGTTATTGAAGCAGTCAAAAATGAAGCAGTACTTTTGAAACTCCGGAGAAAATTCCCCTTTACGGAAGGACTCTAGAACTTGTGCAGAGTACCTCACTGTGGCTTCATTGACTTCAAATGCCATGGTTGGTGAAGGAACATTTCTATGCATCATTGCAAGCCATTTCTCATACATTGTAAAATAAAAGTTCCTGAATAGCTCCTCAACATTTCTTTGCTTACCAAGTGGCTAGCACTCTAACATGGAACATGTTGCAGTGCCAAAGACATGAAAAGTGTCGTCCAGCCTACTCAAGGAGATGTTTCACATCTACACCAATTATGCTGAACACTTGGTAGACAAGGGTGTTTTCAGACTCTAGTTTTTTTTATGTCCACAACAGCAGTCTGAGTTTCCTGTAAAAATCTAAGAATGCAGTAGAGTGTACTTCTTTCACATCACTAACAATGTGCGACCAAAGATCCTCTCATTTCTTGCCTTTGGCATCATCACTCAGCAAGTATTCTGTAGACGGTCGCCACATGGATAATATAGAATTCACAGCCTCTAGGTACGAGAATCACCAGCTGAGTGACACAGTTGGGATGACTCTTTCTTTGATGCCACACAAAGCACAAAATGAGAAATACTCGTGTTTTAGTTCCCGTACATAACAAAACAGTGCACCAGAATGGACTAAAAAGTCAATAGCATTCTTCATTAACTCTGAAGATTGCAAAGATGCTTTCAGCATTCCATCTAACAAGTGGCAAGGATCTCTTACAGGGAAGCACTTCAGCTCAGATATCGATTTTAACAGGTCATCACACAACTTTTTCCTATACGTAGCTAAATCACTGCAAGTACAAATAATATCACTCCAATCTTTGTTGAACTTGGTAAGAACTTTTTGCAGCAGGATTCCAAGTCACACTGCATTCCATGTTTTCCAAAAGTCTGGTGTCATCTTTTCAGCACTATCCCAGATGCTTGGTGGCAGCACTATTTTCACATATACCTGTCACTACACCTTGCATTGAATGTTTAAAGCCTGGGGTGTTTGGCAGTTCACCTACTATTAATACGGACTCATTAGAAAAGGGGGCTGATGTAGCAAGGGCTTTGACCCATTCTCTGTGGGAAAATGTGATGGTACATATTGGGAAAGATTCTTATGAAACCAGCCATTTTACCTATCTGTGAAAGAATGAAACGTAGCCAAAATATCAAATATGATTTTGATATTTCCTGATTCTCTACAGTTTATAAAATAATTAAACAAAACCTAAAACATGCTTCAAAACCCTGCATCTTAAGTCCAAAGACCACAAAACTGAAAAAAGCAAAAGGAAGAAGAAACAATATTTTATCGACATCCCTAAACAACAAGACTTAAGCAGAATAATGTTAGCCCAGTCTTTCTTGCTGCTACCTTATATAACAAAGTTACATTGTATTGTCCCTTTCAGGAAGAAATAAAAATGACTTTCACTCCCCTTTTTCTTTCTTTGAATGGCATTTAGTTTGTGGCTGTGCAGGTGTTTTTTCAGTGTTTATATGTTTACACTGGTGAGGGATAATTCCTTTTTGGTGGGGTTTTATCAATTATTATAGGTTTAAACGTAAAACCGAACAGCCTAGCAATAATACAGCATTCTTGGTCTGCCGGAGGGGATTGAAAAGGGCAACATGGTGGCCTACCTAGAGCCGTGGCTCAGAGATGTGATGGCCCCAGGAGCGCTGACAGCTCTTTACACTGGAAAGGGCGCACCGAGTGCCGGCTCGCCCGCTGGCGCCGGGGCGCCCTCCAAGACCTGTGGTGGCCAGGCTACTACATTATAGGGACAGATACATTATTTTGCAGAAAGCTTGCACACATGGCCCCTTCGTGATAAATAACACTAAAGTCTCCATGTTTCCGGACTACACGCTGGAGGTCCAACGAAAATGGGCCTCATACATCGAGGTCAAGAAGGCGCTTAGGGAGGAGGGCATCCCATACTCCCTTATGTTTCCGGCCAAGCTCCGCATTGTGTTAGATGGCAGGACCCACTTTTGCGAGGACCCCCAAATGGCCTGGGACTGGATTGGGGCTTACCGCACCGAAAAACCGGGGCCAACACCGAAACCCCAACGAACGGCAAGGGACCGGGGGCCCAAGAGGTGCTCCCAGAGGCGATCGGAGCGTGTTGGGGCGAAGAAACCAAACTCTTTGCAGACTGAGCAGGAGAGAAAAGCAGCGTTGCAAGCGGTGGCTTTAACAAGAATAGTCTGGAGCTCCCGGAGGTGACCCCACATACTGCAGATGACATTATAGAACAAAGGCTGGCTTGGCTGGGTTGTTGTAGGAGCGGGCCGGTGCAGGAGGCCCTGCAGTAGGCCAAACTTTGCTCTATTCCTTTACCGCTCAGAATGGAGCAGACAAGCTTGTGGAGCCGCGACCCCCCCCGGAGGCCTTCACAGTGGTTGGTTTAGGCCTTTGTTGCTTTGTATTTCAGTACACTTTAAGTTTGGGCAGATGGCCGTTGCCAGGATGCCCTGGGGCCGGGGAGTTGTTCTAAGTTGGGGATCTTTAAGATTACATTGCTAAGTTTCTGTTGCATGCGGGGATGTCTCATTCTTGAATCCTGTTGTCCTGGTGGGGGTGGGAATTCCTGGGTGGGGTCTGGAATTATACAGAATGGCGATGGCACAACAAGACGTGAAACTACTCACGTGGAACATCAGGGGAATGGGTTCTATGTCTAAACGCTACAATATTTACAATTATTTGAAACGCTGAGGAGTGCAAATCGCACTCTTGCAAGAGATGCATTAGGTTCAGGGAGAGGTGGGGAAGTTGAGGAGACGATGGAGGGGACAAATCTTTGCCACAGAGTATTCGGCGTATGTAGGAAGCTGGCTCTGTATATACTATATCAAAGTGAGGTATAGTGTGCACAGAATCCAGTGGATCCCCAAAGGTAGGCAGAGGTAAAGTTAGATAGCACCTCACTCTCTATTTGTGGTAGTGTGGTCGAGCAGTAAGGCAGTATCAGAGGACAGTGTTAAGCATTTGTTGTACACACTCAGTCAGCAAATGAATTCACACACTCAAAGACTGAACTTCAGACCAATTGTTTTTGTATCAAAAATATTCTTTTAGGTATTTTATTTCCTAGAACCAAGCACGCCTGGCACATGTAAGTGATAAGTACTTTGCAGTAAATATACAGATTGTAACACAGTTTGGATTGCAATTGTAAATGTACTTTGATTTGATTACAGTAGTGTAACTGATAATGCAATGCTTTTCAGAATACAGTACATATACTTTGAATGGGATTTTCAGTGAGATTACAGGTAAATTACTTTTGGATTACTTTTCTTACTCAGAGTAGTATACCTGGATACTACTCTGGGACATTTCCTGTAAACAGGTAAGTAAAATCGTTTTTGTTAAACAGTACAATTGTAAAGAATTTCTTTAGGTTTTCAAACTCCACACTTGGAAACTTTTCACAGAAAAACAGTCAATGTTATCCTATGGAGGAAAGGAAAATGCTACTTACCAGTATGCATCTGTTCTTGGCATGTAGAGCTGTAGAGTTGTATACTTTAGCATAGATCGCCATCTGGTGTTCGGCTCGGATGTTCGCACTTTGTTTTTGTTCGAAGAAGTGTTTGTAGTCACAGGATAGGTGACTCCTCCTTATGGTGATAGTGCGCATGGGCATCGACTCCATCTTCAGATTGTTTTTCGCCATAAAGGTTGATGATGGAGTTAGTAAGAGAATAGAAAAGGATGTCCATGTAATGTATCTAAATAAGATAATACTGCAACAGATAAAGGTACCCGGGGAGGTGGGTGGGCGTATACAGCTCTACATGCCAAGAACAGATGCATACTGGTAAGTAGCATTTTCCATTCGAGGCATATGAGCTGTAGATTGTATACTTTAGCATAGACTATACAGCAGTTTTCCTCCCTAGCGGTGGCAACCTGTATCTGTTGCAGTGGTCTGAAAAAGTGTTCTTAGTACAGCCTGGCCCACAGTAGCTTGTTGTTTTGCTTGCACATCTACACAATAGTGTTTAGTGAAAGTATGTGGTGTAGACCAAGTTGCTGCTTTGCAAATGTCATCCAGGGGAATGTTCCCTAAGAATGCCATAGAAGCCCCTAGTTTGCGTGTGGAATGAGCTCTAGGGGGAATAGTTAATGTGCGTTTAGCTTTAAGATAGCATATTTGGATGCATTTAACAATCCACCTTGCAATTCCTGTTTTTGAGATGGGATTGCCTTTGTGAGGTGGGGAGAAAGCTACAAAGTTGTTTTGTCTTTCTAAAGGGCTTAGTTCTTTCGATGTAGTAGAGTATCACTCTTTTAACGTCTAGCGTGTGGAGAGCGTGTTCTGCCACTGAGTCTGGTTGAGGGAAAAAAACTGGAAGTTCAACAGACTGATTAAGGTGGAAGGCAGATACTACTTTAGGCAGAAATTTTGGGTTAGGCCTAAGAACCACTTTACTATGGTGTATTTGTAAAAATGGTTCTTGTATGGTTAATGCCTGGAGTTCACTAACTCTCCTAAGGGACGTGATAGCTACCAGGAAAGCTACTTTCCAAGTAAGGAACTGTAACTCGCATTTGTGTAGAGGTTCGAATGGGGGACCCAAAAGTCTGATAAGGACTATATTGAGTTTCCATACAGGAGAAGGTAGAACTCTGGGTGGAATTATTCTTTTAAGTCCTTCCATAAACGCTTTGATAGCATGTACTCTAAACAAAGACAAATGTTGTCTGTTTTGGAGGTAAGCACCGATTGCAGCCAGATGTAGCCGTATAGATGTGTATGCTAGGTTACATTGTTGTAGATGCAAAAGATAAGATAATGTTTTGGATGGATGCATCTAGCGGATCGATTTTGTTGTTTGTACAGTAAATGACAAATCGTTTCCACTTTGCCGCATAGCATGCTCTAGTGGTAGGACGTCTGGCCTCTTTAATGATATTCATGCAGTCTGGCGGGAAATTGAGGTAGCCAAACTCTAGGACTTCAGGAGCCAGATCGCAAGATTGAGTTGATTGGGATCTGGATGCCTTATGTCTCCATGGTTCTGAGTGAGGAACTTGGGGGAGAGGTGCAGCTTTTGATGAGGCACTACTGAGAGTTCCAACAGGGTTGTGAACCAAGGTTGGCGTGCCCATGTTGGTGCAACTAGGATCATTGTGAGGGAGTGTTGTTTGAGCTTCCGAACCACTAATGAAATGAGCGGGAGAGGCGGAAAAGCGTATGCAAATTTGCCTGACCAGTTCATCTATAGCGCATTGCCTTTGGACAATGGGTGTGGGTATCTGGAGGCGAAGCTTGGGCATTTTGCGTTTTGGTGTGTGGCGAACAGATCTATATGTGGATGACCCCACATGTGAAAGAATGGAAGGAGAACTTGAGGATGAAGTTCCCATTCGTGGATCTGTTGTGTTTGACGACTGAGCAGATCCGTGATCTGATTGTGTACTCCCGGGAGATGTTGCGCGAGGAGGTATATGTTCTGAGGAATAGCCCATCTCCATATGCTTTGCGCTAGTCGTGAAAGCTGAAGAGTGTCCCCCCCCCCTGTTTTTGTACGTAGTACATTGCTGTCATGTTGTCTGTACGTACCAAGACAGCTTTGCCTACTAGCAAGAGTTGTAAAGACTTTAGTGCTAGAAAGATTGCCAGTAACTCCAGGTGATTTATGTGGAGTTGTTTTTGTTGCTGGGTCCATATGCCTTGAACAGTTTGGTTTTCAGTCAATCAATCAGGCGTTTGTTAAGCGAGACTACTCACCCGTAAGGGTCTCAAGGCGCTGTGGGGGGGAGGGTTAGCAGGTTTCAGTCCATCAAGGGGGGGTCTGGCGAAGAGCCAGGTTTTGAGGTTTCTTGGGAAAATGGGGAGCGATGTTGTCTGTCTGAGGTGGAGCGGAAGGGCGTTCCAGGCTCTGGGCGCGAGGAAGGAGAAGGAGCGGCCTCCCGATCTGGTCTTTCTGGTGTGGGGGACCACGGCGTAGGAGAGCTGGGCTGATCGTAGGGTCCTCTGGGGGGTGTGGAATTTGAGTCGGCTGTTCCGGTATGCTGGTTCGGTGTCGTGGAGGGCCTTGTGGGCATGGATGAGCATCTTGAAGGTGACTCTAGCTTCGACGGGGAGCCAGTGGAGTGTGCGCAGGTGCTGGGAGATGTGGAAGTGTCTTGGCAGGTCGAGGACCAGTCTTGCGGCGGCGTTCTGGATGTTCTGTAGCTTGCGGGTGAGGTTTTTGTTTAGTCCGGCGTAGAGTGCGTTGCCATAGTCGAGTCTGCTGGTGTCCAGGGCGTGAGTGACGGTCTTTCTGTGTTCGAGGGGGATCCATTTGAAGGTCTTACGTAGGAGGCGGAGCGTTTTGGAGATGAGCTCCCCAGCCGGTGAGCGATGCATCTGTTGTTAGCACTATCTGTGGAACCGGGTCGAGGAACGGCCGCCCTTTGGACAGGTTTTGTGTGTTCCACCACTGCAGAGAGCGATGTGTGCGGCTGTCCACCAACTCCAGATCTGACAACTGACCTTGAGCCTGGTTCCACTGATGTGCCAAACATTCCTGTAATGGCCGCATCTGGAGTCTTGCATAAGGGACAATGAGGATGCAAGAGGCCATCATTCCGATTAACTGCATAAAGACTTGAGCTGGCAATGAGTGTTGAGGCTGAAATTGGGATATTAGAGCCTGCATGGTGCGGATCCTGACTGGATTGGGGTATGCTAGGGCTTTTGAAGTGTCCAGAGTGGCTCCTAAATACTGTTGTATTTTGGATGGTTGAAGGTGAGACTTGGTGAGGTTTACTGTGAACCCCAAGTCGTGAAGTAATTGGATGGTTTTGGGTGTGTGTTGTACACAAGTGTTGTACACAAGTGTTGTGAGACTTGGCTTTTATGAGCCAGTTGTCCAAATAAGGAAACACGTGGATGTGTTGCCTTCGTAAGTGAGCTGCCACCACTGCGAGGCATTTGGTGAAGACTCTGGGTGCTGTGGTCACTCCGAATGGGAGGACTTTGAACGGATAGTGTTGACCGTCTACTATGAACCTGAGGTATTTTTTGTGAGAGGGATGAATAGGAATATGAAAGTAGGCGTCCTTTAGATCCAGAGTGGAGAGGAAGTCGCCTTGTTGAAGTAGTGGGAGCACCTGTTGGAGAGTGACAATGTGGAAGTGGTCTTATTGAATGTAGAGGTTTAGGGGTCTGAGGTCCAGTATTGGCCTGAGAGAGCTGTCCTTTTTTGGGATTAGAAAATAGAGCGAGTAAACCCCTGTGCCCTGATGATGTAGGGGACTGGTTCTATTGCGTTTTTTGTAAGAGAGAGAATCTCTCGTTTTAGAAGGGTCAAATGTTCCGTGGACATTGGACTGTGTTTGGGAGGGATGTGTGGGGGATTGGAGGTGAGTTCCAGGCAGTAACCATACTGGATAATTTGTCTCACCCACCTGTCTGTGGTGATGGAATTCCAGACAGGTAGGAACTGTGATAGACGTCCCCCGACAGGTGTGGAGTGGTCGGGGGGGAAGTGGAGGGAAGTCACTGCTTGGTGGTAGGGGAGGTGCAGGTGTTGTTACCGCATCCTCTTCCCTTATTGTTGTTGCCCCTGTATCCTCCCCTAAAATATCCTTTTGAAAAGGAACTTTGATTGGGGCTTTTAAAAGATGAGGAAGGTTGCTCTGATGTATTGGTTTTGGAGCCACCCCTATAAAAGGAGCGACGAAAGGAACCTCTATGGGAAGGTGATTGCAAGGCCCCCATAGATTTTGCAGTCTCTGTATCTTTTTTCATCTTTTCTAAAGATGTGTCGACTGTAGGCCCAAAGAGATGTTCTTGGTCGTAAGGCTGATTAAGAATGCTGGTTTGCACCTCTTGTTTGAAACCGGATATCCAGAGCCAAGCGTGCCTGCGTAACAAAACGCTGGTATTAATGGCACGAGATGCGGTATCAGCGGCATCAAGAGCATATTTAATGGATGTATTTGTAATTAATTTACCTTCTTGTATTAGGTCATTTGCCTTGTCCTTATATTGGTCAGGGAGATGCTGGATAAGCTTCTCAAGCTCATCATAGTGAGCTCGGTCATATCTTGCCAGCAAAGCTTGGGTGTTGGCAATTCTCCAATAATTTGCAGCTTGTGACGCGATACGTTTTCCGGATGCGTCTAAAAGTTTTGATTCCTTGTCAGGAGGTGGGGCGTCGCCTGTGGTTTGTGAATTGGCCCTTTTACGTGCATTAGACACCACAAGGGAGTCTAAAGGGACCTGACCCTTGATGTATATTGGGTCGTTTGGAGCTGCCTTATATTTTATCTATTCTAGGGTTAAGAACCCTGGCCCTGACGGGGTCTTTAAATACTTCTGGTGCATGTTTAAGTAAGCCCTTCAACATTGGTAGGGTGTGTGTGGACTTTTGTGGCTGAGCGAAAGTTTCTAATAGGAAGTCCTCCTCTAGGGGTTCTGAGTGTAATTGTACCTCGTGATATTGTGCAGCCCTGGTGATTAGTTGCGCAAACCCCACATTGTCATCTGGAGGGGATGGGCGAGAGGGATATAGGTCCGGGTCATTTTGTAGATCCGGATCAGTATTATAATCCTGCCAGGGATCTGGATCTTGTGGGATGGTATGTGCGTCGTCATCATCATCCCCTTGTGGATTTGTGTTCCCATCCCCACCCCCATAATCACTATCCTCAGCTAGTGGTGGAGGTGAGGGTTGTGGGGAATGTACTGGAGAAATTAATAGATTGGGATCAGTAGGAGGAGGAGAGGGTGGGGGAGGTGGAAGAGGCGGAGAGGTATTAGTGCCTATATTTCTTTTTTTAGGAGGAACTGGAGAATCTTGTGAATAGTCCGGTTTCCTTTTGGTGTGGAAGTAATATATCCAGTCTCTGGGTCAATATGTATTGTTTTCTGCTTTGGATCTGGAAGATCTGGTACAGAAGGGTGTTTGGGTCCAGTGTCTTTTTCGGAGCGGAAGATTTATGGTCTGTATGTTCCTTTGTCTTATGAGGGGTTTTATCCTGTTTAGGCTTAGGTGTAGGAGTTTTCGGTTCGGGGACGTTTTTCGGTTTAAGCTGTTTCGGCTCCGAAGGCTTGGTTTTTGACTGTTTCGGCTCCGAAGGCTTATCTTTTGGCTGTTTCGGCGTCGAAGATGTTTTCGGCGCCGGTGGTGGCACATTTATGTGTTTGGGCTTCGGTGCCGAAGGTGTTTTCTCGGTACCTGAGTGGGGTTGGCTCGAGCCCGAGCCGGAAGGCTTGTGTTTCGGTTTCATTGCCGGCCCGGAGGGCGGGGCGTCTGAAATATTTGGCCGGTGTGGACCTAGGCCTGAGGGCGAAGGTGTAACCGGAGCCTCTTGTGTGGGAGTGGGTAGGACAGGGGTCTCGGTACTTACGGACCGCTGAGCTGGAGTGACTGCGTCGTCGAAGTCGGAGTCATCGGCCTCGGAGATCTGTTCTTCCTCGGCTCCTTGTTCTGGAAGGGTATCGGGACCTGGTTCAAAGATGTCCGGAATCGAAGCGCTTCCCCGGGACATTTCGTGGCGTCGGGCCCGACGATCACGGATGGTTTTCTTGGACCTGAAAGATGAACAGGCCTCACAGGTGTTCTCTTCGTGCTCCGGAGAGAGGCACAGATTAAACACCTCGTGTAGGTCCGAGTGTGGGAACTTAGCACCACACTGGGGACATTTTTTAAAGGGAGTCCGTTCCAACGTGGTGGGCGCGGGTAGGCCCAACGGCCTGCGTTGAAGTCTAGGACGAGTAGCTTGATTGTAGAAGTTGCGCGTCGAAAGGGAAACGCGATCGAGACAATACCGTTGAGAGGTGAGTGATTGCGCGTCGAAGGGGGTTTCGATAACGACACCAACCCGGAGCGCAGCAATTCACATCCGAACCCGATGGCGGAAAAAACACAATCTGAAGATGGAGTCTATGCCCATGCGCACTATCACCATAAGGAGGAGTCACCCATCTTGTGACTACAAACACTTCTTCGAACAAAAACAAAGTGCAAACATCCGAGCCCAACACCAGATGGCGATCTATGCTAAAGTATACAATCTACAGCTCATATGCCTCGAACATAGTGTTATCGGTTTTGAGTTAAGTATTTGGTAGTGGGAGTTGAGGTTCTGGGGGTAGACTCAGGGGTCTCCAGGGTCAAGGATGCACTCTAGTTACACCCTCAGCGGCACTAGGGCGGCCGGGTGCAGAGTGCTGAGGCCCAATGTTATCCAATGGGGGATAGGGGGCCTCCGGTTGGTGGCTGCTGACAAGCAGGCCACTTGGTTGTGGGAGCAAAGCACCTGGACTTTAGCTCAGGGCAAATGGGGAAATAAAGTAGCACCAAAGGTGCACCCTCAGCGGCACTAGGGCGGCCGGGTGCATGGGTGCTGTTTCGACGTTAGGCGCCCTGTTGTTTTCAATGGGGAACCTCCGGTTTGCAAAGGCACTGCAGGCTTGGGGACGAAGGTCTCCTGGGTGCGACCACCACTTCGAGAGGTAAGTTGGGAAGTTAGGGGTTGGTTAGGCACCGTCTGTTTGGGCACCCAAGGCCGTGGGGCGTCGGGTGCAGGGGTGCCTTTTGGGGTCGTATCTTCTTACCAGCTCCTGGTCGCGGTTGGGGGGACCTTCTGGATTTAGGCTGCAGGTGTCGGCTTGAGGCAGGTCAGGGGTCGCCAGATCTTGGGTCAGGATCGCCGGGGTGACCTCCTCGTGGTGTTTGCCCACTCGAGCTCGGGCCGTGGACGGCGGGTGCAGAGTGGGGCGGATTCGCGGTGTCCGGCCGTAGCCAGAGGTTGCAGATTAACAAATCCGGTGTTCACTTGAGAGACAGTCTTGGGGGTTGAAGGCAGGCAGGTCCTCCGGGGTTTTCGAGGTTGCTGGCTGCAGGACACACCGGTATTTCGCAGGAGCAGGTTCGAGGTGGAGACAGGCCGGTAGGGCTGGGGCCAAGTCAGTGGGCGTCTTCCTCTTGTTAGCTGCTGCACGGCTGTTCGGTCCTCCTTCTTCTCCTTGTAGTTTCTTCTTGTCTGAGGAAGCAAGGTTCAGGGGTGCCCCTAAATACTACATTTAGGGGCGTTACAGGTAGGTAAAAAGCAGGGACCAATGAGTCCCTTCCCTGGGGTGGGTACACCCCCTATTATGCCACTCTCCAGTAGAGGGGGCAAGAGCCTGTCCCTGGTTGGCTGAGTCCCCCCCTCTGCAAGATGGCGGAGACTGGGAGTTGTGCTTCACCTTGCCTCCCCCACCTGAGAGGTGGAGTTGGCAGAGGTGGGCACACCTCTCTTCCTCACTTGTTTTTCCCGCCGGTTCTCCCGCCCAAAGTGGGGGTCAGAACCAGCTGCTGAAAGAAGCAAGTGCTGAAAGAAGCAAGTGGCCTGGGGAAGCTCACAAAGGCGGAAGCTTCCCCTTCATGAACCCTGCCCATCCTGGGGGAGGAGGCTTGGCACCTCGTCCCAGGATGTGCATTGTTTCAGGCCCCAGAGAGCAGCAGGCTCTCGACCCAGGGGTCCAGAAACAGGTCTGGTGGTGGCAGCTGAAAGCAGCCACTCAGCCTGGACACTAGTGGTGGGTTAGTTTTCAGGGGGCATCTCTAAGATGCCCTCTGTGTGCATTTTTCATTAAATCCCACACTGGCATCAGTGTGGGTTTAATGTGCTGAGAAGTTTGATACCAAACTTCTCAGTTTTCAGTGTAGCCATTATGGTGCTGTGGAGTTCGCAAACTCCCAGCACCATATACTCTTAATGGCAGCACTGCACTTACAATGTCTAAGAATGGACTTAGACACTGTAGGGGTACAGGGCTCATGCACCTGTACCCTCAGCACTGGTATAGTGCACCCAGCTAGAGGGGTGATTGATCTATGCCAGGGCAGTGGGTTGTAGGCATGGCACACAGAGATGTGTGCCATGTCGACTCTTCATTTTGTTCTGCACCAAAACACGCAGCCTGCCAAGGCAGTATGTGTGTGTAACGGTACAGGACCTCTAAGGGTGGCACAATAAGTGCTGCAGCACTTAGAGGCCTTCTCTGGTCACAGTGCCCTGGGTAGCTGTGGTACCATTTACCAGGGGTTGACCTGTGGCCAGAGATGCCAATTGGGTTTAGGCTTCAATGCAGTTTTAGGGAAAGAACATAGGCCCTGGGTACCTGATTAGCAGGAGCCCAGGGCACGCTCAGTCAAAGCACATCAGCAATCCAGCAAAAGGTAGGGGCAACCATGCAGAAAGAGGGCACTTTCTCACAGCGTATGCCCGAGGGGTGTTGATATGAGTACGGCCAGGGGTCCCCTTTGAAGCAACACACACATTAATTGATAAAGAAGGAAGGTATGTGTTTGTTGCCGGTCGACTACTAGGCCAGGAGGTTACGCTATGTTGCTGTTATGCCCCCAATCACGACCAATTGGCATACCTGTCTTCCCTCTCGGCGCATATAGCGAGTATAGCAGCGGGACAGATGGTGGTGGGGGTGATTTTAATTGTGTGGCAGACGTGCAGTTGGACCAGTCCCATCCCCCCCTGGCGGGAGCACAAGCACATAGGTCAGCGGCAGGAATGCGGGAGTGGATGGCACACTGGGACTTACAAGATATATGGCGGCTACAACATAGCGGAGACAGGGAATATTCCTCTACTCGCACTTGCACCACCTCCACACAAGAATAGATGCATTCTGGTGCTCTCAAGTTATTGGCACTCTCACCCAACACACAGAATATTTAGGCTGTACATTCTCGGACCACAGCCCGTTGTTAATGTGCTACCGCCCGCAAAGGCGTAGACCTCCAATACCCACATTTGAGACTCAACCCCATGTCATTGGAAGATGAGCCCTTTGTGGAATCATTACGATCCACTATAGACGCATACTTTACAGAAAATACAGATACTGCCTCTACAACACATATAGAGTGGGAGGCCTTTAAAGTAGTAGTGAGGGGGCACTGCATGGGGCAGACGACTGGGATTCAAAGGGATCTACAGAGGGAGCTCATGGAGATAGAGGGAGAAATACGAGTACTGGATAATATCCAGGGCCCAGGGACGCAGGCATGTGAACAATTAATGACTAGACGGAACCAATACGAGGAGGTGTTAGAGAGGCTACGATCGCATGATTATAGAACGTACATGGACAGAGTGCAAAGTGAGGAAGGGAAGGCTGGGCGGTTACTGGCATGGCTCGTTAGACCCGAGTCAAGGGGCTCTCCGATAACCCGGATAGACATCCCTGGGGACAGGACTGAGTATGACCCAGATAAGATAAATGGCGCCTTTCAGGGATACTACGAACAGTTATACACTGCACCGCGGGGAGCCTCACAGGTGGAGGTAGCCGCCTTTCTGGCCCCTTTGGCTCTTAAGGTGGTGGATGACGAGACCGTGGAGGAACTGGGGGGACCGATTATATTACAGGAGGTCAGGGGTGCCATTGCATTGATGGCAGGGGGTAAAACATCGGGCCCAGATGGCCTACCCGCTGAGTTTTATGAGAAGTACAGAGATAAACTGGCCCCTCGTCTGGTAACTATGTATAACGAGGCCCTTCAGCTGGGACGCCTACCATCCTCCACAGGGTGCACTGGTGATACCGCTCCCCAAGACTGAGCGCCAAGAGGCAGGGGTGAGGGACTTCAGGCCCTTATCCATGCTCAACACCGACTTTAAACTGCTGAGCAAAATATTAGCACTCAGACTTATGCCCCACATGAAATATTTGGTTCATCCCGACCAAAATGGGTTTGTCCTCTCCCGCAATACTTTGTATAATTTACGAAGACTGTACTCAGTGCTCTACCATTCAGAAGCGAAGAATCGGACACGGGCTGCGTTTCTCTCGGTAGACCTAGAGAAAACGTTTGATACGGTAAGCTGGGAGTACCTAACTGAAGTCATGCGGAAAATGGGGCTGGGGATGGGCTGGTTGAAGTGGGTCCAACTGCTATATACTACACCATGGACACATTTTAATTTCACCTGCCATAAGACAAGCCCTATGCCTTATTTAATACACTGTGTCAAGTCAGCGCGTAATTGCGGTAATAATTTTCCGATTGCGCAAATAAATAGAAACTTTTCTTTTCTCTTCTCCACTATCTTCTTACTGTTCAAACACTGGTCTTTCCTTCATCTCTTTTGGAGCACAGAACAGTTGATTACATCCACGAGCGGCAATCACAAGTGATGCCTGCCGTGAATTGTGTCCCTGACGTGCACGAGGCCTATTTATTCCCCGCGTTGCAGAGGGTCCGGTGTCATTGTACCCAGGTAGACAGATTGATCAGATCTACCGCTCTGCGATGCTGAGACACGCACCACAGATCTCTTCTATTCAACTTTAAGGTGAGCACTCCCCCCGATGGCCACTATTCATAATTATAGATCTTCACTCTTAACAGTGGCACGCCATTTAGTTTATCCATTTTGCTCGTACTTCTAAGGCTCCGTATTTTAGAAAGCGCACAGTCCTACTCCTTTACAGCAGGCATGCTAATAACCTAGTTGCTGCTCAGCCCTACAGCACAGAGCGCTATTATTCTTGCACGTACCCCCAGGGCACCCTATTCTAAAATGCGCACTGTCCTGCTTTTCACAGCAGACATGCCATTCACCAAGCTGCTGCTCAGTAAAACACCACAGAGCGCACAGCACAATATCAATTTAGAGCAGTGCACCACAGCCAAGCCAACCAGCGGAGCCTTAATAAAGTGACACTCCCTTGCATTTTACCCCCACCAGGGAGGTACTGGCATATATTCAGTAGGTTGCGGCACAGTACTTGGTGCCCGACCGCAGTAGGACCAGCACACCCATAGAGTTGATCCTCTTAAAACTACGTGCAATCCTAAGCTGCACAGTAGGACCACTCTATCTGACCACCCACCTTTACTTTTACAGAAGATACCAGGACACGGAGTCACGATCCAGTACCCGTGTCAGCCAACCGTGCCAGTTATTCACAAGTCGCTACTGCACCACATGTGCAGTCTTCGTCTGGTAAGCCTCCACATTCCTCTTATTCGTGCTACACACATGAACTTCAGTTCGCCCTTCTGACAGTGGGTCTCCACATTATCCACAGAGATCTCTCCGCTCAAACCACAGGCGGAGCACACCTTCTTCCTTACCCTGCAGCACCGACCGCGCCCTACATCCAATTGGTTGCCAGCCCCTCACTCCGATACGCACGAAGGGGTAAGTTATCCGCTGTAGAGGACCTCTTAGTTAGTACACTTCTGTGACTCCATGCCTAACCCTCCTCTATTTTTCTTTCTCACTCGTGCAGTACCCGGCTGGGTCCCTTGTGAGTATCTTTCATTCCTTTTTCACTAAACCGGTGTGTCACACTCTTCACATAGCTGCGCAACCGCAATTCAGGTACTACAAGGCCTCGTGTATTCCCTACCAGTAACGAAGTCACTTGCAGTATCCTTAGTGACATTCTTTTTCTTTTAATCATAGATGTCCCTACACCCATAGGTCCTGAAGAGACCCTGTATTGTGTAAAAGGGTTGAAACGTCGTCGACAATCTAGCAAAACGAACCAATTCAATCAGCCCTGATTACTGTACACAGTGGCTGTGATTATTGTACAATTGCTTATGGTCGTTTTCTTACGGAAACCAAGTCACATTTGTCACTAATTTAAAAGTTTTATGCTTTATGTTTGGTTCCAACTTCACTGGGTACACCTAGCACTATTATGTTTTTCTTTTATGTACATATTGATACATTGTTTGACATATAAAAACAATATTGCGAATACAGTCATCTGTGTCCTTGCTAGCTTTTCTTTCTGACGTCATTGTAACCCTTTATCATTGCGATTGTGCATATTATTATCAAGATAGTTTTCATTGCCCCGCAGGAACCGCTGTCTCTGTTACATATACTACACCAACGGCAAGGGTTAAGACGGGCAGTACCATCTCGCCGGAGTACACAATATTGGGCAGTACCCGACAGGGCTGCCCTCTGTCCCCGCTGGCTGAGCTCTTCCACAAAGGAGGTGAGGGCCTGGGAATATCATTGAATGGCAGAATGTACGTAATCTCTTTATATGCCGACGACCTGCTGGTCTATCTGGGAGAGGCTGTAGAAGGGGCAAGAACTGCCTTTGAACTATTGGAGAGATTTGGCTACCTGTTGGGCCTTAGGGTTAACCATCAGAAGACATCTGTTTCCGGTAGCAGGACCCTTCCCCAGACTGGAGGATCTCCCTGTTGAGTGTAATTGGACTCCCAGTTCCTTTCGATATTTGGGCATTCAGATCTTCCATTTGCTGGAGGACATGCGAGAGGGTAATCTGGGCAGGGCAGTCCGCTCACTGCGCTCTAGCGTGGCCTTCTGGAGCTCGCTGCGGTTACCATTGATGGCTAGAATCTCGCTGACCAAGATGGTCATGCTGCCCCGCCTACTGTACTTCTTCCCCAACTTACCGGTGATGATGCCTGCGGGGTGGTTTAGGCCACTAGATGCGCTAGTACAAGACCTCATTTGGGCGGACGGGAGACGAAGAGTGGCATTGCAGACCCTACAGCGCCCCATGAGAGAGGGAGGACTGGGAGTAACAGATTTTGAACTATATCAACTGGCAGTGCAGTTGCAATGGGTGGCGCAATGGTTAGAGGGGGTAAACGAGGAGGGAACATACCCATCGGAACCAGGACAGCGCCCACGTTTATTATTGGCAAAGCTGCTGACTCCAACCACAAAGGTGCCCTATACATCGACACTACAGGCTACAGCTTTACAGTGCTGGAGAAGGTGCATGGTAACGCTCCCGGCTATATCACAATACTCACCGTCACTGCCACTGGTAGGGTTGCCTTATGGAGAACCCCAGGCTATCTTGGGGACAGAACAACTGGCGCTTTGGACAGAGGCAGGGATTGACACAACGGGGGACAGTTTCCAAGACAAATGCTTACTCCTCTTTGCCAAACTGGTGGAGGGATACGAACTCCCTGCTGGCCAGTTTCTCATGTATAAGGTGTTGGTGCGGACTTTTGAGAGGCTGTGGGATGCAGGGAGAGAGGAGCCGAACACACACATGGTTCTCCACTCTTTGATAACGCTGGGCACAGCCGGGCATCAAATAAAGTGGTTCTATGCATCACTATTAGAAGTGTTCTTGTCCTCGATGCTAAACTTAAGGGGGAAGTGGGAGAGATCCCTCGATAGGACACTCACTGACGTAGAATGGCGACGAGTTCTAGAATCACCTAAGAAGATCTCCCACAACACCCGTCTAAAATATCTACAATTCAATTATGTCCACATGACGTATATGACACCTCACCGCATACAGGCTGCATTTGGAGGGGAACCTAGAGGATGTCCAAGGTGTAATCACATAGACGCGGATTTTCTTCACATAACATGGAGCTGCGCGCTCATACAACAATTTTGGGAAGCAGTGATGACTAAAATCAATGGTACGCTAAATCGTACGTTAGACCAGTCAGTGGAGGCCTGCCTCCTTGGTCTGTATCCTAGACCGCCTAAACGCAAGGTAGGGAGCAGTTTCATTGATTTGTCCCTGGCTCTGGCCAGGAGGTGGATCGCGATATCATGGAAATCAGCCATGGGGCCACAGATTGGCACATGGACCCAGGAGGTATCTAGACGGGCAGCAGCCGAGGGCAGAGCCCTGAATAGAGAAGAGCTGAGGGGCCTGCGTAAGCGCCCAATAGCTGAAGCATGGAGAGACATCTTATTTAATTGCGACCATCCGAGCTGCCCTTATAGTGAAGATGATGATACTGAGACCTCCGCGGAGTAGGAGGCTGAGGGCGTTGAGATAGCAAGGGGAGGACGTGTGATGACTGCCAGGGTGAAGACATCCTGGCTTCTGGATCCGAGACGTCATGTTATTGGTCCCCTTGCCTGCTCCCCCCCTCCATTGTCACAGGCGTCTGGACTGACATTGGGACTTACCTGGCATTAATATATACTAATTCGGCCCCACCCTGCTGGGACAACAACGATACATCACCTTTACACCGAGAGTAACAGATACCCGCATGCATTAGTTGAAGATGTTTTATTTGTAAAGTTAATTGTTTTATTAAGTAAGGTTACTTAAGGCATGACAGAATTAAGGAATAGCCAATAGATCTCACGTCATAAACTATTGACCAGCAGGCCCCAGGGACTGAGTAATAGAGCATATAAGACACACTCTAGATGATTGAAGGGAAGGACATTAATAAGATATCGCTCACACAGGAAAATTGAGAAGGTCACAGCAACCCCTCTTCCGGATTATAACTCCAAATATGATTGCTTTCCCTGATTATAAATGTATTGCAATAAAACTTGGCTGACAAGAGCTTGTTGCCCGACTGGGTGATACTTAAACTGCGCTCCACACTTACTGTATACTTAATTCTTGTTCACAAATGTATAAATATGTACTATTACAAATGTCAATAAAAATATATTTTTTAAAAATAGTGATGGCAGTAGTAGTGGTGATGGTGACAGTAATGGTAAAGGGGATAGAGGAGTAGTGTTGATAGAGGTACTGGTGGCGACTGTGCTTGTGGCAGTGATGGTTGTGATAGCAGTGATAATAGTGGTGCTGGTAAATGGCGTTGGTTTCAGTATTAGCAGCAATAATGACAATGGTAATGGCAACTCTACTAATAGTGGTGTTTTGGTGGTAATGATAATGATGGTGTTAGTAATGGGGTAATAGTGATAATGGTACCGAGGCACTACACTGTCAAGATCTCAAGGGGGTATGCTCTGGTACTGTATAACATTTTGTGTAGACAGTATCGAGAGAATTTTTATTTAAAATTTAAAAACCTTCCAGACTGCTTAAATTCCCAGCAGTGTGGGAGAATTTGTTCAACATCTACCCAGCAGTCTCCAACGTGCAGCGCATGAGCAACTAGTTGCTCACAACACCCTAAAATTTTACTTGCCAGGTGTTCCATATGTATATTTTTATCACTGATACACTAGGCAGTGAGGATGAGGAGTCTTTCCTGTTTGGTTTTTATCTACATCATTACTCCCCGCTTATTCTTCATGGGATTGCCTGGCAAAAGCACAAAGGCTCCCACTGCCTTGAGGTATAAAAGTATGATCCTCTTTAAAGGAAGTGGGCATATTAGAAGCTTTACAGAAAAAAGCAAAGTGTGCTGGCTGGAGTATTATGAAGCATTCCAAAAGTGTGCCAATTTGGACATTATGGGAACTTTAAATGTATAGTAACTATCTAGTTATTGCACAGAAGGGGCTTAGTGAGCATTTTGAAATTGACAAAGCCACTGGGGCCTATTTACAAACTGCATTTTGTAGTACGTTTAGTAATACTACAATAGTACTATGTACATACTACAAAATGCTATTCACTAACCTACATGTGGAGGTCTATTATGCACCTCTCCTTTTATGAGCAGCGATCTACGCCCTGACTGCAGGGATCTCCACACACGTATGCCTTTATTTTAGTAGTAAACGTGGGAAGGACAGGGGAAGTGGCTTCAAAATGGGAACTACTTACTAGTAAGTGGGAGGGGATCAGGGAGTAGTAAGGGAGTGTTTAGGGAGGGACATGCACCCACATAAGAGTAAGGCCATTCCTATTCACAAACTGCACTTCTAAAGTAACTGCAGCCAAAAAGGACTCTTAACAGTAATAAATGTACTCCAGCTCAAACCTAGAGTAAGTTCAGCACCACACATGTTCAACCGCTGGTCCTGCAACAGCCTGCCATGAAAAATATTAGCGGCAGGGATGTAAAATAAACTGTTACATTAATTTAGTTTGACTTTTTAAAAATATGAATTTAATGGTAACAATATAATATATAAATACTTTGATTTTATTATAAAATAGTGCAATGGCGTTTTTTTAAATTAAATATAAATGCAACTAATTAAAAAGAAGTTAATTCTATATATAACTTTTAGTCATTATTAATACACAATGAATACATATAAACATTTTACGTCAGCTGAGATTTTTTTTTAACCCTTTATCTGCTGAGGCGTTTCCACCCCAAGGGATGGGCTTTTGTTTTGGTGTTTTGGCAATTCATGCGTAGGCTTCATAACTTTCTTCCACAAAAAGTGTTAAGGTCCATTTTGTGTCCTGCCCCCTCATCTGGGGGATTCTAAAGGAACCCAGGGTTTGTGGAATACCGTGGAGGGAGCAGAGAAAATAGCCAAAATGTAGCCATATTTTGGTTTTGTTGGGAAAATGGGAAAAAGTGCTGTGCAAGAAAGTGTGTTTTATTTTCCTAAAAATGGCATCAACAAAAGGTTAGCTGTGCTAAGATCATCATCTCCCCAACTTTTAGGACGAAGCAGAGTAGTAACCCCCCCTAAAAAACATTTAAATTATTGCATTTTTGCATCCCCCATCTACTTGCAGTTTGTGGTGGAAACAGGTGCGAAACCGATGGGCTTTCCTGAATAACTATACATTTCTCTAAACTAGATAACATTCTGAATTCAGCAAGGGGTCATTTGCCTAGATTGCTCATGGTTTTTAAAAACAAATACATTGTTAAAATATTATAAATAATGAAAATAAGACGCGAACAAATTTCAACTGGTGACAACGATTTTGTGTGTAATACTTTGCCCTTCAGATCACAGGGAAATATAGTGTTTGCATGTTATCCAGACACATGCATCATCCAGAGTTAACAACTGAACTGCAGTTTTGAATGAGTTTCCATTATGTACCAACCATGCAGCAATTTCATACAGAAAATCTAATGAGGTATGGAGGAAACCTTTGTATTTTTAAATGCACATAAGATATTGAATTTAGGAATAGTGGGGAACTGTACAGCTCTTAATTGGAGGTTACCTATACTCTCAAGGGCATTTTACAAAACGTGTTTTTTTCATTGCACTCTAGCTTACATTTGACGGCCAAAAAAACAAAATCCAATTGCTAACAACAAATGTTCTACTATTCTGTTTTCCCACACTTCCTCTTATATAAACCATAGCCCAGTTATGTGGAGAGGCCTATCTACCACAACAGTAAAGGCGTCAAATGTCAAAATGAAGACATCAATTGTTTTGCATGAAAAGCAACCCTTTTTGGCGAAGTGGGAAGCTGAAGATTTTGGGCCAGGGCTTGGCCGCCACCCAAGGAAGCCTATCAAACCCAGAAATGACATTTCTGAAAACTAGACACCAAGAGAAGTGACTTGTGTAGATCTATGTTTTCTTACCCAAAATGCCCTGTAAACCTCAGCTAAAATTATGCACTTTCCTCACATCTCCAAGAGGGAAAGTTCCTGAATGTACTGGGATCACATAATTCCTACCACCCAGTGTTCCCATACTTCCCTTGATAAAACCGATACCTCATTTATGTGACTGAGCATAGTGCCTGTACAAGAAAGGCCAAAAACACAACGTGAAGACATCACACTTCCATTAAAAATCTATCGTGTTTGGTGATGTGGGTAGCTGTGGAAATTGGGTCCAGGGTCGGCCGCCACCCAGGGAAACTAACCAAACCCAGTCATTTCTGAAACTAGACACCCAAGGGAGTCCAGGGTGGTGTCACTTGTGTGGACCCCATGATGGTTTCTTAACCACAATGCCCAGCAAACCTCAAGCTTTGGCTGAACTCACATATTTTCATCACATTTCTGGGAGTGAAAGTTACAGGATCTGTAGAAATCCAAGAAATTCCTACCACCCAGCCTACCCGATAAAACTTGTACCCCCCGTGTGTGGCTAGGCCTAGAGCCTGCAACAGAAGAGGCACAAAAACGTGATGTGGAGGCATCAAAATTACCCCCATCAATATGAACAGACTTTGGGGATGTGGGTAACTGCAGTATTTGGGCCGAGGCACAACCGTCATCCACGGAAATCTAACAAACCCAGACATTTTTTAAAACAAGACACATCGGGGAGTCTAAGGTGATGTGATCAGCGTGAATCCTAGTATGTTTCTTACTTAGAATGTGCTGCAAACTTTGGCTAAAATCATACATTCTGGAATCAGCGGAGATCAATAAAATTCCTGGTTTCCCTGGGTAGCAGCCGAGCCCGAATAGGACTGCCATTCAACATGAGAAGTGAGAGGAAATTTGGATTGACCCCCACTCTGCTGGTCCATGTGTCAAAACTACACCTAAAAGAATCCAAATTTCCTCTTGCTTGCCATCAGGATAGGGATGCTGTAAGAAAGTGGGCTTCTGTTGCCCCCCACTTTTTGACAGATTTCTGATACACTGACTTGATGTGCCCTGGAACCCTGCCAATCATGTTCTGAGGGCCTGTGTTCTTTCCCAAAACTGTACCTTTATACCCCCAAACGGCACCTCTCTGGCCACATGCAAGTCCCTTGTAAAAGGTACCATGGGTACCAAGGGCACTGTGACCAGGGAAGGCCTCCATGGACTGCAGTACATATTGTGCCACCCTTAGAGGTCCTGTACCTTAACACACACACACAGCCATTGCAGGCTGCGTGTTTTGGTGCAGAGTAAAATGAAGAGTCGACATGGCACACATACATGTGTGCCATGCCTGCAACCCACTGCCTATAGTTTAGGTAAGACACCACTCTAGCTGGGTGCACTATACCACTGGTGAGGGTACAGTTGCATAAGCCCTGTACCCCTACAGTGTCTAGACCACTTTTTAGACATTGTAAGTGCAGTAAAGGCATAAAGCGATATGGTCTGCAAGTTTGTCATTACGAACTCCCCAGCACCTTAATGGCTTTACTGAATTCTGGGAAGTTTGGTAGCAAACTTCTCAGCATAATAAACCCACACTGATGCCAGTGTAGGATTTATTATACCATGCACTCAGAGGGCATCTTAGAGATGCCCCCTGAAAAAACGACCAGCCTCTAGTGGGTTCTCTGAATGGTTAACACCAGCCTGCCATCATGAGATATGTTTATGGACCCCTGGGGTGGGACCCTTCGCTCCCTGGGCCCAGAAACAAAACCTTTTCTGGACGGAGGTCGTCACCCCTCCCCCAGGTCAAGAAGAGCCATCTGTGGCAGGGGAACTTCAAAGGCCTTGCCGCCTTTGTCACGCGACCCCCAGCCTCTCCTGCTATCAGGAGCAGGCAACCTTCCTGTCTCACCCCTTGTCGGCAGGAGTAGAGGCGGGAAAATTAGGACTGCCCAGAAGGTGTGCCCACCTCTGACAACCAACCCCTCAGGAGTGGTAGGCGAGGTGAAGCTCACTCTTCAGTGCCCGCCATCTTGCAGATGGCAGGCACTCTCCAATCAGTGTCAGGGGTTTGTGCCCACTCCTCCACGAAGGGTGAGCACACCAAGGGTGTAGTCACCCTAAGATCTGTACCCCATTGGCTACTAACCTCGAGACCCCTAAAACCCCCCTAAATACAGTATTTAGAGGACAGGCCTGGATCCATAAGGCAGATTCCCGCAACCTATGAAGAACAACAAAAGAAGACGTCCAGCAGAGGAGACTGCAAAGAAGATCTGACTTGGCCCCAGCCCTGCCGGCCTGTCTGCAGTTTCCAGAGATCCTGCACCAAAAATCGTCTTGTCCTGCAGCCAGCGACCTCCAGAACCCCTGGGAGGACTGACTGTCTTGAACAAAGACCAGATCTCCTGTGAACAGCAGCTCTGTCCAAAAGAAACACCAAAGAAAGACTCAGAGTCTGATGAGGACAAAGAAACCCGACGCCTGGAACCACCACTGCACCCGACGCCTACGGCCTGAGTCCGAGTGGCCCACCAGTCCCAGTGAGGTGCCCCAGCGCTCCAGAGTCCGAGTCCACCGTGGGTTGACCCCTCCAGGACTCCCCAACGTCGCCTGCAGCATCTACATGGAGACACCTCCAACCGCGAGTGACCCGGTAAGGTGAAATCCGACCTCAAAAGGCACCCCTGCATCCGGCCACCCTGCGCCCTGGAGAAGAGGACCTGAGATGCACCTACGTCCCCGAGCCCTCCAACTTTCCTGCTCAGCTGTTGGTTCCTCCCGGAAGACTGCCTGGACAGAGTCTGCAGCCAAAACCAGCTACCCCCATTGAAAACAACAGTGCACCCGACGCCAAATCAGCACCCTGCACCTGACCGCCGTTGTGGTTGCACCTTGTGTGCTAAATCGGATCCCCCTTTGCCCTGAGCTAAACCCTAGGAGCTTTGCTCCCACATCCAAGTGGAGTGCCGGTGAGCAGCCACCAACCGGCGGCCCCCAATCCCCCATTGGATAACATTAGACCTCAGCACTCCTCAGTGCCGCTGAGGGTGCTCTTTGAGTGCATCCTTGACCCTGGGGGAACCCTGGCTCTAACCCCAGAAACTCAACTCCCAAGATTGATTACTCACCTTTAAACCGATAACCTCATTTTCTCCCATAATACTGCATTGACTGTTTTTCTGTGTACAAATGTCTAGGTGTGGAGTTGAGAATTGTATGAGAACCTAAGAAACTCTGGTTTGAGAAAACAGACTTACTAACCTTTTATTTAAGAAATGTCCCAGTGTGATATCTAGGCATATCACACTGAGTAGAAAAAGTAATCTGAAAAGTAATCACAAAGTAATCGCAAAGTAACTGAAAAGTAATTTCAACTGTTTCTGAACATTTGACCTACCTGTATCTACATTCAACTGCACTCAACTGTATTATCAGAAAAGTACTATTTTTACTTACCTGCACCAAGTTTGGCTTGGTTCTAAAAATAAAATACAACAAAGAAATAGTTCTATACAAAACAATTGGTCAGAGTTCAGTCTTTGAGTGTGTGAAATCATTTCTTGCCCGAGTGTGTACAATAAATGCTTAACACTACCCTCTGATAAGGCCTTACTGCTCGAACACACTACCACAAATAGAGAGTACGGTATTATCTGCTTTTACCTCTGTAAGCCTTTGGGGATCCACTGGACTCTGTGCACACTATACCTTACTTTGGTATAGTATACACAGAAGCAGCTTCCTACAGATTTTCCTTGCCCCAGGTGGGCATAAAGACTGTCAGGGCTTTAATGGTGAGAGAGGAGTCATCACCTGGTTTATCCTCCCCAATCTGCACCATCAGATTTGGGATAAACATGCCCTACCCACATCCGGGAAGGGAGGATAAAAATACTGCTGTGCCAGTTGGAGGAGGGAGGGGGGGGGGGCGACACAGGTCTATGCTGAGGGGGCTGCTCCCCCACCAAACAGTATCCCTGGCGCCCAGGGGGTGGATCCCTGCTTGCAGCATTCGTGCCCGGGCAATCTCCAAGCAGATGGCAACTAGAGAAAGACAGCTAGCCATTTTCCCCTTTACTGCACTGACTCTTCAGTGTGGATTGGTGCTCAGTGGATAGAGTTATGCCCCTCAGCTACGCTAGATTTACAGCAAAACAAAATAAAACGACTTTGCTATGAGAAAAGAAAACACCTCTGTTGGTTTCAGCAGAGACATTTTCTTTTGTGTGGCCATCAACGCGTTCCAGATGGCTGAACTAAAGCTCTTAATAAATCATTTACAAAATAATTTTTACTTAATATATTTAAATTTATTTAATATTTATTTCAAAATTAACTTAATAGTGCAGTAGCCCTTTATTATGTTCTACATTTATAAGAAATATAAAAAATAATTTTAATTGATACTGAACATTAAATTACTTTTGAAATTTCCTTTTAGAGTTTATTTAACTACCTTACTTCTCCCTATACTTTACCACAGGGAAATCTCCATACCAGCTGCTGCAATCTCTATCACGTGTGAAAACCTAGTAGTAGTAACTTTACACTCGTAAATTTGGTGCCATCCCCTGAATTCAGGGGGTGGAGACATTCAAGTCTACATTATGGAGGAAATTTAAACTTGTAAATGGTAAATAGTCAAAAGTAGTAAATGTACTGCAAAGTGTAAGAGTAAATTTACACATGTAGATTTATTCACATGTAAATTTATCTTTGTGAATAGGCCCCACTATGTCACTGTAGAAGGTTGTAAAATCAAGTAACTGGAAAATTATGGAAAAATGAAAAGTGATAGCTGGGTTATTTTGGAAAAAAACAGCAAGGTATGGTAATTGAAAAATGCAGGTAACTTGCTAGGTGGAAAGTTGTAGACACATAGGTCTATAAATTAGTACTTAATGGGAACCTCCAAATGTTAAGTGGGATATTGGGAAATTCCAGGTGCATTGTTCGTTTCTCCATCTTTCATTTTTGCTTTTGACTTTTTGAGTTTTCTTTGTTGTAAACCAAGGGATGTTAAAGAGACCAACACAAATATACTATAACTAAATGGAGTACTTTAAAGTGCAGCTTCCGCTACTGTGGAACTAGGACTGTTTTAGATTTCCATCAGGCTGATATTGGGGAATAACAACATATATATAATTAGCTAATTTGAATGGAGAGTGAAAGTGCGGTCCACCTGGACGGTTGCATGTGGGTCAGTTATGGGACTGTGAAGCCATACATGATTTCTTCACAGTTCAAAGTGAATGGTATGCAGCATTCAAAGCTGCACAGACCACTGATATAGCTGCTGTAGGACCCAGGCTTTCCACTGGATCATGTAGAAGGCTGTTATAGACTTTGTAACATATGCACTGGGGGCGGAGTGTAATTTTGTAGAGCATAAATCGATAGATTTTTAAACACAAGAGTGTGATGATTGGGGCAATATCGGAAAATGCAAAATGTGATAAGAAAGAGGCATAAAATGGTTTTGGATCCGCCCAAGTTTATGATAATCTTGGCTACCTCCCACAAAATTCTTGGGAAACCCTTGCCCATCGTAAAGTGGCATTCATATTCTTCCAGATTTTGACAAAACTGGATAAAGCATCATAATGTTATTACATGAATATACAGTTTTCCTTTAGATTTACCCAAAATTTCATAGGGAGAACCCACAACTCCTTGATCTTTCAATTCTACTATTTCTTATCAACACTAGAGGCATAAAGGGTTTTATATTTACTATCTGCAATTAATATTCTCAAATGTTTCTAAAGGGTGAATCTAACCCTCCTTCTAAAATGGTATTAAAATCCCAAATAATTTGTATGGAAGTCTTCAGCATTACCATGTGCCTATTTCCCAACTATCTTTGAAGGAGCCAAACTTCCTTTTAGAGTGGTTTTTAAATTATTTCAGTTCTGGCCAGTTTTCTAACCTAGCAATTTTCTTTCTAGCCTGATAGTTTGCTGGGGAGGCACACAAGAGCAACACAGAGCACAGTGGACAGGTGTGCAGGGGGAAGACGCATAAGAGGTATAGAGTAACATGGAATAGGGGGTAGAGGAAGCAGCACACAAGAAAGAGAGCAACATGGAGTGCGGGTGTTTTGAGGTGGGGAAAGCACACAAGGGAGAGAGCAACAGAGAGTGTGGAGGGGGATGGTTTTCAGGGGGCAAGCACACAATGTAGACCAACATGAAGCTGGGGAAGGGGGTTGTTATGAACCCCAATGTTCCCCAATATAGGCCTAGGTAGTTGCATGACCTTTTACCTACATTTGTCCTATCATTTTTCTACATAACAGGTTTGGTGCTGACCTTTTGCCTAGTTAGGAGCTGCGTAAACGTTGTGTGGTTTTCTCCGAAAACTAGCCTAATTTATTATGCATGAGGATTTTCTGTATCACAGCAGGATTACCATCTTCTGCATAATAACTCTGTATAAGGGTCATCACTAACGTCATACTTGGCCGACATGCCCACAGTACCATGGCACATCTAGGTAGAACCCATGAGGGTACCTTTTGGGTATACAAGTACCACATCTTTGCTGGGTAAACTAGAGGAGAAAGACTTCATGCTGGCACGAGACGCTGAGGTCCCTGCACGCAGATACTCCAGCATGCAGTGGTCTGGACATCCCCTGCGGGGTGTCCATCTCGAGACCAAGACGGGGTCCTTCGATCTCCCACATCAGGTAATGGGGTTGGCTCTATCCTAAGGGGATTTTTGGCTATACACCTACATACATTCTAGCACACTTAGGTACATCTAGTTAGGGCTTGCTTCCTAGGAGTGCGCATTTAATTGTTATGTACCTATATGCCTGCATATCTTCATTGTTTTAGCACTATGGTAGAACTCTACCTTTTCTTTATCCTGTTGGTGCTTATAACCGTATACATATGTTTCTGTCTAATGGTTGTTGCAGCACACGTATTTTATACTAGAATGATGCTGGTTCAATAAATACTTATTGAAAACGTCCCCACCGTTTATTCTGTATATCTCGGAGACCGAGTGAGCACGAGTGACTGAGCGAAAAGTACTGTACTGTTTCCACGATCCCTGAGGTGTCAGGGTTGTCATGTTCGATAGTTGCCAGAAACGATTCGCTCCTTGGTAAGAGGGGCTCAAAGTGCCGCTGTGAGCTTGCTGGTCTACAGACTAACATATCCTTTGGGGGTGTTTGGAATCAGCCTGGACACCAAATTCCTTAGTTTATGTAGTCTAAACGCGCAAATCCTATATAGATTTGTAGGAACTACACAACAGGGTGACTAGTTGCAGAGGGAAAAGCACACATGAGTTAGCAACACAGAGCATGAAGGGGAAGCTCATCAAGGAGGGGGGAACAAGGAGCACAAATGCAGGGGGGTATGGCGTAGTAAAAATCAAATAATGGAAAGAGCTGAAAAACACACAAATTCTCATGGTATGCTTAACCAAAAAGTAGCAAGGAGGTTCCTAAAAGTGTGCAGTGAAAGGATACTATTCAGCCAAGCAAAGAGATCGAAAAGAGGATATGCTCCAGAGGAGGGACAAATACAAGATGGAAAAAGGAAAGCCATGGAATAAAATGCAGGCAAATAAGAGTGACAAAAAGCAAATCAATGGTAAGCAATAGCTCGGCTGTAAGCCTAATGGAGGTTCTTTATAAATCTGCAGCAGGTCTTTCGTAACCAGACAGCGTAGGTGAGACCAAAAAAGGACGGGAGTAGGATCAATGGTACGTTGCTTCACTCCTTTGCAAGTCTGAAGACGCTTTGCTGGTTCTCGGACTGAACCAAGGAGGTAGACTTACCTGCATGTGAGAATCCGCCCTAAATCACTGCAAAAGGACACACTGCACCCAGGAGAACATATTGTCCAGTACCCCTGGTTACCCTGCATATGAATAAACTGCAATGGGAAGAGCTTCACAAGCAAACATTTATGTTTTTTGTGGTACTCTTCCTCCTCTTGTTCCCTGAGACAATGGTGTTGTCCCTGTTGCCGACCTGCTGCTAAATCATGAAAGCAGCAGCAATTCCTGGTTCTCCATGCACAACTACAAGTCCATCCCCCAACTTATGTACCACCAATGTAAAAGAAGAAGAGGAGAGAGAAAGGACAATTGCTGGTACCACCACAGGAGGCTTCTCCTACTGGATCTGCTGCTACTGGTTTTCTGACCACTATGTGCACTCTACTTATGGCTCAGTTATAAATATCTGACACAGAAAGGAAATTTAGAAATGCACTGCAAAAAATGTTCTAAACTAGGTAGACATTCATCTGCATACCTTACACTCCAGTAGCTTCTCAGCTACTCACTGTTCTTTATTTTGCCCTTTGTGTTTCCTTTTGGAAAATATGAACAACAATACAACGTGCTATCACAATGCCCTATGTTCTCTAGCGTATCTCTAAGGTACTTCCCTACTTATATACTCGGGATACTCTGTTCCCATCAGCACCCTTAAAGGTTACTACCTACTACTCATTGGAGTTTTTAGCCAAGTTCCATTACATCAAACGCCCATGGAGGCTACACCACCTGGAAAGTTCTCAAGTTTTGAATCTCAGTTCTAAACTCAGTTCACACGTTATTCTTCTTGCCCTAAAATGTAACCTTAACAGCACCCCCCCAACATTGTAAATGGTTGGTCTGAATTGATGTAGCGATCCGTGTTGCAGGTCTTCTCCTCTAGAACTGCAGAAGTGGAAAGCTGCGAGCGAGGATTTGGGCGGGGCTTTTATGGACCAACACTGCCCAAGATGAACATATGCATCACTGAACACCTATGAGAACAGGAGCTCTCGTGGGATGATGGAATCAACAAGTAAGAGCGGTCACTGGAAGATGGTGCCGTTGCTCTTGCTCTTGCTGTTCTTGGCCTTTGGCCTTCTTCCTGAACCACAAGTGCCCCACTGATTATGCCTCTTGACTCCTATTGTGTAGAACTCCTTCCTGAACTGCCAAGTGCTTTTTAAGCACTTGGCAGTTGCTTGAAAAGCACTGCCAACAAGCTGTGCCTTCCATCCGGGCTCATGTTGCTAAGGACATATTGTACTGCGGCACACATACTTCAATACTGAGCAACAGAATATTGTGAAGTGTCACACACACAGAAATACCAATCAATGGAAGCATTGCACAAAAGTCAGGTATGGAAGCATGAGACAGTGGGGTATCTTATGCCCTAGACCCTATGGTTTCACAAGCATTATTAGTCATCATTGTCTCTACTTACAGCAATCGGTCATGTCCTCTGACTTCATCCTCTCAGTCCTTGTACCATGGAACTTTGTCCTTCCCCCGATGACTGGAAACACGCCGAGATCAACCCTCTCCTGAAAAAACCTTCAGCGGACCCCACAGACCTCAAGAATTTCAAACCGATCTCCCTACTCCCTTATCCGGCCAAAGTCATGGGAAAAGCTGTCAACAGCCAACTCGCCGCCTTCATTGAAGAAAACCACATCCTCGACTCCTCCCAATCAGGCTTCAGGAAGAACCACAGCACCGAAACCACTCTCCTCGCAGCAACAGACGACATCCGTGCCCTCCTTGACAGAGGAGAGACTGTGGCCCTTATCCTCCTAGACCTCTCCTCGGCCTTCGACACGGTCTCTCACCGCACCCTAGCCCGCAGACTCCACAACACGAGAATCCGGAACAAGGCCCTCAACTGGATCCTCTCTTTCCTCTCCGGATGAACGCAACGAGTCAGACTCCCTCCATTTCTCTCAGAACCGATTACAACCAGCTACAGAGTCCCACAAGGATCCTCCATCAGCCCGACCCTGTTCAACATCTACATGGCCTCACTCGCATCCATCGTCAGAGCACACAGACTCAACATCACATCATACGCATACGACATCCAACTCATCCTCTCCCTATCCAACGAACCCAACATCACCAAACGCAACTTTCAAGACGGAATGGAAGCAGTCGCCAGATGGATGAAGAACAGCTGCCTTCAACTCAACACGGACAAAACCGAGGTACTCATCATGGGCCCACACCCAGACGCCTGGAACGACACCTGGTGGCCCCCCGCCCTCCCCCACGGACCACGCATGCAAACTCGGAATCATCCTGGACTCCGAACTCAAAATGGACTGCCAGATCAACGCCATCACCTCCTCCTGCTACCACACTCTCCGCCTCCTCCGTAAGACCTTCAAGTGGATCCCCCCCGAATACAGGAAAACTGTCACACACGCCCTCATCAGTAGCAGACTGGACTACGGCAACCCACTCTACGCCGGGATCGACAAAAACCTCACCCGCAAACTCCAGAACGCCGCCGCCGCCAGACTAGTCCTCAACCTACCGCGCCACAGCCACATCAGCCAACACCTACGGACCCTACACTGGCTCCCCGTCGAGAAGAGAATCACCTTCAAGCTTCTCACCCACGCACACAAGGCCCTCCACAACACCGGACCCGCCAACCTGAACCACCGCCTCGCGTTCCACGCTCCCCAGCGCTATCTCCGCTCGGCCCAGCTCTCCCTCGCAACGGTTCCTTGGATCAAGAAAAGCAGAACAGGAGGGCGCTCCTTCTCCCTCCTCGCGGCCAAGGCATGGAACTCCCTACCTCTCCACCTCCGACAGACTGCATCGCTCCCTAAGTTCCTAAAGGACCGCAAGACCTGGCTCTTCGATGGAACTCAGTGAACCTCCGGGATCAGCGGATCCACCCCCGCCCCCTTTTCCTCAGTGCTTCAAGACGCGCTCCGGGTGAGTAGCTTGCGCTTTAGAAACCCCTGATTGATTGATTCACATCAAGGATAATGTCAAAAGTTGAGAGACTCTGCTACTATATGATATTCCTCAGCCTGTTACGGTGTCCTGTAGACACTCTGTATTTCTTCTTTTCTCCCCCCTTAAAAGTGCATCCGAGGTTCAGGTGAGGGCAGTTCTGTTCCATCAAAACATTTTTTTTCATGCATGCACATCCAATGTAATTTATTTTAAGAGTTGTTATGCCTCTACATACCGTGGCACTATTTCTTTGCTAAAGTTTGTTTTGGGCAGCACCGCCTTCCGTGATTGTGTGCAGATGCTCATTTTGTGCTGGTTTGTTTGTCATGTTTGCTAACAAGCAACAAGTGAGCCAGACATTAAGCGCTTTTCTATGATGCGGTCTTATTTTCATGTCCCTATAGGCTCTTTCTTTTCGTTTTCTCTCTCACTCTTTGTCTTTTCTCTTTCCTCCTCTCTCCTCCAGTCTAAACTATAAAGAGTTCCTCATACACAGCCACTGCAGACATCTCCTCCTTTTGGCCCTTCTTGCCGTTCTACTCCTTCCCTTCTTAGGCCTTATTACGCTCTCCCCTTCCTACACCCATCTCTACCCATCAATTCTCCTCTCATTCCTACAGACCAGCAAAAGATGCTAGGTATCTACGTATGGTAAGACCATATATGTCTCACACGTTTCCTACATGCTTGCATATGGATAGTCTTACACTTGCAGACACATGGGTTGATCGTTCTCTGCCATACGTGCATGACATAAAACAGCCAAAATGCACTCCTACAACTTAGACCCAACCATAAACTTGCTCTAATTGTTAAGCATCTGATCACTCACTACCTTTCGCTTGAACTTCATTCCAGGTTGTAGTAACGCAACAAGATAAAGAGCTTAACTCTAGTCCTCTAGCACCACGGTACACGTACAGACCAGACGACAGACACATGCTCTTTCATCCATAGCACTCCCAAGGAGTAGAACTCTACTCTACTGCAAATGAACTTTACAGTCACATCAGAGGTATGGGGTGTTATATAAATGCAACTACAATACAATACACTGTTAATTAGACTCAAACTTAAAATCCTATATAAGCAACATCTTCAAAACATATATACATTAAGAAGTTCCTACATTTAGACAAGTTAGCTAAACACAACAAAATACTATGGGGCTAGCATCTTTTGGAACCCAGATACAACTTCAAATACAATTATCATGCTTAAATAGTAATAGGCCTGAAAACAAATAACTGCACCCGCACTGCCAATTTTATCCTAACGGACAATGGTTTAAGTGCTCTCAGCTATTTTCACACACACTCTGTTCTCTTGGCTTTACTATGGGCTGTGTTTAGACAATGTGAAAGCGGTGTAAGACCGGCTTCTCCAATCTTTCAAGTTAGCTTTAACACTGGCCTTGACTTCTAGGTGCCCCTGGGATGACTTTGAGGCATCTCACTTTATTTCTGATCCTGGACAAATGGGGATGTAGGAGGGTTTAGATGTATTCTCTGCCAGGAAACCCAGAGATCAACAGAAGCTCTGTAGCAGGGCTCTGAAATAACACAACAGGCAGTATAAAGATACCATGAGACTTGTAGTCACTGATGGGATTTGTGTATTTTGTTGAGGCTCCCATTCACCACAATTCTCTAGAAACATTGAAAGTCACAGACAATACCTAGTAATGAGCTTTACCAATGCCCAGTGCATTCCTCAGCTTCAGAATTTACATGAATAAATTGGCCTACCTCTGCTGTCAGCCTGAAATACTCATGGGTGTCTCACTGCTTTTCCAGCTGTAACTAGTTTTTTTTTTTTTTTAGAACAGACTTTAGTGTAACAAGCATCTTTAGGTACAACCAATTGGTCTGAGAACATGATTAACCTCTCCCTAGAAGAATTTAAAAGAAACATGCTGCTATTCTGTACTGAAGCCAATCTAAGACTAACCCAGAACACACAACTCACCCGTAATCAACTTTCATATGCTGTCCGTTGAAGAAGAATACCGTGGAAGGAATAAAACTGATGTCAAAGTACTGGGTGTAAACAGCCACTTTATCTACATCCACAAGATAAATGGTTGCCATCTTACTCAGGTCATGGGCCGTCTTTGCAAGCTTTATAAATGGAAAAAGGCACAATGCGTCAATTCATTGCTTTTTAAGAGCTGAAATATGCAACTGGTTACATATCTTAAGAACTAGCTACATTTCGAAACATACTAACAATTCTACTTTAGGAAATTCCACAAAGATAACAGTGCATTGTGAGGATATTGGTTGAGGTTACTTGTTAAGCATCTTTTTTTTTTTTTTTAAACATTGCTGCGTATTGTGTTAAACCATACTTTTCCCTAAATTTAATGTGCATCTACTCAGCACAATTGAAGAGTGCATTAGATTTTTCATTAAGGTTGAGAAAAATAAAATTCTTAAATGGTATGAATCCCAGAAAAAAAAAAATCTTCTTTGAAATTTACATACTTATTTTTGCATAAAACATTCCCAGAAATCTTAAACAATTAATCATGCAGGAAGAGGTTAAGAGCAAACCATGGCTTAGCAATATACATTTTTAATTTGGAAAAATGTATCTTCAACTCATCTACTTCCCTATTTAGTTGTAAGACTTTAGTACAGGGAAGCAGCCGAATCAAGTATCATCGATGAAGTGCATCTTCCTTGCTGTGCATCCAATTAATTTGATCACGAAAGCATTTTTAGACCTACCATTCACTTTACACAATGCCTGATAAGAACTGAATGATAGGTTAGAATGGAGAAAAAGGTGGCATGTGATGCAGGCTGCTGATCATTTCCACATGCTTTTGTCTTGCCCAACTTAGCATTCCTTCAGCAGTCAAGTGTTTAGGGTAATCAATGGTTGTTTAAAGTCATCAATCAAGATAAATTCTGACATAGGTGTTCCTGGACATAGCTGGGGGGAATGATGGTGGTTGAATGGATGCACAAAAGAGGATCTCTTTTTTCCTGCTAGTTACCAAGTTGCGTATGCCTAAGTATTGGCCCAGACTATCAACTCTGAGGGAATACCCCAACTTAGCAGGAAACACCTTGTTAGAAAAACGGAATAGTGAAAAAAAAGGAGAGACTAGGTTCATTGGGCACAATATTTGCCTCCCTGCTTGAATATCTGAGCACTGACTAGATCATATTTAAGAATCTGTCCATAGTAGGTTCTTCAGAATTGAATTTGACCGAAGATTATGCCTAAGCAGATCAGTACTTTGGGAAGGCCTACAGGGCTATCTCTGCTTGCTTACGATGGCTATGTCAAAAACACACTTCCTTAGGTTGTTCATGAGAGCTGGATCATTCTTATTCTAACTCCCAATTAATTTAAGATAACATGCTGTACAATCTTTTGTATTTTTTACACAACAACTTAAATTTGATAACAATTTTCTGTAACACTGGTAACATTCAAGCTTCTAGTGAAATTGTGGAAGTGCTATGTTATGTTGAACAGAGCTCCCAACAAAACGTTGTCAACAATCATATGGACTGAAATGTGTATTTGAGATACTCCGAAGGGCTTGTGCTTAATATTTCAGAACATAGTACAACATCCTGCTGTTTGAATGACCAATCTTTTTCTTTGATTTGGTTTAAAAGAATGGTCAAAATAATATTGTTGAGATAGCACTAAAGTAGAAAATTATATAGTGAATATAAAGCCCAGGTATGGCAAAGCATTTAAAAGACAGACAGTAGCAAACTATATAAATATGGTAGTATTCTAAAAGGAGGAAAACATTTATTAATTTAAGACAACTAGATAGAAGCGCTGTGTGCAACCTGAGGATTGCTAAAACCAACAAGCATTGGCATAGCCAATAGGTCTCGCTTTTGGGCCCTTATAAGTGTTTAGGCAGAGCTATTGACTTTGCCAATGTGTTTGATTGCTGCAAAAGTAAAGAAATAGAAAAAACATCTATTTCTTTACTTTTGCAGTAATCGTGGCACCAGCGCTTTACTTTTAACATGGTTAAAGGTAAAGCGCCGGTGCCGTGCTTATAGCAAAAGTAAGGAAATAGATGTTTTTTCTATTTCTTTACTTTTGTAGTAATCGCGGCACCGGCGCTTTACCTAAACCATGTTAAAGTAAGCGCGGGTGCCGCGATTGAGCAAAAGTAAAGAAATAGAAAAACATCTATTTCTTTACTTTGCTATAATCGCTACACCCGCGCTTTACTTTTAATTTTAAAAGTAAAGCGCGGGTGCCGCGATTATGCGAAACTGAAAGAAATAAAACAGTGACGCGGCCGCCAAAGATAAACAAAACTAGCACGCGAGTGGTGCGCGCGCGCTTGCGAGCAGCAGGCGTGACCACACGCTCGTGCACCATGGCCTTTTGCTTGCGCGTAACCGCAGGGAAAAGGCCATGACGCACGAGCGTGTGGTCAGCTTTCGAAAACCCCTAACAAAGTCTTGCCAGAGCAGCGCTTGCGCGCTACTCGAGGCTCGACCTAAAAAGGAAGAGAATGTGCTGTTTTTGCAAGCAAGAGACCTCTGCATTCAGTATCAATGTGAAAAAAATAAAATGTCAGCACAGAATTAAACAATTGCAGCACAAAATGAGGATTATACTCCTGAAAAACATAATCTGATAAATGTATGTATTCTAGTTACGTGTGAACCGAATTACAATATTCAAAATATGTTAAGCTTGTGAAAAGAAATTGTTCCGTTTATAAATTATACAGTTTTATACCTAATGTAACTTGAAATAAAAATACACACACACCCCCTACATATATATATGTTCTTATCACTGACACACGCTGCACCACTCTATATTCTGCTGGTATGTCGAAAAAGTGCTCTGTAAAAAGCTTGAAAGGTGATGGCAGGAATGTTTTCAAAAAGTCTAAACCACTGGCAAACGATCTCTGAAGTATTCCAATACATTTTTTCCACCCACTGTGCCTCTCTAGACAGAATATGGGGCTCTCCCAGCAGTCCTCAATCTTCAATACCACTTAAGTATAACCAAATATAAAATTTAAAAGTGTGGACACAACCACTTGTGTCATGCACACTCCTCGTGAATCCTAAACACACGTAAGGTGCGCACACAATATCTATGCTCCACATGGATGGGCAAATGACCCAGTTACAGGGGACTGGCAGAACAAATTTAAATATTGTAGAGGTCAGTAGGCTTCTCTCAAGAAGGTAAGAGGTAAAAATGCTTGCCTTGCTATTACAATCAATTTGCTGCTATCACCATCAGTATTTGAAAGGAAAGGCCTCTATTGTATGGTCACCCCAAAAGTTGTAGACTGCTGGTTTTTCAACTCAGAACGTACCAAGGCCTGCTAACCAGACCTCAGTGCCTGTGCCCCGACCTTAAACGGTGTATGGTTGATTGGCTTATACCCAATTGGCATAGGCCAACTTATTTGTAACTCCCTAGTATATGGTACTCTGTTACCTAGGACCTGTAAGTTACGTCACCCCAGGGACTGCTTTACTGATTGTGCCACCCTGGGATTGACAAGAATAAAACATGGCTCCTAGCCTGCCACTACAGACTGGAAGGGCAGTTTTCAACTGCTAACTCAACTTTGCCATTTAAAAAGTCAAGGCAAAGCCAAGTCTTCCCTTTTTGATTTACACAAGTCACCCCTAAGGCAGGCCTAGCGAGCCCCAAGGCAGGGAGCTGTATATTCTAAAGTGGAACATTTGTTTTTACATGTTTGAACAGTAAAAACCAGCAATAGTCGTTTTTACTGTGGAAAAGGCCAGAAGCCCCTTTGGCGAGTGCTGAACTGCAGGCTGCCATAGCAGTCCTGCTAACATCTGACTTGGACTATTTAAGTTGATACCGTAAGGTATCAAACAATAATTTACGCTAAACATGACTTGTTGCCCAAGTCAAAGTTAATGTAATTTGTTGAAGTGTGCAACTTTGCCATTTGTGTTGCACTAAATCCCCTGTGCCCATTCACGACTGCACATGGGGTTTCTCCTTGAGACTGGTTTCTTCCCTCCTGGGAAGACGTGCAAATGACTCCCGGGAAAGAAGACAATAGCAGCTTGTGTGGGAGAGAGGTGTTAGGTCTCCCTGGCAGGAAGCCACACGGGTGTTGGCCCAAAAGGCACGTTTCAAAGGTTAAGCCACGTTTGAAATGGGGAACACTTGGGAGATGGGCTGCTCTATTGTTGAGGTAGACAGGCTGGCACTTGGTAAGGAGAAACCAGATGCCAAACCGGTTTTCTAGGGGCAGGTAGCCACCTTAGTAGCCAAACCTCTTGATTAGGCTAGGGAGCTCTGGGCACCAAGAGAGAGGTTCTGCCAAGTTGGAAGTGGGCAGAATGGTGCATCCTGGGATAGCCAGATGCCACACTTTGCTGGTAGTGGTCATCAGAATGGAGGTAATCTGGTAACCCACTGGCTACCAACCGCATCCTACCCCGAGGACCTTTTCTGAGCATGAAAAGAGCACCCCTGGCACCCAGAACGTAGATCTCGACAGACTGGATAAGAGGACTGAAGAAGTAATGCCCTGCTGCACCAAGGAACCAGCAAAGAGAAGCTGCACCAGCATGGACTGCACCTGCTGAACCTGGTGGCTAGCAAAGGAGAAGGGAGTCATGCTCGTGGAGAAGTCGTTTCCAGAGCCCAGCCGAAGCAAGAGACACCAAAGGTCAGTTGGCTGACCTACTGTTTGCAGCACAGGTCCACAACAGCTGAGGAAGCCTCCTGGGGCCCGTTGGTAGCCCAAATCTTCAAGATGCCGTTTCTCAGCCGTGCAGTTCCAGAGACAGGGACCTGATGCTCAAAGTTGCACCTGAGTCTGCGGGACCCCGAAGAGTCGTCGGAGTGCAGCTTGGTCACCCGAAAGGCAAATTATCGTCCAGGAAAGGATTTGGCTGTAACTGCAGTATTAGGCGACTAGTAGCCCAGTGGCGACTGGACCTCTACCAGGACCAAGAGGACTTCAAGGGACGTCTACCCCTGTGGTCAGGACCGCCTCACCAAGTTTGTGGACCGAAAGGGAGCCGCAGAAAGACACTCGTCGACCGCATTGTATCTACAGCATCCTTGAGCATCTTCAGCATTTTCTATCCCTTATATTAGGACCATTTCCAAAGGAACCTACAGCAAAAAGGATAAAAGTGCCTGGAACTTCCTGAAAACTGCTTTTCCCCTCTGAGGTGACATTCTGTGTACCTTGCTGGACCCACTGACTGGCTCCCTGACAGTTTTGGTTGCTTAAAGTGACTCAAAGTAACCACGTTGATACTTAGAGATTTCTCAAGAAAAACTTGGGTGTCAAATTTGTTGACTTTGCCAATGCTTGTTTGCAGTTAAGTGAAAAAAGTGCATATTTACTATACCTTGTAATGGTCTCTCTGTAACCATCTGGTGGATCTTTTTCATTGTAGTGTCTAAAAATACAGGGTATCTTTATAAATTGGTGTCAGATTTCTTGAGTGTCTTGTGCATTTCTTCTTTACTTGTTTTGGTGCTGTTTAAATGCTTTACACTTGCACTTGTTCCTTAGTGTAAGTAATGCTGCTCAGCGCCACAGCTACCCAGGGTTGAGCTAGAAGGTTTAACAAACGAAAACTACTGGTCCTAAAGGGGCTGGTAAGTGTATTACCAGCTGTGGTCCCACAACCACATCATATAATACACCCCATTTCCTCACATTCCTCTACAGCCTATGTGATCATACTCTCTTTCAGAGTAAGGTGCATGTGATGTGCCCTCCCTACAACAGAGACTTGCTCTGGGTCTCACTCAATGTCACAAAAAAGCCTTGGAGTCTCACTCAATGTTACGGAAATGCCTCACACACGACTGTCGTGTGTACTGAGGTGGGGGAACATCAAACAAAGGCACAGTCCCTCTAGAGATCATGCAGGGGATCATTCTCCCTTCCAACAAGGCTGAGATAGCTCTGTCCAGAATACAACCTACAACATATAACCTTCAGCTAACACAGATTTCTGCTCTGGAAGCTCAGCCTACAGAGCTGTCTTACCACTTGAATTAGCCAATTATACATTACAACGATTGAAGAATGTTGTGTGGAATTAAGGGAAAGGTATGCAAAAAAAGTGTGTCAGTGTGTTTGTCTGTGTTTATATAGAATAAACCAGGAGAGAAAATGGAATACTAAACAGGAGAATCTGAGACGTGCAAATGGCTGGGCAACAAATCTAAGCAAACACAAGGAGATGATGGACGGACCGCTGAAACTTTTCAGACACTCACCCCCAGTCCCAGATCTGGGTTGAATCCATCATCATTCTTTAGCTCACTTCGCCATCCCAGTTCAGACCCAGCCATATGCAAATCAGTCTTGACCCTGTTCCTCATGGGAACAATCCAGCCCAAACTACCAAGCCAGGTCTTCCATGGACCGGAAACAAGCATCCTGGGACCGGTTTCGGGGTAACACCCCTCATCAGCCAAGCTAGCTTGAATCCGTTGGCAAAGTGAGAAAGGGAGCCACGTATGGGCATACCCTGCCCCAGGATGCTTGTTTCCGGTCCAGAGAAGACCTGGATTGGCAGTTTAGGACCATAATAGGACACTATTGTCATCCTTTATTGGTTAGCTTTGAGAACAACGGCTGTTCATCTACCAGCGTCATCCTGTGCAGCTTTTAAAATAACACCAAAAAACTTGTTGAAGGTTTAAATTCCTACTTCTCAATGTGCTAGCGAGGCTAAGGAGGAAGCTACCAGAGTAAAAGTGACTAATATTGCTTTTTACCACGATATTTTTTCCATCTTTCCCTCCCTTCTGATAATATGTCCTTTCTTCCCTTCAACTGAATGCCCACCCTGTCTCAGTGTAGAACCGGTCCTTCCTAATTATTGTGCGATATTGTGCACCCTATTTAGGACCATAAAGGTGACAGCTTGCCTACCACCACCAGTTTTTTTTTTGCATTGCCTTTTGTTTAGAACAATATACAGAATAAACTAAGGGAAATTTGGAAAAATCGCCTGAATCACAAAAGTTAATTATCATCATTTGCATTAATTTCATAAAACTTTCTTTTGCAAGACAAACAAAAAAAGACAAAATGTACTTACAATGTCATCCAGTTGTAAACAAACAGAGTCATCATCTCTGCCAAATCTGAGAACCAGGACTTTCTCTGCGGTGCTTTTTATGGCTTGGTCTAGTTCGCGCTTGCTTGTCAACTTGGGCAATAGGAAACTCATGTCGATCAAAACTGCATCCAGAATGCACTACTGAACCTAAAAAGAATTTAAACATATGAATCTTACTTTAATTTACCAAACGTCAATGCCACAGAAATCAGGTAGAACCTACTATCACCTATTTTAGTGCATGGTCAAACCACACAAAACAAAATCAGGGTTTCGAACAGCAAAGTAGAGCTCAAAATCATAGGCAATATACTGAGGACCTCAATGCAAATGGCCCAACAATCCTGATGGAGCTGGTAAGGGATGTTACTGAGTACATTGGATGAGGTCTGCTGAAGCACCCAGGGCCTGTTCTTCCTCCAAGACCCCCGCCCCCCAACCCAAGACCTATTAGCTGTTCAAAACTGCTGAAAAGCCCAGGCTAAACTGCGTTGTGGAATGGGGTATTACCGGGTTAATTGGACACAGAATTACTGATTCCCTAGAAAAACTCTATTTCTTATGCACCCTCACGGCCCACCTCATAATGGACCCCAATTTCCCCTGACCCTGGAGACACTGGTATCTAGTATCAGTAACTCCGGGGTGGGGTGAACAAAACCATTTAGCGTTATGTAATAAATACATCAAGCAGAACCAAGAATGCCCTCAGCAGAGACTGAAATTGTTGGAGAACAAACACTGACAAAGCCAATCTATTAAGCATTAGTACTCTGAAAAGTTCTTAAGTGTCAATAATCCAAAATACCAGGTGCAATACAGCCAGCAGCTACACAAGCATCCAACAGACACAGTTAACAGGTATAGCACAGCTCAGTTAGTGGCATGTTCTCCCTCACACACAAAACAGGTGCAGAACAGGTAACACAAATACAAGAATCCCTTGCAGGATGCCATGTACATCAGAAAAGATATGGCTCAGTCGTCAACAGTATGTGTTCCTCTCAGAAAATCCATACAACATGGAAGGCCAAGCATTGACAAACCCAATAAATCTCACTTTGCCAATACTGGCATAGGCTTTGTCAATACTTGTGCAAGTGTTGGCAAAGCCAATATCACCAGGTCACCATCTCGGAATTCTATTTTTTTTGCATTGTTTAAAATTGGTTTTTTTTTTTTTTAAACCTTTTTTAGTTTTAGAAAACATTACATCAGAAAAAACAGCAATTAGAAGCATGGACTGTGGATGGTACATTACACTTATATCTTGACATTGCAAAAACATTTTCCAAGCATACTTGAGCCTCTCACTTCCCCCCCCAGGGAGGTCAGCACATACCCTGCAGGCATGTCCCATTTTATGCCCTCAACACAAAGGGAGGTTTGGTGTCCCGTCTGTGTGTCACCCCGCCCATCGTCTATGCTATCAGTCTGAGAAAGCAGATTCAGAGTCTGGATCTATGAGAGTGTCACATAAGGCTCGCCAGTCAACTAAGTCATCCTGCACCTTATCGTCTCTCCGGCTAAGTTTCATGTGGGCCTCTTCCGCCAACGTCCAATCCGACACATTTTTGTGTCGGTGAGCAATCTCTGGTGCCCTTTGTCCCATCCAGGTGATCGCAACTCTACGTCTCGCTAGGACTAGCACCAGCTGTAGAAATTTATATGATATCTTCATGCCTTTTGGTCGCTTTATATTACCTAAGAGACAACACTGGGGGGACAGGACTAGGTTTAAATGTGTAGTTCTGGCTAGGTCGACTACCACTCGTCTCCAGAATATTGTTTAATATAGTTATATCGTTTCTAGATGGGCATCATGTTGAGTGTAGACGCAATGTGATGGAGAACTTGTAATTCTATTGTTTATTGAATAATACAAGCTAGAAACCACATTGCTTCAACACACTATGGGCTTGATTACGAGTTTGGCGGTCTGACTGCCAGAGAACCGCGTCTGCCTACTCCACGCCGCCGCTGTGCTGGCGGACAACCGCCCGTCAGAGTTGAGCAGTCCAAAACACACACCGACGCCCAGGAGAGCCGGTCAGTGGCTCTGCGGCATGACTCATGGCAGGCTGATTTGTCGGTGGTGAGACTGCGGACACTGCCAGGATAGCGTATCCACCGCCGAGTGTATTACGAGCACAAGGTGACATGGACGGTCTCACGGCGGTGGACAGCCAACGGCGGTTGCTCAAAGGCGGTCTATAGCCGATGCGCGAGGAACCAAAAAATTAAAAACAAAACCCCCAAAAAACTATTGGCTGTACCCAAATACCACACATCGGACAGACAGAGCAGCCACCTTTAGCACAACTGTAATTAATCCTTTCAATCTATTATTTTGCACTTGCATTTGCACAACTTAAGCCGTTATTCCCTTCTTTAATATTCCTTTGAACTCACTACCGTAAAAAAAAAATTGTTTGATCTGTTTGTCATTTTAGTTTTTTCCCTAACATACTAGTATAGTACAACAGTGATTTTTGCCGTGTACGATATCCACTTATCAAAGATAAAAACAAATATTAGCAATATTTTAACACATTCCGTCAGCTAGCACACTAGAAAAGGAAAAGGAAACAGTTAAGGAGGGAATGATCAGTTTCACTGGCCTTCTCACGTTGCCGCAAGTCTACAATGTCCTCTGTGCTTTTCGCTGCTTGCCATTGTGTCATTACATATCAAGTGTAATTCGTAGATCAATATTTGCGTCTAAACAACAACAACTTAAACTTTCCCAGGTTACAACAATACTCAAGAGCATCCCCATTATATATACACACATTATAGAAACACAGAATATTATGCACAGTGTGTCTCCCTGGTCAGGGCCTTATCCCGTTTCAATAAATCGTCATGAATTTCTCAGCAGCCATCCCAGCAGAACATCAAATACTGCCCATCCCTAACTCTGTACAGCCCCTGGTCCTCCTTGTTGTGAGGATGATAGATCTAATTCGAGATGTAGCTTGAGTTGCAGTGTCGTGAGGATTGTGCGCCAACTATCCGAGAGCGGGAATTTTCGCAATCCCAGTGTATCCTCCCTCCTGAGGGACACACCCTCGGCCGATGCCCAGTTTAGCATAGAGCGGGCCCAGGCTATAAACACGGGAGGCTCCCCTGACTTCCAACGTCTTGCAATGAGTCTTTTAGCCAAAATCTATAAACCTACTAGTGCCCTGTGTGCTTTGCCCCGAGGAAACAGTCCCAGTAAACAGGATTCCCAAGAGTGTTGAAGTTGCCTATCTGTGCAGTCCACCAGGGTCTCAATCACCTTATCCCAGAATTGCTGGATCTTATGACAGGTCCAGAGCATGTGTATAATGTCTGCATTTATGAGGGTGCAACGGAGACAGTGCAAGTCTGATCTATGGAAATAACGGTTAATTTTTTCCGGGGTGAGATATGCACAATGTATTATATAAAACTGTATCAATTGAAACCTTGCGTTCCGCGGTACTCGTGTAGGGCTCTCTAATACCATTATCAATTCTACCTCTCTAAATGAGCGGGCCATATCCTACTCCCAGTTCTCACGCAGTGGGGTCAGACCCATCGCTGTGTGCTGTCGAAGGGCGTCTGCAAACCATCGACTCAGGTGGCTACCCTTCCCCATCACATGAATCTATTGAATTACCACGTTTGTTTGAAGTTCTTGCATAATGTCTCCCCAGTTGCTGTGCAAGTACCTAACCCAGGAAGTATGTAAAAGAAAGTGTCCCGGGTGTATGCCCTCCTCTTGTACCAATGCATTGAAAGGTATCAGGCTGTCGTCATTGTATAAATCGCCTAGTGTATGTATGCCCACCGCGTGCCAATCCGTCAAATCAGCAGGGGTAGTGTACCCTGTACCCTTTGGCATCCCAAGCAGGGGGGAGCGCCGGCGCATACGGTGTCACATGCCTGGTAAGGAACAGTGACCTGCGGTAGCATCTGTAAGCTATTTGTGGTAAAAGTGGAAGTGAGTTATTGTACCTGTTGCAGGGATGAAAAATAGATAGAATATTGGATACCGCGATAGGGGCCCCCCTCCCCAGTGTCCGATAAGTGTCTGCCTTCTACCCACCGGGCCACCCATTGTAGTTGGGCTGCTATGTAATAGTGTTCCAGGTTCGGCTCTGCTAACCCTCCCTGCCCTGTTGGGAGATACAACTTTGTAAGCGCCACTGTGCAACGAGAAGTATTCCATATAAGTCCCCGTATCATGCGTTCAATCGGCTTAAAGAAGGAGGGTTGTAAATATATCGGCAGAAATGCAAAATAATATAGAAGGCGGGGAAGCACCACCATTTTAATCAAGGAGACCGTACCGGCTACAGAGATTGCAAGAGATTTCCAGAAGGTCACCTATGCCAACAAAGATGTGAGAGCTCTAGTGAGGTTGCCGTCCAGGAGATCTTAGCGAAACACTGAGGGTTGCCACATGACGCAATGGGCACCGATAGCGAACCTCGGATCAGGCGTAGTAGATTTGAACAGAAACAGACAGGACTTGTCCCAGTTAACCCGCAAGCCCGAGAGATGAGCAAATTGATCAAGTAGGTCCGGTATGGAGTTGGGAATCTCACCCAGGTCCTTTATATATAGCAGGAGATCATCCGAGTACAGAGATATTGAATGAGTCAAGTCACCCGTGCGGATGCCACAGTGTTCCGCGGATGCATGCATAGCTAAGGCCAGCGGTTCCACGGCCGGGGCAAATAGAAGAGGGGAGAAGGGGCAGCTCTGCCGGGTACCCCTGCATACCGGTATGGGACGTGATAACTGTCCCGTTCTCACTCTGACCACCGGCCCCTGATACAACAGTTTTATCAGTGAAATAAAGTATGACCCCAGGCCATATCGAGGCAACACATTAAAGATGTATGGCCATTCCACTGTGTCGAATGCTTTTTCCAGATCCAGCTACATACAGCCAGATCTGGGCCAAGTAAGAGAAGCATATCTTATGATGCCAAACAATCGCCGTAGATTTAGGGAGGTGGACCAATCCGGAACAAACCCATTCTGGTCCTCATGTATCAACTGGGGCAGAACTTCCGCCAACCTCCCGGCTAATATATTAGCCAGTACTTTATAATCTACGTTCAACAGAGCCAGTGGACGATCTGAGCCCAGACTAGTGGAATCTCTGTCAGGTTTCAAAAGGGTGATCAAGGTGGCTTCACACGTTGTGTTTGGTAACTTAGACCCCTGTAGTGCTTCCTCAAACACCCGCAAGATGTTGGGGGCTAATAAATCTGCTTAAGTTTTATATACCTCAGAGGGAAAGCCATCTGGCCCTGGTACTTACTGTGAGAAGGTGGGTTGGTATATGCTGTCCACTAGTTAAAGTGGGCACCTTGTACCAGGCCACACGACCCTTATGATGTACGAGGTCAAAGATAACCTTTAGAAAGCTATCCTAGTGGTAGCTGTGGAGAGCAGCCTTCAGGCTTAATCTTGAAGGAATGTAAAGCAGCTTGGTTTACCAGAATATCACCTCCTGAATGACCAAATGAAAGGAGAACCACACAGTAGTTATATAAAAATATGTATTTATTAATACAACACTCTCTACTAATCTCTACACGAGATTAGAACATAAAGCACACAATACTGTAACGATAGAACATTCGTAAGTAGCAAAATACACAGCGGGTTCCAGGGGGAGACCGAACCATATACTAAAAAAATGGTATACCAATCACGACTTGGCTAGACTCAGTGCCTAGAGCACGTAGAATCGCTGGGACCCAAAGGAACCACCCAGAGGAGTGACACAGGGAGACCACGGAGGACGGGTGCAGTGTGGGAACACGACCGCGTGTTCCGTGCAACTCTATGGGAAAGTTACGGTTGCAAAATTACAAGTTAAGGACACTTTTACGAGGACTTCGAGCAAACCCTTTGGAACATAGGAGGTTCTAAGGCCAACCCACCACTGAGTACCGAGGTACCCGTGTTATCTAACCCAGAGGAGCCGGGTGCATAGGGGTCAAGTGGTGTCGGAAACCTTCGTCGTTTTCAATGGCGGAGTGCAAAGAAGTCCTGCTGCCAGGAGGGCGAAGAGGTGTCCGGTGGAATCCAAGCCTGGATTCGGGATGAGAGGAACCTGAAAGCAGAGGGGACAGAGTCTGGGTCACTTCAGGTGACCAGGGGCTCAGTAGTCGAATGCCCACCGATGTCGCGTGCTTCGGGTGTGAAGAGGGGTTGCTTGACTCTGCAGCCACGGGGACCAGGAGACGTCGAGGACGACCAAGTTCCGGAGGGGAGCTGTCCCACGAAGGATGTCGAGTGCTGAGGGGTCGGTGTCCGGCTGGAGCACCAAGAAGCCTTGGCAAATGCAACCCACGCTGTCAGAGGAAACAGGTTACGGTGTGGACCAGCAAGGTCCAAGGGACTCTCCAAGCAATGGAGAGTCAGTGCACGTCTGGAGCAACCAGGAAAGCCCAAGAACAAACAAGGTGACCCTCGCCAGGACCCACAGGCCAACGGACCAGGGATCGCGAGGAGACATCAAGCAAGTTTACAAAGTACCAGCCCACAGGACACTCGTGGAGTGGAGGCCGGAAATCTTTGGTGCAAATACTGCTCAGGACTACACGGAGTCCAATGCACAAGCTCGGGAAACGTCACTAAGTATATGCAACTGCAAATGTACGCGGTGCACAGGGGTTCGGGTTTCACGGTCCCCACGAGGGATACTGGTCTCAGAATCGCTGAGAGGGCAGATCGACCTCAGGGACCTTCGGGAACCCCCCCTGCTGTGTTGCTGAAATCTTCGGAGTCCTCAGGAGCTCGGGAGAAGCAAACCGGTCAGATGAGTCTTTGGTGCTTGCTTTTGCAGGGGAGTAACTCCTTTACTCCAAGGGAGATTCTTCAGTCGTCCAGCGTCGTGCAGGCAGTCGAAGTACTTGGTTTCTTCTTAGCAGAATCTGGTCCAGGTAAAATCTAAAGTCCTGTAGTCAGGTAACCCACTTTATACCCATGGGAAGGGGTTGGAAAGATTCTGTCGACCCTCCTAGGGCAGGGGCAGGACAGAGGGGTGCTACACCCATGTCCTTTGTCCAGTTTTGCGCCAGAGCAGGAGCTAATGGCTCCCAGAACTGGTTTGAGCTGGACTATGCACAGGGACACCAAATGTGCCCCCAGTGCAGACTTTCTGGCACTCTCAGAGTGCACCCACCCAGCCCCATTACACTAAACCCTGTCTGGGAGGTGGTCACACCTCCCTGTGACAGGATGCCTATTGTCATGCCTTCCTCTGCTCGAGCTTGGCTCAGCAGCAGGAGAGCAGACTCGTGTCTGTGGCTGGCAGCATCCATTTTGTGCTGCCCAGGTCGTGAAAGCTGGTACCGGGTAGACTGGTGACCCACAGTAGTGGTTCTAGAAGGGTGGAATCATACCTCCCACACCAGTTACTGGTGTGGAGGTATGATTCCAAGGTGTTTGACACCAAACACGACATGATTCTAAGCAGCCGTTTTAAAGTTAGCATTTACCGTGAGGTTATAATGCACTTAGACCTATATGTCTGGCTGCATCACAGACAACCCCAGAGAATGGTCTCCGAAGGCTGCAGAGGGGCTCTGCTCTTGCAGGGGCACCCTCCCACGTAAAACCCAGCACCCTGCCTTCAGGATTGATAAGGCCTGCCATAGGGGTGACTGATAGGTTTTTAAGTGTAGTGATTTAGATAGATATAGTGAACCTATATCTTAAGTAAGTGGTGCAAGCACCAGCTTACACAGTCTGCTGTAGCAGGCTGGTCGGGTCAATTTGACTGGCCTCTCAGAGGTGGCATAATACATGCTTCAGCCCCTGGTAGGCCTCTGGGGTACCTATGCCCTGGATACATGGTGTACCATATACTAGGGACTGATAAGGGTACCCCAGTATCCAATCTGGAGTGTACCTAAAGTACATACAAAGCAATTTAAGGGAGAAAGCAGATAGACTGGGGTCCTGGATAGCAGGATCCCAGTCAGACTAGGCCAAAACCGTGATACATCAGCAAAAAGTGGGGGTAACCATAAGAAGCAGATACTACTTTCCTACACTTACCCTGATGCCAGGGCTTTAATTGCGCCCTGGATCTCCTCAACGGTTATGGGCGCATTAAGTTCAGCGCGCTGATCGGGAGTGAGCTGTGGGAAAGGGAGCGCACCCAGGAAAGCCTCCATGTCCTCTTCCGTTGCTACACTGGTGGATTTCTACAGCATGGTGAAGTGAGATACTAAATCGTTATGTATCTCATGTTGGATGTAGTGTATTTCCCCCTCAGCGGAATATAGCACAGTGATAGGGCCGCACGATTGGTCCCGCTTTATCAGCCATGCCAGCATGGATCCCTACTTATCTGCCTTCGCATGTGTCCTGGCAGAGTGAGCCGCATAGTTAAGACTCCGCAGTCTCTCTAACAGCGTGGTGTGTTGCTCCCTCAACGCTAATAGGTCTGGTGTGCAATCGGGGTCCGAAGCCGATTTCGTCTCTAGGGACAGCAGTGTTCTCTCCAGATCACCGAGTTCCTGCTCCACTTGTTTCCGCATGCCACCTCCCAGCCCCATGCAGTCGCCCCGAAGCGTTGCCCTAAAAGCGTACCACTCCAAGAGTACCGATCCCACCGTGCCAGTGTTCAGTGTAAAGTAATTGTCTATAGAGGTGCGGAGAGAGTCCCGGAAGGGAGGATCCTCCAATAAGGAGGGCTCCAGCCTCCAAGACAACGGAGCGGGTCCCTGCATGTCCCAGGTTATCTAAATATAGTGAGGATAAGTTTCATCTCGCGAGAACCCAAAAGAACCTAGAGATCAGAATGCACTCACTTAAGCGCAACTCAAGGGGGTTGGAGGGTATTGTTTTGTTAAAAGGGGTGTTAATATGTAATGGCAATGGCAAGACTAATGTATGCGAGTACTGCATTATCTTGAAAACTTAATAAAATCTGGTTGAAAAAAAAATCAATATAGTGAGGATTATGATCAGAGCGAGTCCTGCCCATGCATTCTACCTGTTTTATGTACGGTTGCACATTTGTTGTGCATAGAAATCTGTCAAGCCGAACATGAAGGGCGTGCGGAGCAGAGTAGAACGAATACACCCGTGTGACAGGGTTGCGATGTCGCCATACATCCACTATTCCCCAGCTGTTCGCCCAGTTCCTCAATAAGGAAGCCCCATTAGCTGCCGCAGTTCCCCTGAGGGGCGGAAAGGAGCGGTCAAGCGATACATCCAGTACCCCATTGAAGTCGCCTCCCAGCAGCCAGGGTATGGGACACCATCTGGAGAGTACTGTGTTCAACTTGTTCCAGAAGGGGCCCTGCTCTGTGTTAGGAGCGTATATGTTCCCAATTATCAGACTCCTCCCGCCTAGCATTCCCTTTATATATACCTTCCCTCTGCATCTATCTCTGTTTCTTCTATGCGAAGAGGCACCCCCGGCCGCACCCACACCAGCACTCCTCGCGCAAATGCTGAGTAGTTAGCGGCAATGTGGCAATAATCCTGCCCCTCCATCTGCGTTGCAATCTAGTGGATTCTAGGTGATTCAAGTGAGATTCCTGCAGTAACGCCATTGGCACATTTTGTCTCTTAAGGAGGAGTAGACTGCGTATTTACGGGATGGTGGACGTAAGCCTTTTACATTCCATGTGATACTTCTTTGTGACTGCATGGTCTAATGGCACATATGCGTATACTTAGGGAATAGTGGCGTACCTGACCAGGAACCAGAAATTCAGTGACACTAGGGGGTGCCTGTATGTGAGCATAATAACACCTGAGTAACCTGTTTGCACAACAACGTAACAACCTTCCGAACATATAATACCAAAAGAGCGGATGCTGCAACGGTGTAGATCTACCCAAACGTAACATCAATACTAGTTCAGTGTACCAACCCCGGGGTCGTGGTTGAGTGGAGGAACGTGGTCTTCAATATCCCACCAATCAGGACCTACCCACCCAGTTACTTCAGAAATGCTTTCCCCCTGTTTTGTTCCCCTCCCATAGCGCATTTGATCTGAAACTGCATCCCTACCCAATAATACATCTCCTGCAATGTGCTCTTTTTGTACCTTAACTCCCCCGTCCCCACCCCCGACCCAGTCCTTCCACTTATCTGCCATCTTGCACCAGAGATACCGCAAGTGTCTTGAGATAGTTCCTGCTCAGCTACTCGATGAGGCAACTCCAAAGTTCTATATGATTCCATCCGAGGTCTGCGGGGTGACATCCGGTAAGCCCAAGGAGTTAGTGTCAGAAGGGCCAAGCATTGAGGAGTCTCCATCGAGGGAAACATCAGGAGATAAAGGTTCTTTGTCTGAGTCTCTGGCCGCATCCGAGATCTTCTCTGCTTCTTGTAGTGCTTGCCCCCGTGCTTTGATGATCTGTTCCAGATTGGGAACCATCGATAGCTGCGGCATCTGTGGCTTCCGCCGACACCCCTGTCTCTGAGCTTTGTTCAAATCAGCTACTCGCTTACTGCTTCTGCCGGTGGGTCTGGGGCCCGTGAACCGTCCAGTTGATTCCAGCCAGTCCCACGCATCCTGTGGTGCATCGAAGAAGTGAGTTTTACCATCTGCCACAACCCTTAACTTTGCCGGAAAAAACAACGGATATTGGATGTCCAATTTTTGCAGATGTTGCTTTACTGTCAGAAAGGAGCTCCGCTGCCGTTGCACACCTAGTGTATAATCAGGAAGAACATCACTTTAACATTGTCCACTTGGATATCTTGTAGCTTCCTGGTTTCTTTTAATATGGCATCTCTGTCCCGATAGTGTAGTGTCTTAAATAGAAAAGGCCGAGGGAGTGAACCCGGAGGGGGTCTCCGAGCTGGAACCCAGTGTGCTCTTTCTATGGAGAAGAAGGGGGACAGCGACCCATCTGGCATGATATCCCTCAACCATTTTTCCATGAAGTCCGCTGGCGTTTGGACTTCCTTTCCCTCCGGCAGACCTATAAGGCGGACGTTATTTCTTCTAGAGCGGCCTTCAGCATCCTCTGCTCTTTGTTCAAGTTGTCTGAGACGTGCTTCATGGTCCGTAATTTGTTTGTCCATAAGATCCGAGGCCGGTTGTAGTTCCTCCACAGCACACTCCACCGTCACCACCCGGTCCGCGAGTTTTCTGTGATCTGCATGAAGGAGCGTACGTTCCGTGGCAATGCCATCAATTTTGGATTCTAGCGACACTCTAGAGCGTTCGATGGCTTGTAGGATAGCATCCGATCCATCGCTTGGCGATGAGATTCGTGAACTCTGGGAGGGTCGAGGATCTTTCTCAGCTATTTAAAGAGGCCCGAGAGGAGGTCCGGAAGCTCGCTCCCCTCGAGCGCCCCATTGTGCGAAGCTGTTCGATGTTTACTCACTGTTCGCACCGACAATGTGGACTTTGTAGCGCTCACAAAGCTAGCAGTTTATCCACCTCTCGCCCTCCCAGCGATAAGCAGTTCTTCCCCTTTAGCTCGGTAGATCCGTACGTCACCACTTGACCTGCCAGGAATCTGAACTATCTCCATATAATTCCTTTCAATACTATCAAGTTCTCAACATATTCTCTGCGCCTCTCCTCCAGTTCCAGGATTACGTCGCATGACCTCGCAACCCAGCTTGATCTAGATACTAGTGTGCCTCTCCTCTTATTTTATTATAGTAGAGCCAGCTCCTGCGATTCCTGGTTCCAGCAGGCCACCACCCCCCCACCTACTTCTGGAATGCTTTCCGTTGTGTCGTTCCACCACTTTTGCGGCCTGCGTGATCCTCTTAGCTTTTGCTCTTCCGGTCCATGGAGGTGGGAAGGGGGGGTTCAGTGATGGCGGACAGAAAGGTAAAGATGTCTCACTGTCCCTTCAGCGCTGCCCATTACAACCCCATCTCACTACTTCAGCCATCTGCATCACCCATTCCATCGACAGGCCTACCAGCTCGCACTCTCTGACCTCGTAATTACCGAGGTGGATACTGCAGCGTTTCGGGCTTTCTGCTGCCAGTTATCGGCATGTTCCGGGGTGAGGGTTCTCTTGTGGCCGTCGGCGTCGCAGGGGGGAGAAAAAGGCGCAGGGTGCGCACAGGCCTCCGCGAGTAACCAGGAATATGTCGGGCCCGCTCCGCGTCCCGACTGCCCTCCCCGTCTCACTGTTGGTCCGTTCTCTGCGCCGGTCGTGCATTCGCCTCCGACCTCTTGACTCTTCCACTAGCGCAATCCTGCACAGCGCTTCACTGCAGGCCGGGGACTGCTGTCTGGATGCCCGGGCAAGGCCCAGCCGGACCCCCAGCCAAGCTCCGTCGTCCACGCGACTTTGTTCAGTGGCCTCGAGCGCCGCTACCTTCACGATTCGTCTCAGGCCCCCCGCACTCAGGATATCACCCCAAGTCGACAGGGGGGATTCCGGTGCGTGGACGCTACTCCTTTTGGGGAATAATTTATGGATAATCCGGGCAGCCGGCGGAGCGAGTTCAGTTCGCGTCCGCCATCAGGCGCGCTCAAGCCACGCCCCCTCACTACCATAACATTTCATTTCTCCCCTCACTATGGCCCCAAAAAACCCAGCCTTCAGTGAAAGGGAATGAACAACCATGGTGGAGGAAATCATTAAAGTAGAACCCCAAATTTTTGGTATCTAAGTCCAGCATACTCCTCACAGTACGAGATCGGAAATGTGGGAGAGGTTAGTCAACAGTGTGAATGCTGTTGGAAACTCCCCGCGCACATAGTTGGAGATTAGGAAGAGGTGGAACGACCTACGGAAGAAGGTTCGCAAGAAGTACAGCGACCACCTTCAGAAGGCACAGAGAACTGGCGGTGGTCCTGCCAGCTCGCCATTATGACTCATGCCTTGGAAGGAGAAGGCCTTGGCCATCCTACACCCCGAGGGCTTGGAAGGACTACAGGGAGGAATGGACTCTGGTAAACTATACTACAAGAACTGACACAATATCTCAAAGTCCTGCCTGCAATCAAATAAGCCTTTTCTGTCCTCATTTTCATCTATTCCCTGAACATGGCACGTAGAATTTATCTCAAAAGTTGGTTTGTATGTTGCAAAGAATATTGTTGCTAACAACACTACAGATATACATTGCAAAAATGGTATCCTATTCCAATGCTGTCTGTAAGGGCTGCATCAAATCCTACAAGAATGGAAGCATGTAATGTGGGATCATGTAAATGTGTCAAATCAAAGATCTGTACAATGTACAGCTATGGTACAATACTAATCAGTAAAGTAACAAATAACTACATCTACCATGAAGCCTGCTCTCTTCACCACCACCCCGCATGCTACACTCCTCACCTGGCAGCCATCTTGCTACTGAACTAACACCACTCAAGTAGCTGAACTCTTCTCATCCACTGACAAAGTCACATCCAAATGACTACATCCAACATGAGGCCTTGTCTCTTCACCACCACCCAGTATGCTACACTCTTCACTCCCCTCCTCACCTGACAGCCATCTTGCTTCTGAACTCAAGGAGCCCAACTCTTCTCAGCCTCTGCTAAAGGTACATCACCTTCACCGCATCTACGAGGCCTGCTCTCTTCACCACCACCACCCAGTATGCTACACTCCTCACCCCCCTTCTCACCTGCCAGCCATCTTGCTACTGAACTAACACCACTCAAGTAGCTGAACTCTTCTCATCCACTGACAAAGTCACATCCAAATGACTACATCTAACATGAGGCCTTGTCTCTTCACCACCACCCAGCATGCTACACTCCTCACCACCCTTCTCACCTGGCAGCCATCTTGCTACTCAAATATCCAACATGAAATCTGTAACATTGAGAAATGTACAGAAATGCAATGAGGTAGGCATCTTAGGTTGTTGGTGTCATGCACACAAGCCCCGAGCTATGTTGGCCTGAGCTACAGAATAACCCAACTATACAACTAAGAAATGTGTGCCAAAATAAGATACTCAGGTCTAGAATGCTAACTGAACCCATGCTCACAAGTCCAAAATGTTAATTGAGAACAAAGTGATTAATCAAAGGTCATTATTTATAACCTATCAAACAATATGCCTTATTTTACGTACAGATATACATTGGAATCATACCCCGTCAGTGTAGGTAACTGTTTTTTTTTTTTTAACATTTTATTTATTTATTGAGCTTAAAAGTCAATACAACGAGAACAAAAAGACAACCCCCCATCCATTACACAGAACGTTTCCCCCGCCATACACAGTATTAATTGTCCTGTCGTAACATATTCACATCATTATGTAATAACATTTTGTAGCATACAGTAAAGATCTTCTATATATGTCCCAGTGTGAGTTACATGAACGCCTTGTCCACTTAAAGCATGTGACGATTATTGATATACATTTATTGCTATTGATCATTAGATACCTGCCTGGATTATCATTTACCTTTATCTATTGCAATATGGGAGGCTCACATACAATTTAGTCAGCACTAGGGACCATCCTCCCCACATTATTATTATATCACTCCATTGCGGCGACTTCGGGGCCATCTGGGGCGACTACAGCTTCTTCTGATGAAGACAATAAATATTTCTTCAAGGGATCCCATATATCTCTCGGCCTGGAAGAGAGCGGGAGCAGTTCTGCATAGTTGAACGATTGTTCTTGCCATGTTGTGAGGTCATGCAACCATTCTTTAAGTTTGGGGGCGCGGCCCCGTCCCCACCTGCAAGCTACTCTACGTTTAGCAATCAGGAAACCTAACGCCAGGTATTTCTTGTGTATTGTATCTACTTCATCTGTGTACCCTAGTAGTGCTGTGTGTGGGGATACCTGAAGAGATGTACCGACCATCTGTGCCAGTCCGTCAAATACCTGCTGCCAATAGTCAAAAATTGCAGGGCACTGCCAGGCGGAGAAAGCCGGCTCTCTCCTCGCCACACCGGACACATTTGTCGTCGTCCCTGAGCTTAAATTTATGTAGCTTGACTGGGGTATAGTATAGCCTATGTAAAAATGTATAATGAATCAGTCACAGTCTACTATTGGCGGTAAGGGCCTCTGTCTGCTTGCAGCTGAACTCCCACTGTTTGTCTGTCAGCTGTACCCCCAAATCGGCCTCCCACTCTGCGCGAGATGCCAGCGCACGTGGCTGAGTCGTTTTTTGCGTTTGGTGGTAGATGAGTGAGGTAACGTGTTGGGGCGGTTCTGTTTGCAAAAGCTCGTGGAGTGGTGGTAGAGTAGAGAGCTCGTGTGGGAATGTCGGTGTTGCCGCTTTGACGCTTTGCCTAAGCCTGACGAACATAAATAGATTCATGGTTGTGGGTGTGGTTGCGCCAAAGAAGTGCTCCTTGGACCGAAATTTTCCTTCTATATAGGAGGTCTCCCCATTTGTCTATCTGGTGTTTTTCTAGCATAGATCTGCATTGTTGCTCATAGGTGACCTGAAGATCTGGGTGTCGGATCAGTGTCAACTTGGGAGAATACAACATTGGCTTGTCTAATTTTGAGGCAATCTTTCTCCAAGCGGAGTTAGTACATGCTACAGTGGTGGGATCCTGATCGCGTTTCTTGGGAGGAATGGATATAAAGCCCGTAAGAGGGGTAGGGTCTATGTAACCCATTTCTACCGCCAGGTGTGGCATAAAAGGTGGTGGATGGAACCAGTATGTAGCGAAGTGTGCTTGCGCGCAGTAAAAGTATAACTCAAAATCTGGTACTTCGAACCCTTCCTGTGAGAACAGTTGCGTTAGTATGTCACATCGGAGCCTAGCTTGTTTGCCCCCCCCACCAGGCGTAGTGTCTGTGTTTTCAATGCGTTAAAGAAGGATTTCCCTGGGTTATAGGGGATATTAGTGAAAAGATAAAGGAATTTGGGCAGCAATATCATTTTTACCAGGGAGATCCGTCCCGCTATAGATAGGGGTAAGGCTATCCACCGGGTGATTGATTCCTCAATCCCTTCCAAAGTTTTGCCTTAATTGGAGCGCATTAGTTCGTCTTTGTCTCTAGTGACTTTAATCCCTAAATATTTAACCTCCTCACTACACCATGTCAGGGGATAGTCCAGCGGGTACGGTGTGATCCCGTCGGTCAGCAGAAAAATTGCAGATTTGGTCCATTTGATATTTATACCCGAGTACTCGCTGAATTTCGTTATTTCCCGCAGTAGTGGATTCAAATTCTCTTGCGGGTCCCTAAGATAAAGCGTTATGTCATCCGCGTATAGGGAGATTAATAGTTGCCTGGAGGGGTATCCCAACGCGCGTTCTTTATGACGTTGCCTTATTTTTGCAGCCAGGGGCTCTATTGCCAGAACAATTAGTATGGGGGATAAAGGACATCCCTGACGTGTGCCTCTAGTGATGGCGAATGGGGGAATACGTGCCCCGTTAAGGAGAACAGTGGTAGTTGGCTGATAATATAATAATTCCACCCATCCTAGAAATTCCGGGGGAATTCCCAAGTACCTTAATGTACCCAGGAGATAGTCCCATTCCACCGAGTCAATGCCTTAGTGGCATCTAAAAATACTGCCACTGCGGCGCTGTCTGGGTCCATGTCTTGCATGACAGTGAATAAGGTCCTAAGATTGTGGGATGTCGCTCGCCCTGGGATATATCCGGATTGGCCCGGTAATACCAAACTATTCATTAATAGGTTCAGCTTGTTTGCAAGGACCTTAGCTAGGATTTTTGTATCGCAATTTATCAGTGAGAGTGGGCGGTAAGATTCACATTGGTTTGAAGGCTTGCCAGGTTTTAGTAGGGAGGTAATCATAGCCTCTCTCATCGTGGTCGGGAGCTGACCCTCCTACCTGGCCTCATAAAAAAACTGCTTTTAAGATTGGGACAAGTTGAACTAAATAGGTTTCGTAAAATTCAATTGGTAGCCCGTCAGAGCCAGGCGCCCGACCTGATTTCATTTGCATAATTGCTGCCGTAATCTCATCATCCTCTAGGTCCGCCCCCAAAAATTCCCTCTGGGAATCTCCCAACCAGGCCATGGCAGAGTCTTCAAAATATGCTGGGAGGTCGAGTGATTGTTGTCTATGTATTGTATATAAGGTTTTATAATATGAAGTGAAAGTGTGTAACTGGCTTGAGAGGTTTCTGTGTGTCACACCCTCAGAGTCCTGAATTTCTGTTACATAATTGGAAAATTTAGGTTGTCAGACATGGTCAGCAATTGCTTTCCCCGGGCGGTCGCCTTCACCGTATTTACGTGCTACGTGATATTTACTTCTGAATTTGCATTCACGGTCAGCCGTTTCGGTATATTCCGTCAGTTTGTCTCGTAATTTAGCTCTATTGTAGTCTTCCTCTGTGTTATTACTCAGCCCTTGTTCCAGTGTTTAAATTTCTACCTGAAGTCGGCTGAGATATTTGCGGATATCTTTTAAAATGCCACCCCCCTTGGCTATGCATTACCCTCTAATCGGAACTTCGAATGCCTCCAAGACAGTAGTGATATTAGGCACAGAGTTTGTGTTTCGTTCGAAAAATTCTTGGATCTTTTGCCAGATTTCCGCCCTGAAGACAGTGTCTAGCAAGTGCAGTGGGTTTAGTCTCCACTTTACGTAGGGTACCTGACTAGAGGGAAACGACAATATCATCTTCACCGGGGAGTGATCGGAATGTGTCGCTGAATCCACCCAGCTCCCCATACCTTTCGAGACAAACCAATAAATCAAGCATGGACCATGAAGAGTGGACAGCAGAGTAATGTGTGCCTTCCCTGGTCAGGGGATGCAAATATCGCCACACATCTAGGACATAGTGGTCAGTGATGATCCCAGCTAGTTGTGTTTGCGTGGTAGTATAATGCTGCGTGGTTGGGATCTATCTAATGGAGGGGACATTGTCGTGTTGAAGTCTCCTCCCCAGAGTAGGTACGTTGATCCTACTATCAGTATTTTGCCCCACAGGGTTGGGAAGAAAAGTGGGTCTTCCACATTGGGACCATAACAGTTCGCAATGGTGACTTCCTGGGATGCTAGGCGTCCCCACATCAGGCAATATCGGCCCTGTGGTTTCAGGTTCCGAGTGTTCCTCCATCTGCATCCAGGTCGTTTTCCGCGCCTCAAATGGGATCTTGGTCTGCTTCCCGTCTGTCTTGCCCATCTTGTCCCAAAGATGTTGCCCCCGTCCGTAAGTTCTGTAGATGAGTGGGAAGGCCCCAGAGGGGGATTTCCTTTGTTGCTTCCTTTGGAACGCACGCCAATCGAATCACCACTACTCAGCAGGTCTTGGAGTTTGTGCAATCACCTTAACTGTGTGCTCTCTGCTTAGTGTCAGTGTCCCGGGGAGGTCCTCGGCGGAGGCACTTCACCAAGACTTCCCAGTGCAATCCGCCACCACCCAGAGGAATACCTTACACACCGGACGAGGGGGCAGCAATCAACAACTTTCGCGCTGTGTGGCCGTTCACTGCTTCAGTTGTGATCCCCAGGGCAGTGGAGTCTCTAAGAGGGGTCAGCAACAAGATGTATCCAGCCGCGTTGGCGTGGATGGCAAGGTCAGGGGCAGGCCTCCAGCGAGACCTAACACCGGCTATCACAATGTCCGGGGGGACCTCCGCCCAGGCCGCGTCGCTGTACCGCTGCAGGAGGGAGGGGCTCCGGCAACCCAGCTGTCCTCCGTGGCGCAGTGCCCAATGTTATCCGGCCGGCCGGCTTCGCTCCCCGGCCTCGTGGATCAATGGCCGGGGTCCAGGCACTCCTCCACCCCAGCAAGCCGCAGGTTATGGCGTCTAGGCACCTCGGTGACTGCGCGTAGGCGATCGGGTCCGCTATGTGCAGGCGAGACGGGAGACCCCGCACCACACCCCTCACACGGTCTTCCAGAGTTCCGATGGCCCCAGGAGAAGGCCCGGCCAACCGCCTCGAGTGCTCCCACCGGGCCCCCCCCTCCCCAGATAGCCTTCTCACCTCCGCAGACTCCACAGTCTCGCTGTCTCCGTGTTCCTGGGGACACGCAACTCTGTTCCCCCAACGTAGATGAGGCACCGCCGATGCACAATTTGGAGCGGCCTTCCCACCAGGCAAAGCAGCGGATTAAATTACAGACGTTCCGCCGGCTACTCGACCGTAGCCCCTCCTCCCTCTACTGCTGGGCACTCTCCGACGCGAATGCGGCTAGTCTTGTGGAGTATTTTCTCGGATCAGGATGCCAGGCAGTCCGCTGCGGCAGCGGTCTCCGATTCCTACCGTTGTTGCCCCTGGATCATGGTAAAAGGAAGGGTTTGATGTATATTATCAGGCCCGGACGACACGAGCCTCACTGCAGTGCGGCCATCTTGGACACGCGCCACCTAGCGCCCCAGTGTAGGTAACTGTTGAAGACTCACTGAGGAAACAGCAAATTCCAGAGAACGAGGATTTCAACTTTGAAAAAATGATATGAAATAATTGCAGATTTCCATTATCAATGTCAAAGATGATTTATGTCACTAGTTACAGATATCAGTGCTTCAGCTCAGCAATGGACTAGACACAAATGTCCTAGATGTACAGACATAAATGCTGACATTAACTTTCATCTCCATTTAAATCCATAGCGGACCCAGAAACTGCTGCCGAGCGGATGGAGGAAAGTCAGCAGAGTCCCTCCCAAGACCGAGACGAAGAAGCCCTCAGTGACCAACAAGCTCCTGAAGCATTGGACGTCGACGCCCGGCCTAGCACAACTGGGCAGATCTCAACAGTTGGCCACTCTGGGACCACACCGCCTACCACGGTGGGTTCAACACAGACAACATCTGTCCCCACGACCACTGCGCCTAGCACAGGGAGTACCATCTCCTGCCCCCCAGTCCTGGCTTCTCAGATAGCCACCACCACCCCAGTCAGTCAGGAGCCAGGACCCAGTGGGAGCATACAGTCTGTGTCTAGGGCAGAGGGCAGTGGGCAGTGGGGCTAGATGTCAGAAGAGGGCCAATGTAGATCCCCCGTGTGAGTCCACTGATGAGATGGGCGCCCAGGCTGCCATAACACAGGTCCTGGCTCTGTTCCACGATTCTCAAGGTGTGTTGGGCCAGGTTGTCAGCGAAGTTAGTCAAAATGTAGGAGTTGCACGAGTCTACGTACCAGGAGATCGGGGTACATATGGCCAGCTTCAACAACTTAGTTGCAGGCCTACGCACACAGGTCGCAGGGGTCCGCACCGAGGTGGCCAGCCCACGTTCCGGGGTGGCCTCCATGGTAGGAGTGTTGAGTGACATCAACAGCACCCTCTGCAGGGCTTTCCCCCCTACCCCCCCCCCCCCCCAAAACAGCTCCCCCTACCTGTGTGCCAAGCTCGTCACCACCATCAACCTCTGCAGCCGTCACAGGAAGGGAGGGCCTGACAGCGGAGTTTACACCCACAGGCACCCCAGGCTCAGCAGCTCCTGATTTCCCCCCCCCACCCAGAAAGAGCGGACGTCCTTGTAAGACTTCAGGTGGGAAGGGTGGCAAGACCAGAATCACCGGCAGAGAACCATCTCGCCACTAATGTCTATGCTGTGTGGGCCACACATTAATGTTGTTGACTTGACCTCCCTATATTTCCCACTCTGATGTGAGGAGTCATTTGGACTTTGGTACCTGGAAACTAGGGACTCTACTTCAACGTTTTCATCCACCATGATTGTATCCTTCACTTCATTTGTTTGTTTTCATCTATACTCCTATTACTGTTATTCTCACCATCGTTTATTATATTTGGTACTTGTTTTTCATTTAAATAAATTGTAATATACCGCACTAATCATACTGTACATCGTATTTTTTTGAACATCGTTTCATGTGATAAATTTACCACGGTCAAATAACATTGTATGTTTGCAAAGATACATTTTCTTACTCTACTGCAAATGTAGTCGTGTCTGCATAACAACAGTGCTATCCCCTCTGTAGAGCAGTAGGTCACATGAGGATACACACACATTGTTTCATCATCTACATCATTGAATCTGTTCATACAGACACTGTTCAAATATGTGTCAGGTCAGCTCTACATCTTCAGCAGGACTTGCTGCAAAAGCGAAAATCTGTACTAGGGGACCGATTACGATGTTGGTCGGAGTTTCCTCCTCCAGACACCGACTCGGAATCGGGACCAACCGACTATCGGTCGGCGGTTCCGCCTGACTGATTACGATGCGATCGAACACTGTTCGGTTGGATCCCCATTGACTCCTATGGGATCCTGTGTTACACCCAACACAGGCTCCTATAGGGAAATGGGGGTGTGCGGAAAACTGTGCACCCTGTCGCAGGTACCCCATGGTGCCTGCCACACAGTGCAGGGTTTTACAGGGGGGTCCCTTAGGTACCCCCTCGGCCCCCAACTGGAGGCCGGAGGATAAAGAGTGTCTTGCTAGGGGCCCCAAAAGTCACTTTCCGACAGCCTTTTCGTGTCGGACAGGCCGACTCGGAAAGGCTGTTGGAAACTTGCATTGTAATCGCTCAGTCGGAACCGCAGTCCCTAGAGCTGTATGATGCGGTTCCAACCGACACAAATTCTCCGAGAGCCGGTCGGAACCGATTCGGAAAGACCGTGCAGTTTACAATCCGACCGCGAACATTGTAATCGGTCGGAAGGGTTCCAACGAGGTCTAGGAGATTCCGACTGTCAGGAGGAGGCTTTCCGCCAGACATCGTAATCGGCCCCTTATTATCAGATTACAAAGTAGTCACAAACTCAGTTCACGTCAAGAACAAGTAATTAATCCAAAAACATATAACATGCCTATGTGGTTTGCTTCAAAGCTAATTTAATCAATATAACAGATAGAAAATAAGTACACAGACACGTCTGCACCACGGTCCTTGATCCCAGGAACTAAACAATCATGTGTTGCCTTCATCTGGTGGTATAACACATGTACATGTCAGTCATGTGTGACAAGCACGCTTAAAACATTATGAGAAGCCACCGAAACAGTCACATACAGGTCATAAGCAATGAGGAATGAGGCCATGTGAAGGCAGATTGACATTAAATGGCCTTAACCCAAACATTTGTTGTGACACATGATGGCACACATATTGCTTTGGGAACAACGCACCACGAGACAAAATTCCAAGAAATACAAGGTTCTTGCCAAACCATCGTAGTACAAGCTGTCCTTACTAAGATGTGCCACACCCATCATCTATGACACATAGTCCCAGGAACAATCCATGTTCACTCCGTTCCTCAGAAACAGCAACCCATACCAGCTGAAGTCACAACTTGATTATAAACACATGAAGACAACATGGTGCACAGACCTACAAGTGAACACAGTGATTAGTGCTGCATAATATAAATCCACATACCCCATGTAGGCTTTTTCTGAGGCTCTATATTTTTAAACAATGACACTACACATTGGCGTCATTAATAACCTTAAAAACATCATACTAAAGCACTTTTCCTGGTCTCAACATGGTCTGATTCACTCAAAACATTTCCTTGGTCTGTACTACACCCATGCAGTGCCTAGTGCAACTGTGAACGACACATCTCAAAGATACACTTACCTTCAAGAGAAGTAGTTGCGGATGAGTTCCTGACGCACATCTGCTCTATCATCCTCACCACTATCGTCATCATCACTAGGCATTTCCCAGCGTCCTGCAGCTGGGTTCCCTGCTCTCCATCCTCTGGGATATACGATATCTCCCGTCTCATGGCAATGTTGTGGACGATGCAGCAGGCCACAGTGATCTGGCATACCATCCCAGGTGAATATTGGAGGGCTCCACCAGTCCTGTCCAGGCAGCGGAACCTGGCTTTCAGGAGGACAAAAGTCTGCTCCACTTGCAGCCTTGTCCTTCGTTGTGCATCATTGAAGCGTTGTTCAGCAGGCGCTGTAGGATTTCGGAGCGGCATCAACAACCATGGTCGGTTGGGATATCCGGAGTCTCCTAAATGCGAGATATGTAGGATGAAAATATTAATTCACACACTCATATCAATTTGCATGGTATCTACGCATAATCAATCTACCACACATCATACTTACCCACAAGCCATGGCCTCTCTGGTTGGAATTGTGACATCAGCCGTGGTATGTTACTGTTCTGCAGGATGAAGCTATCATGAGCAGATCCTGGAAACTGGGCACAGACGTTGGAGATGTACAGATCTGCCAAACAGACAACTTGCACGATAATGGAGTGGTAGTGTTTGCAGTTCCTGTAAACTTGCTCACTGTCGTGTGTTGCCACTAAGGGAATATGTGTACAATCAATGAATCCAATTACACGTGGGATGTGACCTAGGCCATAGAAAGCGGTATTCACTGCGCCCAAATCATCAAGGCCAGGGAACTGAATGTAGTATCTCACGTCTTTAAACAATGCAGCAAGCACCTCTGTCAGGACAAGACTAAACATTGCTTGTGACATCTCACCTGAAGTAGCAACAGTAAACTGAAAAGAGCCAGTGACCAAAAGGTGCAAAACAGACAAAACCTTTACAAGAGGGGTGATACTGTGGGGATTGTTAATCTCTGGTCAGAGATCCCGCTCCCACTGACTAGTCAGAACCAGGATGGTCAGTCGATCCAATCAGTATTTCTGGATGATGTGCCTCTCCTGCATGGTCTGGAGGTCGTGGAATGGACAGAACACTGGAGGGAGGAGGACTGCCTTCCCCCTCCCAGGGTACCTAATTGAGAGACTCTGGTCTTCAGACCATCCACTGTTACGACTACAGCACTTTTCATGCCCGCAACACTTGACGTTCCATCGCCTGCCACCTCGTGTCGCTGAAGAACACCCAAGGCCCGTTCACCTCCCGCAACTGCACCTTTGCCTGCCTCCGCACACCAGAACCACCAACTGCACGACCCACAAGAACCAGACCCGACGACCTCAGATGCATCCTACTCAACACACACACCCTCAAAAGACACGCCGTGGAGATCTGGGCCCTGCTCAACTTCATCTACAACCACGTTGTCTTCTTTAAGGAAACCTTGAGGAACCCCATCTCAGCCCCGGACATCGCAACCGCCATCCTCGACGGCTACAAAATCATCCACAAGGACCACGTTCAACTGACCGGGAGGAGGCATCACCATTGTACACAAAAACACCCTCCGCTTCACAACCAGCACCGACGACCACTCAACCGACATGGAGCACCTCCACTTCCAGACCACCCTGAACGCCACCCACCATAGCCGACATCAGCGCTCACCACACACTCACCTCAACGGACTACTACATCCTCCTCGGCGACCTCAATTTCCACCTGGACGAGCACAACACCTCATCCCTACTGGAGAACCTTGCCACCATCTGACTCAAACAACTGGTTACAACGCCAACCCACTCAGCAGGGCACACGCTCAACCCCATCTTTTCCGCAAGCAACAACATCTTCATCAGCCACACATCCGAGCTACACTGGACCGACCACCAATGTGTCCACTTCTCCTTCACCAAACCCACCGTACGCCACCACGATCCTCGCAGAAGCTGGAACAATGTCTCCAAAGACCAGCTCACCACCTCCCTCAAGAAAACCCCACCACCGACATCCACAGACTCCAATACCTCAGCATGCAACCTCCACTGCTGGATCTCTGACTGTGCCAACACACTGGCTCTCCTCAGGCAAGCAGCCCTTCAAGAAAGCCAGATGGTTCTCCCCCGCCCTTCAACAGTCGAGGCACACCTGCAGACGGCTTGAGAAAAGATGGAGCAGCAAGATCGTGGCAGACCACGCAGCCTTCAAAACCGCTGTCACCACACACCACCATCTCATCAGATCAACAAAGAAAGCAGCCATCCAGGAACGCATCAACGCCAAAGCACAGACAAGCAAAGAACTCTTTGCTATGGTCAAAGAATTCACCAAACCCAGCACAGAGACAGCAGACATCACCCACCTCCCAAGACCTCTGCGACAACCTCACCACCTTCTTCCACCACAAGATGAAGATCTACGACAGCTTCACAACCCAAGACTCACCCGCAACCACTGCACCCAATGGCTCCAGACCCCAGGCGGACCTTGCCCAACTGGACCACCCTCACCCTTGATGACACCCTCAGGATCATGAAGAGCATCCACTCCAAAGCCCTCTCTGATCCCTGCCCTCACCACAACTTCAACAAAGCTGGCACCCCCATTGCACCTGAACTCTGCAGCACCATCAACTGCTCCATCGAGTCCGCCACCTTCCCGGAAGACTGGAAGCACGCAGAGATCAACCCCCTGCCAACCTGACGGACCTCAAGAACTACAGACCTATCTCTCTGCTCCCCTTCCCTGCCAAAGTCATTGAGAAAGCTATGAACGCCCAACTCTCCGAGTTCATAGAGAAGAACTACATCCTGGACCTCTCCCAATTGGGCTTCAGAAGCAACCACAGCACCAAGACTGCTCTCCTTGCCGCTACAGACGACATCCGCACCCTCCTTGACCGAGGTGAAACTGCTGCCCTCATCCTCCTGGACCTCTCAACCGCCTTCAACACTGTCTCTCACCAAACCCTCTGCGCAAGACTCCACGATGCCGGCATACATGGCAAAGCCCTAGAATGGATCTGATCCTTCCTTACCGGCTGAATACAGAGTCAGACTTCCACCGTTCAACTCAGAACCCACAGAGATCAGCTGCGGGGAGTGCCTCAGGGCTCCTCCCTGAGCCCCACCCTCTTCAACATCTACATAGGCCGCTTGCAGCCATCGTCAGAAGCCACGGACTCAACATTGTCTCCTACACTGATGACACCCAGATGATTCTCTCCCTCACAGACGAACCCACAGCCGCCAAAAGCAACTTCCACAACAGGATGAAGGCAGTCGCCACTTGGATGAAGGACAGCTGCCTCAAGCTTAACTCAGACTAGACCCAAGTCCTCCTTCTAGGCTCCACCCCCTCTGCCTGGGACGACTCCAGGTGGCCCACAGTACTCGGAACCCCTCTTCCACCCACACCCAAGGACCACGCATGAAACCTCGTCATCATCCTGGACTCCTCGCCTTCAGTGAACTGCCAAATCAATGCCGTTTCATCCTCCTGCTTCCACACGCTCCGCCTGCTTCGTAAGATGTTCAAGTGGATCCCCACCGAGTCCAAGAAAATGTTCACTCATGAGCTCGTCAGCAGCAAACTCGACTACGGCAGTGTACTCTACGCCGGCACCACCCAGAAACTCCAAAAGAAACTGCAGAACATCCAGAATGCCTCCGCCAGACTCATCCATAACATCCCACGCCGCAGCCACATCACCGGCCACCTGAGAGATCTTCACTGGCTACCTATCAACAAAAGAAGTACCTTCAAGCTTCTCACCCACGCCTACAAAGCCCTCCATAATGCCGGACCTGCATACCTCAAACACCACCACACCTTCTACACTCCCACCAGACATCTCCGCTCCGCCCCACTGGCCCTGACCACAATCCCACAGATCCACAAGGCCACGGCTGGAGGAAGATCCTTCTCCTACCTCGCTGCGAAGACCTGGAACTCCCTGCCTCTGCACCTCAGGCAATCACCATCGCTGCTGCAATTCGGGAAGGACCTTAAGACCTGGCTCTTCAACTGAACCGCAGGTCCTCCCCACCACCCACTCAGCACCTTGAGACCCTCACAGGAGAGTAGTCACGCTTTATAAGAAACCTGATTGATTTTGGTTTACTATACAGTTTCCTTACAGTACTTCTACTGAGGAAGGGTGTAATTAAGTACATACTTTTCATATTTATGTTTTATGGCTGGTTGATTAGACTAAGAATACATAAGGTAAATTATTCTCCTATAATGTATTTTCTTTTAAGATTGCAGAGTGTGTTCCCATAGTGATTTGAAGCATGATGTTGCCTGCAGACACTCTGTGGCCTGACGATGTTCTGCAAAGACCGTACCACCATGGCTGCTTTCGGTGTGTTGTCCTTTTTGGGCCCTCCAGCTCTACAAGGAGTGCACATCATGATGCCAGGGTGGTATTTATGAAACTGCAGGCTTGCCTTGCAGGAGTTTAGTGTCCCTGCATGGATGGGGTGGGCAACGAGCCCAAAAGGGATCAGGAGGGTGCGGACAAGTACAAATTTGAATCGATACGTTTCATGCCCGCTTGCTTTTTGGTCAGAAAACCTACAGCCATTAGTGTTGTGAACTGCTGATTTTTAATAGCATTCTTCAATAAGTTATGGCTTTGTAGACAAAATCAATTTGCATTTTGGGGCTTATACCTGCATATTTCTCAAGGATGGGCAGGCCTGCAAATTACGTTGGATGCATTAAAAGCATAACTAAACATAAACATGTTTCCAAAGTTGCAATATGCATTAGAGTTTCTCATCAGCAGCCTTTCCTGCCAGTTTAAAATGTAAACAAGCCTGTCCACTAACAAGTATTTTTTTTGCAGATTTATATAGCATGAACTCGACCCGAAGGTATTGGAGCACTTTACATGAGCACCAGTTACGTTACACAAGGACACATTCATTTTTGGTAGGCACAGGGAGATTAAGTGATTTGCCCAGAATCACAGGATGTAGGGTGACCACCCGTCCGTAAATTTCACGGACCGTCCGTAATTTGGACCTCACGTCCGTTGTCCGTGAGGATCCTTTTTACGGACGCCTTTTGTCCGTAATTTTGGGCCTTGCAGGGAACAGAGCTGTTTCCCTGCGAGAGGCCTCAGCTCCCTGATGGGGCCCCCTCGCACTCCTCTGTGCTCAAGAGCAGCCCCACCCAGCCCATTGTCATTCTGTATGCAGGCTGATTGCCACATACAGAATAACAATGGGCCAATTTAGGCTCTTGCAGCATGTGGTGACCTCCTCCAGCCTCTGTCTAGGGCAGGGCATTCTGTTAGGGTTAAAATGTACAAAACAAACGTACAAAGTTAAAAACAAGTGGTTATAGTTCTTACACAGTCTCATCATTTCAGAGCTGAAGCATTTTTATTATTAAATAAAACAAAGACATAGTTGCTGCTTTTTTATTTATTTTATGCAACTAACATCCATTGACAAGGCCAATAGTCCTGGCTTGTTGTAGGTCTAATGTTACTGGATGCAATGATAAAAACAGCAAAATACCAGTCGGGCTGCACATTATGCTCAGCATATATTTTACGGTGAGGTGTTTTAAGCCACATCCTTAATTACATCAGACATTCCCCTTGGAGAGACCCCCAGTTTTTTCATCCTACTTAAAGCCCTGGAAACAACACCATGTCACAGTCACCTCGCGTCCTGGCACTGGGCATCATGCATGACTCATGACTTCCAAGTTTTCAGATTGCCTATGTGCACTGGCATAGTGAACCCTCCCCCACCCCACCCCTTGCTTTAGGAACTACAGCGAGGGTGAAGTTCTTGATGGGCCTCTTCTGTCTGCAACTGGTTGGGTGGGTGAAGGATGGGTGGCTAAGGGGAATGGAGAGAGAAAGAGAGGATGGATGGATGGATGAATGCTAGCATGGATGATTGATTGACAGAATGGATGGGCGTCTGGGAGCATGGGTTAGTGAAAACAAGAATGTAAAGATGGATGAGTGAAAGAATGCATACATGAGTGAAAGGGAGGGTGGCGAGCTGGAAGAAAGGATGGATGAGTGAAAGGGTGAATGGGTGGACGGATGAGTGACTGGGCGGATGGATGAGTAAGTGAAAGGATGGCTGGATGGGTGAAAGGGTAAATGATTGGTTGGATGAGTGGAAGAGTGGATGGATGAGTGAAAGGTTTGCTTGGGTGAAAGGGTAAATGGTTGGATGGATGAGTGGATGGGTGGAAGAGTGGATGGGTGAGTGAAAGGATGGATTGGGTGAAAGGATGGATTGGGTGAAAGGATGGATTGGGTGAAAGGGTGGATGGATAAGTGACATGATGGATGCAAGGATAGATGATGGATAGGTGTGCAAATGGTTGAAAAGGTTTGGATATGGATGGGAACACAGATGGAAGGACAGAATGAATGGTGAAGGACAGAATGATGGATGAAAGAATTAATAGATTCCATTGTGAGTGACACCCAACTGCTACTTGAATGTTACACTAGTAATTGTAAATGTTTCCATGTTTTGTTTTAGGTGTAAGATTTTAGGGAGAGCCTCATAGTGCCATGAGCTGTGCTTGAGATGTATATTGTATTTGTAGCAATAGGCAAGGCGTCAAAAATAAACTATGTAATAGTGTATTGACAGTGCATTCTTTAAGAAAGCTGCAGGGAAAAAAACCTTTGTGACTTCCGTCAGCTTTTGCAACCTTCTGCGAAGCCCCCCTAAGCAAAGTCAGATTCCATATTTTAAGTTCCACTTCCTGAAACACCCATAATGCGTTCCCGATAGTGGGTTCATCACAGCAAACCTCCCTTTAGTCCACCTATACGTGCCACTTTACATCTCACAATGGCACTCAGATATGAGATGCTAGTAACAAAGTCTATCCGAGCAGATCTTCCTGACCACTTCTCTCACCAAACATGCCTGCTCAGGACCATGAGTTGTAAACGAAATATCAGACTGGACAACCCAGTGCAGTAACCATATAAATAGATTATCATGAAATACCACAAAAAGACCTGCACAGTTGCTCAAAGCTGCATGCATACCGAAAAACCGTGAAGTGCAATATTGTCTCAACCTAATATAAAACTTATTTTGACTTGTACCTAATTGGTTGTCTATTTACGTACTTTTATACTATCGCGCAACTTACTCTGATGTGTCTGTAAAACTTACCTTTTGTCCTGAATTTTGACCACCTGTCCTGAATTTTTGTCCTGAATTTTGACCCTCTGTCCTGAATTTTTACACTTACCGTCCTGAATTTGCACCCATGTCAGTTGGTCACCCTAACAGGATGTTGTGCCGACGCCGAGGCTCGAACCTGGTTCCCCAGCTTCAAGGTCGTCATCACACCCCCCCCCCCCCCCCCATTTGTAAACTTGCTCGCAATATCCCAGTGCACCTATGATATTTCTAATGAGGAATAGGCTCAAAAGTCCCAGAATACAAGAGGACCAATCATTTTAATAAATGGATGTAGACGAGTGACCTTGTGTAAGTACTTCAAGTATGCTGACACAATTGTAGTCATTTCTAGACCGTTACGTTGCAGTCGATATGATATTTGAAACATACCTAATTTAATGTGCGTTATAACCAGCAACAGGTGTTCCATGAGGTGTCAGACGAAAGCCACAAATGTCACACATAAGCACCCTGAAAATATAGACATGTCACACATAAGCAAATTGAAAAGCAGCTATGTTGTCACTGGCATGACTCCGCACCTGAAGACATCCTCTGACCCCGAAACCCCTCAACCCCCTCTACAACTAACCACTTCACATGGCGCTTCAGGACCCTGCTGTACTGCTCTTCTCTTTCTCCATCAAGCGTAGGTTGCGCTCACATGCATCATCACCCCTCACCATCAATTAACCAGACCAAGTAACGACAGTGAGCACGCAACATCTAATCCGGCTCACTAGAGGCTGGCCCATACCTTCCGGAATACAAGGCAGTTTTCTTCCGGTGCCTCACCAAACAAGTTCTTTTCCGGTGTAGAAAGGGTTTGCTCGGGAATGGTTTGGACGTCTTTTTGGGGGCGGTTCGTTTTTTCTAACCAATCGTTGCTCCCACAAGGAAGTACAACCACAAAGACCAGTTCTGCCCCTCGCTTGTCAATCATTTTAAAACCTGCTTTCTGATAGCTGCCTCCTCTCCTTAAATTAACGTTTTTTGGAGCCCGAAGAAAGTAAAGAGAACTGCCTGGATGGTTGAGTTCTTCTATCAGGAGGCGGGAGGTAAGGTCCATGTGGGGAACCTCCCACCTGATTCTAGAATTGGCATCTAGATTTGTGATATCTTGGTTCAGCCTACTGTAATCGTTCATGCTTCTCTTTTCGTTTGGCAATGTGCATTTCGTTTTTAATTTAGGTCGGAACTTGTTGATATACTAAAAGATGCGTACAAAGCATATTAAGAGCTGTACAAAGACACAGCAACGTTACAGTCACATGTATGCGCTGTTACAAAGTATTACTTGAGTCTTAATGTTTAAATTTTTTTAGGTATATGTGTACCGTGAAAAAAATTGAAAGATTGAAGCATGCTTCGCTTGTCTTCGAGGAGGACAGATTAAGTGAGGAACGCTTCAACCAGAGGGAAAGTTACTGATGTAACTGTGCGGTTCAGTTCTTGTCACTCTGGGATGAGACCAGTGCTTTATATGGGCAGGTACTATCAGGTACTCCATAACTGCACTTCTTTAATTTAGAAGGGATAGCACCGGCACTTCTCAGCACTGCTTCAATTCTTTTAATTGTAGAGTACCGCCAATTCACAACAGAAAACAGGTACTCTGGGACAGGGATACCTGCACTTCTATATCTCCATTTCAAGCATTAGACGTGACTATTAGCATAACATTAGTTGCATCAGTTGTTCATTGAGATTAACGGTCCTTATCTGTTACACAATTATTTCAGTGGTTGTTTGGAAGATGATATTGTGGAAGTGGTTTGAAACGTTGGTGACAGTGCTCCATATATCGACCCTTCCTAAGGAGCGTGTCATTCTGTGTCTGTGGCGGATGACCCATTTGACGCCAGTTAAAGTGTTTTTTTTTGGGGGGGGGGGAGGGGGGTGTTGGGTTGGGTTATTTTTTTTGGCTAAGTCGGGAAGGATTGCAGGGTGGGAGATTCCATTGAAGTGTATGGTTTATTTTTTGGCTTATAGGTAGTTGGAAAATGATTCCCAGGTGAGTGACACCCTTGAAATGCGGGTGAGTTGAGTGCTGTAAGGGTTCACCCAAAAGGAGTGATCCTGAGTGTTTGTGGGTGAAATGAGGGATCCCTGGAGGAGCAGTCAGTATCCCTGCGTGAACAAATAGGTCTGACTTCAGCTCCATCATGCTGCCAAGGAAGCCTCCCTTTTCAGATATTCTCAGGAAACACATGTCCGATTGAACTGATCAGTTGTTGAAGATTGGGATGTGTACCAAAAACGCCTATTGAACCTACTGCATTATTTTCATGAGGTGGACCAACACGCTTGAATTATATTTAATTACGGACATGGAACCCTCACTCACCATTAGTGGCATGCCTGAGCATTGGGTTCCCTATAGAACCTGAACAAAGTGGTGAACCTGCGTGGGCTCAACCATGTAGAAAGCACGACTGTGGAGGTAGATGGATTCCTACACAAATGATGGGATCCCTATTAAATGCGAATCTACAGTTATCTTATTGTGCGCCCAATAACTTTACTGTAGGAACCCCTTTAGAGTAAAATCTAGGAATTTAAATCATTCCCACTTAAAGTAGTGAACATGTTGATCAATTAGAGGGGCATTGGGCGCTAGATACACTAGTTAGTACCTAATTTGAAGATTGTGTGACTACAGGGAGGCACTATCAACTCATCTTTATGGGCCAATAGGCCTTTTTTTATAGGACATCAATATTCCAATATTAATGATATTGTGAGTATACCTGTAATTGCTTATGTCACGTCTCTATCACTCTATAAACTGTATTAGGCTAGGGCTAGAGTTAGGATCCCATTGGGCTTCATTTATGGCCGAAACATGTTGACTCAAAAACACCCTCTAGTTCTGATTCAAAACACCTAATCCTGGAGTGAGAAAAAATACTGAGAAGATTGACTCTTTTGTAATCACAGTATCTCAGTTGTGCCAGGTTATGGAAATGCTGATACACTGCGCAATCGAATCGGAAAAAAAGGTGTCTTACCTTGAAGGCTGAGGCTTGACGAGGACACTAGAGGAGACCAGTAATGTAATAAAGTTCCAAAAAAGACCAAATTAACTGATTAGTAAGAGAGATCTTGGAAAATGTCATCCCCACGCTGTTTACAGATAAAGACTCATTTAATGGTTTAGTAGTGCTCAGAGCTTAGTGGACACCAACCAGCACAGTCTCATCCTCTTGGATCCCTTCCAGAGGATGTGGATTATGTAACAGAAACACAGACGAAGGGGCATTCTTTTGAGGAGTTGAAAAAGAAACCTTGGGAAGGGAGCATCCGTTATGCTTTGTTATCCCAAGCAAATTTACATGTGGAAGTTAAAGGGACTAACTATTTGTTTGACTGCCCAAAGGTGAGTCACATTATGATGAAATAGTGAGGTTCGAAAGATGGCTTTAAAAACTTATACTGGTGGAGTTTTTCCTTTTCATAACCTCTTTTTACAATTTGATTGTTGTTAATGGAGCATGGCAGATGGTTAGCTATGTTACAACATAATCTGTTTTTTTCCTCCACTTGGTAAGATATTTTTTTAAAACTTCGAGCTAATTATTGGGGATATGCGATTTTTCAACGAATACATTTACACAGAGGTACATTACAAAGAGTCAATTACAATGATAACATTTACATCACATTGTAATGTTCCTCTGTGTAAATTACATTTAGATCGCAAACATTTACATCGCATTTTGCGTACCTGGTTGAAAACATTCTGTGGATGTGTTTGCACTAAATAAGCAGTGCATTTAACAGCTGTATTAAAAAAAACTTTACTGCCATCTACTGTTTCTTGATTGTTAATGCAATGCGAATCTTGAATTCATTATTAACCAATATATTTTAACCTCATCATTACTGATCAATATTCCTTTTAATAAAAATGTTATTTTAGAATTCTATTTTATATTTAAAATATAACTAATGTATTATAAATCAATTTAGGACCCACCCTTTGCCCGTTAACGCTATCACTACTCAAAAATAAATTAAAGTTGTTAAAAATAACTCTATTTATGAAATACAACATAATTAATGATTTCCGTTTAAATTACTACCTAACCTTTGCACCTATATCACTTAATCATCCAGTTCATAAATAGAATGTAATTTGTTAAATAATGTTTTAAAATAAAGTTAGTTACTTAAAATTTCAAGGCTATTTGATTTTTGTTCTTTTTGCTTTCTAATTAAATTACTACCCGCTCTTTTCCCCTATATTATTTAAATTTACCTATTAAAGTGCATGAAATTCAAAGAAATACAAAATGAAGTTCCCGTTCTAATATAGAATAATCACCTAATAAATCCTAACTACATTTACTAAATTTAACTAATTTTTGATAATTAAATTCCTTTTCACCCTTTGCCCCATACATCTATTCAAAACCTATTCTTAAATAAACAATATTCTTAAATAAATAAGTTGTAACATTAATTAAAAAATAATTGGATAGAAGGTATTCCTCCCATAAATAGATGCTAGCACAGCTTTAAAAAATACAGATGGTGAAAGCCTGCAACGAAAAAGAAACATAAAATTACAACGCATTGTAAAAAATGCAATGTGAATGATAAGCATTGTAAAAAATGCGATGTAAGTCTATGTAAATGACTCGTTGTAAACATACCATACCAGTTATTGGATGAGGGCTAAAGGTAGAGGCCTCAACCCTGCGCCTTCAATCGAACTGGCATCTCTTTCATATTCCCTTTCATCCTCTGACAGTGGCTGAGTCTAAGCTAGCATTTCCATGCTATAGTGTTTAGAGGTGAGTGTTGTAATTCAGGGTCATATTAAGATTATGTTCAGTTGTTAACTCCCTGAGGTACTGCTGAAGGACAGTTATCTGTTAAGTACATGAGGGAGGGTGTCTGGCTTTGGGGATTATTTACCACAAGTCAACATGTGGCAGTCTCAGTTGGGGGTTCATGTACTAAGCAGGATGTTTGTAGTGTGGTATAGGAGATATATGTTGTGCAGCATAACACAGGAAATAATTCCAATAATTGCTTGTTGCCTAGGCTAAGACCATGTGACATTACTTAAAGGATGGCAGAGTCTTTTGTGGAATCAGAAAGGTGCTGTTGACATGCATATGATATGGCCTTACATCTGAACACAATAGTCAAAAATAGTAATTCTGCAGTAAAAATACCTGGCGAAGGGGTAGCATGAAAAAGTATCTATGAAATGGACATGGAGTCACCTGTGGTACTCCACGTGTTTCTCCTTCACCAAGAGATGTATTATTTTGGGTTAGCCCATACGTTCCTTTACAAATGTCCTACTTGTCTCATAACTGGCATAGAGGGGACTGCTCTAGACTGGATCGCGTCCTACCTTCACACAGAACTAATGTTATCCCTACCCCAACTTTCTCGTCCAAACCATACTTCACAAAAGCAGGGGTCCCTCAAGGCTCTATTATCTCGCCCATGCTTTTCAACATCTACATGAAGTCATTACCGGCACTGATCAATCAATTTCACCTCACGTGCGGTAACTATGCAGATGACACGCAAATACTCCTTCATCTGCAATGCCTCAAAGACATTGGAAACTCGCCAATTTTCAGTTGTCTCAGAGCCGTGGACCAATGGATGACGTGGAGCCATCTGAAATTGAATGCTTTCAAAACGGAAATACTCGTGTGGCGATTAGAAACATTATGACCCACTCGCCATGTGGCCTGATGATTTGGGAACACCACCTAAAATATCGACGGAAGTAAGAAACCTCGGAATGACCATGGACTCCAAGCTATTGATGAATGCCCAAGTGGACAAACTAGCAAGATCAAGTTTTGTTACTAAAAAAACTCTGCGACGAATCTCCCTACATTTGGGTTTTCCACTCAAGGTCCAGGCTACCATCTGTCTTGTTTAGCCCAAACTCGATTACGCCATTAGCTTCTACCACGGATCACCTTTAACACCATGAAAAGACTACAACGGATTCAGAATTCGGCTGCCAGACTACTCTTACATATAAAACCGGAAGACCACATCTCCCCTGTCCTGAAAGCCCTGCATTGGCCACCGGTTGCCAGAAGATCCACGTTCAAGCTGCTTTGTATCACCCACAAAGCGATGCATGGAACGGGACCCCTCTTCATCAGGAATAAAATCACCAAACACATTCAACAAAGGAACCTCCGCTCTGGAGTGGCACCTCGCCTCAAAATGCCAAGATACAAGAAAAAAACAATGGGTGGCACATCATTCCCTGTTCAAGCAGCCAAACTATGGAACTGTTTACCCCCAAAATAAGATCCATGGATAACCACCTTATCTTCAGAAAACTACTCCAGAATCGGCTCTTCCCCACATAACCACCATACGCAAACAGATAGAAATATACAGCATATCTCTATGTATATAAGCATTTATTTGTACTATAGATATGTACCTATATATGTGTATTGCTTTGTATAAACGTGTAGAATACTTATGTTAAAAAAATATAATATATAGATATTCATTAGTTCTGCTTAACAAACGTACATATTACTGATAGTTACATTATTCTATGTTCTTAGCATGTATATAAGTGACTACATAGATGTCTTTTTATCATAACTATTTATCTACAATTGCTTTACTCTTGATCTACAAAAAAAAAAAAATATATATATAAAACTAATTTAAAGTACAACACTTGAAAGCCAGAGTTTATTAAATGCATCTCTAATCTACATATAGTACTTTCCTTTATGTATCTATACACCTTCCATGTACTTATGGATCTATATCTTTATTACTTTTGGATCTATATATTTATTACTTTACTTATTTATTACTTTTCGTCTAATTCAGCATATCCAATGCACTACCCTATTTTTCACCCTATACTGCTCTCAATATATCCTCTAGCTCCACTCTCTGACTCATGTCAAACCTCTTTCTACTACTAGCCTATTTCTCACCATATACCTCTATCAATATACCCATTACCTCCACTCTCTCATTCATCCCAAACCCCATACCACTACTATGATCCCCAAAATAACCCTTTCAAGACTCTTCCCTACTCCACCCCTTCTTGCATCATCTCATACCTCTTTTTACTATTCCGATCCCCCAAAACAAGCCTTTCTAAACCCTCCCTCTGACTCTTCCCCCTCCACCTCCCTTTTATTCACCCCAAGCCTCCTCCTACTGCTATGAGCTCCAAAAAAAAAAAAAAAAAAATCTAAATCCTTCCCTTCTATCCCTCCACTATCCTTTTTCAATCTAAATAACAGACTAACATGTCCACCACTCAAATTAATGTCATATTTCACTATACTAATATATCACTAATCCTTTATGGGTTCGGGAGTAGCGTGCTACTCGCCGAAAAAGCACTTCAATACCTCATTAGGGGTAGCAAGAGCTATATAAATGCAAACCTTTTTACCTCTTCTACCCCTTCACTATCCTTCTCAATCCAAATAACAGACTAACATATCCACCACTCAAATTACTTTCATATTTCACTATACTAATTCACCACTAACACAGAATGGGTTCCAGAGTAGCGTGCTACTCGCCGAAAAAGTGCTTTGCCGCCTCGTCGGGGGTAGTAAGCGCTATATAAATGCAATTACAATACAACAATACAATAGTGGTGGTCTTTATGTGGTATGGTGGGGGTAGGGTAAAAGTATTTTATTTTTTGTGCTCACGTGCACATAGTGTTGATAAAGACTTTTTCTATAATATGGTGAGACCACTTGGGGGTTAGAATACACAACAATATGGTTTTACCACATTAACTGCATATTGCCGTTGGAGCTAGATAATATCAGAAATTTGGAGATGGTTGAGGAGGACCTCGACTTCAATTTGGCAGTAGATGACAGTAATTATCTCATTTTTTTCAATTTTTTATTTTATATGGTTGTTTGAGGTGTTCACGTGGTTAAAGTATAATAATTCAGTCAGTCAATGTTCCTTATCCTGTTTTCTACATTGAAACCATAAAATTACCCACATAAATAACATTTCATACTAATATAAAAAATACAAACATACTGTTAAAATGCATAATCAGTTTTACAAATCAACATAAAAAAAGAAAGAGCAGCAAATAACTTACATAAAACAGCTAGACAAATGATCACCATAGCTCTTTTTTATATGTATCACATGCCAGATGTAAGTCGACACTCTTAAACACATCTCTGCTGAATTTCTAATGTGTTTTTCCTTTAAGATCAATGTAATAACATTCACTATAGCAACAACAGAAAAACGACAGAAAAACATAAAATGCAGTATATGTTGCAGCCATTACTTTTACATGGACAGTAGTTTAGGGACCTTGACCAATCATTACAGTGAGGAAAAAAGACAGTGAGGTGACCACAATTAGTCTACAGTGAGTGAGGATATATTTTTGTTGGCTATTATTGAAAAAAATCAAATAAGGTTGCAAACCCAGTTTAGCTGATAGTGAGGAATATTGCGTATATCTAACTTTCTGACTGGGTGCTATACGTCTTTCCTCTTCAAAATACTATAGACATAAGTGCTTAAGTTCTACCTTGCCTACTTGCACTAGGTCACAGTGTCCTCAAAAAAGTTTGGTGACCCTTTTTTTTATCACACAAAACTCTAATATACCTAAGCCATGGTCTATAACTCACCTGGTCAAAAGAAAGATAGTATTGTAGAATCTGTCTATTTAACAGTGCCTCCTGGTTTGTTCAGACCCTGTGCTACAGAAGAGGTTGAAGCCTAATAATATCTTCTTCAAATGCCACTCTTCAATTCATTGTGACACAAAAGGGGCTGTCAACTGGGGGACTGAGAGCAACCTCCGTTAGAATACATTTTCCGTCAGTTGTAACTTTGTGACTATAGCATGACCCCAAATTCCCGCCCCTTAGGTAGCCACCAATATACACTTTGAATGATAGTACATATTTTCTTCAGGGGCTTCATCCCAAATTGGACGCAAAAGCAAAAAGTGCACTAATAGGCTTCGCCAACTGATCATTTCTTTAGTTGATCTGCTGTTTCCAAGAGCCTCCCACATCTAAGAGTACCCCAAGATAAGAGAAGGTGCTGATCTGTTTTAGCACAACATATTTCATACTAAAATGATGGGGATAAGACTGCTTGTACTCAGAAATCTGGACAAATATTTACTTAAATTAACTTTTAAGTCCAGATCACCCATAAATGATGCAAATGTTTTGAGTAAAGGTTGTAGAGGTTTCAGAGTGTGGGCAATTAGACCGCACCGTCCCTCATTTAGGAGGGCTGGAACAGGGAGATGCTCAATCTAGGGCATGTCCCTGCAGCTGTCTGCCACCACCCTTGGTAAGTTGTTGATATAAATGCTGAAGAGGAATGGCACAAGGACGCATCCCTGCCTCACCACCCTGACTATATGGAACTCCTTAGAACACTTTCTGTTTATTTCGTACCTCACCCTTGCATTGATCCCGGTATAAATACCTCTAAGCAAGTTTAGTATTCCAGCGTCCACTCCCATGTTCTCCATCAAGCAACACTGCTTCCTATGAGATACATAATCAAAGACGCATGACGAGTCCATGAAGGCAAAGATATAGGGCATCCCTTTTTACAATCTTGTACTTGTCAATCAGTAGGGGCACATTTAAGCACTGTTCCACAGTGCCAATACTCCTCTGAAACCCATATTGAGTGTCTGCCAGGATTTGTTGTTTCTCTGCATGTTCCTCCAGCCTCGCTAGTGTATTCTCCGTAAGACCTTAACCAGGACATCCAATAGGGAAATCTGGCTATAGCAACTGGGATCATTGAGGTTATTTTTTTTTTTTTTATAGATCGGTATAATTACGGCTTTTGAATAAGTCTCCAATTTTCCTGTTCTACAAGCAGGCTTCAATACATTGGTTAAAAGTGGACCCCATAACTCAATGTCAGCCTTTAAGAAGTCTGAGCGGATGCCATCTGGCCCCTGGGCTTTGGCGTTGGGGCATTTAGCAGTAGCAGTAACCACCTCTTGCACAGTAGGCCAAAGATCACCCCATCCGCAGTCAGTGGGTAGGTATTAATTAGGAGGACACTCACAGATGTGATTACCTCACCTGTCCCCATCTGGGAAATCATAATTTCGGCTAAAGTATGCAACCCATTCATGAGCAGAAATTCCCACCTCCATAGATAGGGCCCCCACTTCTCTGAAATATGGACAGTTAATTACCTGTCAGAATAATGTGTTGTCCTTAACTTTACTGGTCTTCACTAGGGCACCCTAGGCCTATTCCTTGATGTTTTTCTTCCTCAGACTGAATGCTGATTTGTATCTCCTACATTCAGAAATCTCAGTCTGAAATATGTTACGTTTTTTCAGAGCCACCAATAAGCATGGGCTTTCGTGCAACTGTAATCAAACCATCCTTTCAGCTTTTCCTCACTTCCTGTGGATTTGTTTGTGAGTTCCTCCGTAATGTACCTTGACATAAAGCCCTTTTAAATTTCCCCTTTCCTGCATTCTCATCCAGACAAATGTCGATATTGGCTTTATTAGGCGAAATTACCTTTGCTATGTAGTCCTCAGGATTAATCCTCTCCCACTTAATTCAGGGACTGTTATTTCTAAATGGTCCAATTTCATTGAGTACTTGTAATTGACAATACTTGGATTCCATAAAACGTGACGGAGTTCAACACTTTGTTGGTTATGGTTACTAAAGCAGGTAATATGTATCTTAAAATGATTAACATATGGACTCAGATTCTCTGAAACAAAGATAAAATCTATAATTCTCCTCCCCCTACCCTGACTATAATGGTGTGGTCAAAAGGCGCAGTAGGTAAACTGACTTCGTTAACTGAAGTAAAATTATACCCAACAAGCATATGACTAATCATATTGCCATATTCATCATGAGTAAAGTGAGTTTAGCCATTTCCTGCTATATCACAATTCAACATACATCTTAAAGTTGACAAATAAGTGGGCATTAAAATACCCATCCCAGATAAAATATAAATCATGGTCATCTTTATATTTCAGTGCCTCAAGGTCTTCATCCAGCCTGCGTGTAACATTAGACTTCTCTGTGTTAAAGATATTATTATTGTAATTTACACAGGCTACATGGGAACCCCTAGATTCTCGATGACTAGAATTTGATAAAAAGGTGCACCGGCTATATATCTATAAGCTCTCCCTTGAGGCAAGGTAAAAATATAATTCTGAAGGTCCCCTTTGGCTATACCTGAATTTGACCATGAGGTGGGTAAATGAAAGGTCATGTAACAATTTTTGTGCAAGGGTACAGTAGGGTACTCTGAAATAAAGTTGCCCCATTCCTCATTATTATTCGACTTATTTTTTTTAGACCTTCCACATTCCAGAATAATAGGTGCAACTCGGCATGAGAGTGCTCAATACATGCATCAGACACAGTCATTACAGTCTCACCCTTCCCCTCCAATTTAGAGGCATCTATCAGGGCGTCCTTACTGATTGGCGCTGTGGAACCCCCCTATATGAAACCATACATTCCTCTTACAGTGTTGCTGGAGATAGCGGGAGACTTTGTGTTACCCCTTCCGAGAACTCCAAACCGCACCCGACGTTCTATTAGAACTGCATTATTTGGGTTGTATACTTCGAGTTATTCTGGGCCAACAAACACACTCAGGCAGGAAAAGCGATTCGATACAGAATGGTTAAATGCTGTCTGCTGGTGTTTGCATGAGGGTATCCTATTGCAAACTGTTATATTTAGCACATAATCTTGGGATTTATTGAAGTATCCCAGCAGTACCACAGAAATTTGAGAAGGCTTGGAACCTGATAGACTCAGCCTTTACCCGCCGGACAAGATTCTTTACATCTCCCCAACCGACTCACTCTCTGTGTCATTATGATGTAATTAAAAAGATCAGTAGTATGCCCAACTTTATTCCCCAGCCTATAAACCGCCTTATACTTTAAATCTGACCAACTTTCTCTCTGTCTTTGGCCAAGAATAGGAATGAGCCTCAAAATCAGATTGTGGGTTGTAGCTTCAGGGTGGGGGGTGATCAAGTGAGTGAGCATGGCCATTGTCAGACTTCAATGGCCTACCATAGTCAGAAAGGGGTGGTTTGCAATGACCATCCATATTCAGTACCTTGCTCACTCTCTCCTTAGCCCGTACTGAAGTTGGAATATTTAGAGTTGTGAGACCAGATACATGACACTTCTGGGGCCCCGCATACAAGTGTAAATTATCATTGGAACCTGGCCTCGACATATTAGCCAAGGAGGTGGGGGGGGGGGGTCAAACACTGAGTTTTTAACAATGTCTAGGCAGTTCGCTACTGCTGCTTCTACCTCCTTAAGGCAACAGCATAATTTGTCTAAAAAGTCTTTCATCTGTGCTTCAAGCACCACGAATGACTATTGAAGTTGCTGTGTGATGACCATTTGTAAGGCTGATAAATCAACACCCTTAATAGGCCCAGCTTAGTCCCCTCCTTCACGCCTTTAACAACCTTGGAATTGAAATAGGATGAGTGTCTTGCGCTTTCATCATCTCCACTCTTTTTATTTTTGGTAGGGGGCGAATTATCAGACGGAGATGCAACCATAATTGTTAAAGAGTTGCTGTATACACAAGAATTCCCACTTTTGATTCTTGGACAGGACACTATGGGAGATGCAGTCCAGGACCCTATGAGCCCTCCCAATTCAGCGTAATAAAAAAATAATGCAAAGAATACTAGATTCACAGTACAAGGAAGTGCTAAAATACTATAAATATACAATCCATAAAATCTACACTTGATTTTTGAATAAATAGTTACAATTATTCAGTCAGTGTTTTGGGGAAGTACTTGAGGCACCTTACCGGGTCACTATACCGTCCTTTTTGCCCAGATCCGAGTCAACTGCTCACTGTCAGACCGTTTCCCTATTCGGCATGGTACGCGCCAGGGTTGCTCCTTGTCGCGCCAGGGTTGCCCCTTGTCCCCAATATAGTTTGCCCTGGGGATTGAGCCACTGGCGCAGCTCATCCACTGTGATGCCCAACTTAGTGGGTGGTAATGGGACGGTGAGCCAGAGGAGAGTATTGCTCTTTATGCTGATGACGTTCTGTTGCAAACCAGGCATTGTTTTGGGAGGTTAGTTGCCATTTCCTGTGCAGATCTTACTTAACAAAAATGGGATAAAAAAGCTGCATTTTCAGACCAATTTGTTTAAATAAAAAGAACAAAAGGAAAAGCTTTCATAGGCCTGTCTTGGCAGCTACGCCTGACTTGCTTCTTTAGCTATGCATGTGTTCAGCAGTCAAGAAGCTTGTGAATACAGGTCAGGCTGACATATTGAGGATATTAGGATGGGTAGGGGCTTATAATCACAAATGTAATAATGTTGCATAAATAGGTTGGAGCTGTCTATTGAACCAGTGCATTTGAGAGAGAAAATGACATTCAGGATTCAGTTTTCACATATTGAAAGTCAAGATTATGCACACAGGCAACTCGCATAAACTAAAAACACAGACACTTGCAGAGATAAAATATATACATGCAACACATAAAATGTTTTCCCTACTTTTAGTGCATGTCTGTTTCTTTTCTGAATCATCTGTTTAAAGCCAAGTACGCAGGAAGTAAAGAAATGTTCATATTTTATTATTGGTTACAGATAGAAGAAATATTAATTGGAAGGAAAAAATAATCATTTCATCTTATAGAAAATCAACTAAGTTTTGGGCAGGGTAGGTTTACCGTAGGAAAAAGAAAATATACATCACCCCAATGTCTTTGTGTAGGGAAGGTTTATTAGTTCAAAAACTAAATTTGCATATTTTAACGTTAAATACTTTGTACATCTCTGATAAGGACTTTGGTTAAACAGTACTTTAGAGAACTTATATAAATAATGAATTAAATATGTATTGGTGCAAAGAAGAAATAACACTGTCTCAAAGTTGTATGGGTCTACACATTTATATATACATTATCTGACACCCATGAAGCCATCACAAAATCTTACTAGTAGACAATTCTACATGTGCCAACCTACAAATAAACATTGTTATATTATCAATATTAAATGAGCCAACATTCAGACGCCTTGCATGAAAATGTAAGTGCACCCTTATAACTTTTGCATCACTGCAGATGGCGATTAGATTCAGATTCTGCTAAACAAATGCACTTGATCAACAGAAAGTGCTGCCACCTTTATATAATTGTTTGAACTATGAACTTTTTTACATTGTTGAGCATGTAAGTTTGAGGTAACGCGTCTTCTGTGGATCTAAAAATATCCACTGGTGTCAAATAATCTACTCTGATCTTCAGTGGGTAAGGATATTAAGCCATATTCATTCAGTAATGAAGTAAATAATTATAAAGTAGGAAATATTATTAACAAATTCACTCAGTATCAGTCCATAGGATCCTCATAGTCATAGATATGGTAAAAATATATATATGTCCAGTATTCTACAGGCCTCTACGAGCACAGCAAACATTACAGTTTATGATTTTGCAATTTGGAAAAGAGCGAACAACTACAGCTTCATCAGGTGGATAGCCAGAAGAAAATCCCTTCTCCTAAAGGACATTGCTGTACAGCTAAATTTTGCAAAGCAAGGAAAGATGAGTGCCAAAAATATATTCCTGTAGTTTCTCACAAGACTGATTGTTGCCCAGTATACACCATCTTTATGTCATGGAAGGTACATGGTCACAGTCTGCCTGGCTGTAGTTTGTAAGTTAGTCCAAAGCTTGCCAGGGTTTAGGATATTTACACAGCTGGGCCATATTTGCTGGGGAACCTTTTGGTACAGAGAGAGGTGCATTAACTATTACCCTGAAACAACACCAAGCTTATGTGACTTTGTAAGGATATGTAAGTCTGAATTCCTTTCTAGTAATGCAAGATACTGAAACAAACATTGAATACATGGTGCAGTTACATTCATACAAGGTTCCTACAGTATTCTTTAATGTTACTTACAATACAAATTAAACCAAAACTATATTTGCTAGGAACAACGATTCACAACACTACGTGCATTTCCTTGGTTTCTATTGATATAGAAAGTTTGCACGCCGTTCTTTAATGTGAACAAACTTTTCAATAGATCTTTTATTGGATTCTGGAATCTGATTTATTAGTTTTTTCCATTGACAGCGTGGCCAATACATTTTGTTGAGCTTGAGTCATTGTATTTCTTAAAAATGTTTTTATCCTCTTCAGTGAAGAAAAACATCTTTCAGCTTCAGATATTGTCATGGGTGTTGTAATGACAATTCTCAATAACTTCAGAAGTTTAAAAATAATTCTGTAAGTTGTTTTGGCATAAAAATATATATAAAGCCATGGCACCACCTGTAACCTGATGAAAGTCCTGTCTTCCATACAGGATTGATAGTTCAGAGCACAATCTTGACTTGTTCAGCATTGGATATGCTTCCACTGTTTCACTGGGAACTGCAATAGGAATACATTTGCCATGTTTTGAAGCTGGTCACTATGCAGTAGTGTTACACTGACAAGATGCCTTGAAAATGCAAAGTGCTCCCTGGCATGCACCTCATTAATGCCACATACTTCTTTTCCTCCTGTATCAAGGTACCTATCCTCAGTGTGCAGTTTTAAAATTGAGAATTGCCTGGCAATTTAGAGTTCAAATTGTCAATAGATTCCTGAACCTTGTTGATGCTTATCACAAAGTCTGAAGTGACCCTTTGTACAAATACAATATCAATGTCTCTCTTTTGCAACTGATTGTACAAAATATTGACATTGGGCATTATGCTGTGGAACAAAACAAAAAAAACTCCTTGTCTTCCAGAGTTCTGGTAAAGCCCTTTGCGTCACATACAGAAGTGGAACCAAATATACTGTTTTCTGTAATTGATTTCATGCATTCTACAAGGTCCTCTCTGTGTTTGTGAATTATACTGATAGCTGGAATGTTGAAGTTTCAGCAAGTTGCAGACCCTTTCGGTATTCTTCTTGCCACTATCTGTTCAAGAACTTCAGGAGAATGGGAAAAAGCAATAATGCCACCTAACTCTTTATGGTTTAACTCTTTTTTTATTGACAGTTGCAAAAAGTGAAAAGCATGTCATCAGGGCCACGCAGGGCCCGACTGTGATAGAGACAACTCAATTGTATTGCAAAAAGAACACGAACATCTCCCCCCCCACCCACCCACCACCCAGAGAGTAAAGGAGGAAAGGAAATAAGAAAAGAACCACCCCCTCCCATCCCTGGTCCAGGCTTGTGACAAAGCGTGAGCGCAGGCAGCTTGTCTGATCTGAAGGGCTATCTGGCTACAAATTGGGGTCTGGTGCGTTGAGACGTAAGAGGCGTAAATACCGTGGACAGGTCAACTCTCGAAAGTCTTGTGCAAGTAAAGTAAGAAAGGTTTGCCCAGCTCGCTGAAGGAAGAGCCCTTCCCCGCCAGGGTGAGGGAAATCTTTTCCATTCCAAGTACGTGCCATAAACGTTGGTATCTGAAAGAGACACGTTAGTGATAGATTCCTTACCTTAGAATATCCCCAGGCGTCAGGCTGGATCCGGAAAGTTTTGCGTAGCAGTACCCTTGCGCGTCGGTAGGCGGCGTCGTGCGGCTCCGCGTCCGTCGTCGGCGTCGTGATCGCCGGGATGACGTCGCGGGCAGTACTTAGGCGCCGCCCCTGCGCGCTGACGTCAGTTCTTCTTTTTCCGCGCCAGCAAGCGCAGATCCGGGAAGAGCAGTGCCCTGGTCAATTTTTGACCATACTTTTTGGTGATTTTTTCACTGGTTTTTTCCAACTTTAAGGTGTCGTAGGGATGCCCGGCTTCAAGCGATGCGGCGCCTGTGCGCGGATGATGTCCGTCACCGACCCGCATTGGGAGTGTCTCTTCTGCCTCGGCCGAGGCCACGACACCGAGTCTTGTCCCGAATGCCAGGCCCTCAACCCGAAAGCTTTGCGAGAGCGGTCTCGAAAGCTCCTCGAGGCCCGGCATTCGGCTCCGCGAAGCCCCGGTCGCGTGAGAGGTCCAGGGGTCGCTCGCGGAGTGCACACCGGTCGTCGACTTCTTCGTCCGGTAAGTCTAAGCACAAGAAGTCCAAGAAGCATCGTCGCTCTCGGACTTCGCCTCGCCGGTCTCGCGACTCGGCTGAGGCCCCTCCCGGCACCGTCCCCGCCCCCGCGGCCCCGGACTTGCCTGTGGAGTCGCCCCCGTCATACCCGCCCTTCCCGGGTTCGGGGGCGGATCCGGCCAAGGTACAGGAGTTCCTGTCGGCCATGGCCCGCCTCTTCGGGCCTTCAGGCCCCTCCGGTGCGCCTTCGGGCCCCGCGGGCCCTGATGGGGTTGCTCCGCGCCGCCGGCGGCTCCGCCCCGGCGTCGCCCGAGCCTCCAGCCTCGATCCCGGCTCCGGCTTCGGCCCCGGCCTCGATCCCGGCTCCACAACCCCCATCGACGCCGGTCGACCTCACGACACCTCCGCCGGCGCCGATGTCTCCCGGTGCCGTTCTCGACGCCGCCCTGGGCTCCGGGCGGCGTCGTCCCCAGTTCCTTCCGGCTCCGGACATGGACCCGGGAGCGACGTCGCTCGACGCCGGCTCCGGCGCCGATGGGACCTTGGGTCCCAAATGTCCCTCCTCCTCCTTATTTTGAACCAGAGGAGGACCAGGAGGACTGGGAGGGGTCTGATGACCCTCTGACACGCAACTGTCAGTATGATGAGGACTGGACAGAGAGTCTAGGGGAGGCCAGTGGTCTGGATACTTCTCCTGACACTGGCATGCTGTCTCCTCCCGTGGCTACGGAGGAGGGGGCCAATTTTGGTACGGTGTTGCGTAGGGCTGCTGGGGCCTTACGTCTCCAGCTCCCTACTTTGACGGTCAAGACTAACATCTTGACAGAGGTGCTTTCAGCCGGCAGCCTCCTCTGCGGAGACTGTGCTGCCGTTTAACGACGCCCTCACTGACGTTCTTTTGGGCGCCTGGTCCAAGCCCAACACAGGGGCTCCTGTGGATCGGAACGTGTCACGACGCCATCGCCCCGCTCCGGGCGACCCCTGTTTCTTTCTGTCCACCCCACTCCTGAGAGCTTGGTTGTCCAAGCCTCCGCTTCCCAAACCGCCTTCCCTACCGCTCTCCTCCGGATAGGGAATCCAAACGCCTGGATCAGTTTGGGAAGAAAGGTTTTTCTTCCTCCAGTGCTGGCTTGCGGTCCGTTAACACCGCTTGTCTTTTGGGCCGATATACCCACTCCCTGTGGGATTCGGTGGCGGATGTTTTGCCCCAGTGCCCTGAGGAGGTCCAGGCACTGCTTTCCCGCGCCATTGCGGAAGGAAGGGATGCGGCCAAATACACTATCCGTTGTGGCCTTGACACCGCCGACTCGCTGGGCAGGTCGATTGCAACGACGGTGGCGCTCCGGCGCCACGCCTGGCTGAGAACCACTGGTTTTTCAGGGGATGTCCAGAATACTCTCATGGACATGCCCTTTGATGGAGTCGGTCTTTTGGGTCCAAAGCAGACCATGCGTTGGAGCGCTTTAAGGACTCACGGGCTACTGCAAAGTCCCTGGGCCTTTCTGCTACACGCCCTCCGCTACCTTCTGCTTTTCGCCCCTATCGTGGCCACGGTAGGGGCGCCCCTTCACGTCAGCAGCCCAGCCACCGGCCCGCGCAGCAGGCGTCTTCGCGTGGCCGAGGACGTGGATTCCGCCGTGGCGGATCGGGCAACCAGCGTGCGGGTCAGGCCACCACCTCCAACCCGTCCGCGGCCTCCAAGCCCTCCTAGTCCCTCCTTTCAGGTGCACGGCACGCCAGTAGGGGGCAGGGTCCGCCATCACCTTCCCCACTGGCGCACCATCACCTCGGACAGGTGGGTCTTGGACATTGTCCGAAGGGGCTACCCCTCCCCTTCGAGACCACCCCCAGCCATGCCACCTCAATTCCACCGCATGTCAGGGGATCACTTGGTGCTTCTACGGAAGGAAGTCACGGCCCTCTTGACCAAGAGGGCCATCGAGCATGTTCCGACCCCAGAAGTAGGGCGTGGTTGCTACTCCCACTACTTTCTGGTGCCCAAAAGGACAAGGAGGACATGCGTCCTATCTTGGACCTCCGGAACGTCAATCGCTTCCTCCGGAAGGAGAAGTTCAAGATGCTCACCCTAGCTCAGGTCTTGACTGCCCTCGACCCTGGAGACTGGTTGGTAGCGTTGGACTTGCAGGACGCGTATTTCCACATCCCCGTCCTGCCGGCCCACCGGCGTTACCTTCGGTTCACGGTAGGCCCCGAGCATTTTCAGTTCACCGTGCTCCCCTTTGGCCTTACAAGTGCCCCCTCGGGTGTTCACGAAAGTGATGGCGGTGGTCGCAGCTCATCTGCGCCGGGCAGGGGTTTCAGTCTTCCCCTACCTCGACGACTGGCTGCTGAAGGCGGGCTCGGCCCCAGGCAGTCGTCTCCCACCTCCAGACTACGGCCGAACTCCTGCACTCGCTGGGGTTCTCCATCAATGTGCCGAAGTCGCATCTAATTCCTTCTCCACAGCTCCTTTTCATCGGAGCAGTTCTGGACACGACGCAGTTTCGGGCCTATCCTCCCGAACGGCGAGTCCGGGGATATTCAGGCTATGATTCCGATCTTTCGGCCTTTATCCTGGGTTTCGGTACGGATGACCCTGAGGCTGCTGGGCCTCATGGCCTCCTGCATCCTGCTGGTCAATCATGCCAGATGGCATATGCGGGCTCTGCAGTGGGACCTGAAGTTCCAGTGGGCGCAGCACCAGGGCAACCTGTCCGATCACGTCCAGATCTCGGAGGGGACTGCAAAACAGTTGCAGTGGTGGCTCTCGAACCGGCAATGGGTCATGGGCAGATCCCTCTCCCTTCCCCAGCCAGAGCATACAGTTGTGACGGACGCGTCCCTTCTGGGATGGGGCGGTCACATGGGAGAGGCGGAGATCAGAGGCCTCTGGTCTCCGGCGGAGTCCCGGCTCCATATCAACATTCTGGAGCTCCGGGCGATCCGACTTGCACTCAAGGCATTCCTTCCCTCTGTCAAAGGGAAGGTAGTGCAGGTGTTCACAGACAACACCACCGCCATGTGGTACTGCAACAAACAAGGCGGGTGGGGTCGTGGACCCTTTGTCAGGAGGCTCTGCGCCTCTGGACATGGCTGGAACATCAGGGCATGTTCCTGGTGGTTCAACACCTGGCAGGTTCCCTGAACGCCAGGGCGGACGAACTCAGCCGCAGGTGCATGATGGATCACGAATGGCGTCTTCACTCGGAAGTGGCGCAAGGACTCTTTCTACAGTGGGGAGAGCCTTGGTTAGATCTATTCGCCACCGAAGAGAACGCGCAATGTCATCAGTTCTGCGCGTTGGAATTTCCAGGCGGCACTCCGCTCGGCGACGCTTTTCGTCACGAGTGGAGTTGCGGTCTATTGTACGCCTTTCCGCCTATACCACTTCTACCCAGAGTGTTGAAGAAGATTCGGCACGACCGGGCCCAAGTCATTCTTGTGGCTCCGGACTGGGCTCGAAGAGTTTGGTATCCCGAGCTACTCAATATGAGCATAGATCCCCCGATCCGTCTGCCTCTTCGGGAGGATCTTCTGTCGCAGCAGCAGGGGACGGTCCTCCACCCGAACCTGTCCAGTCTACACCTGCTTGCGTGGAGATTGAGCGGCGGCAGTTGATTCCTTTCGACTTGCCTCCCGAAGTTTGTGATGTGATTCTGGCAGCCAGGCGTCCCTCCACTAAGGTGGTATACGCCTGCAGGTGGAACAAATTTGTGGCATGGTGCACAGCAAAGGCTGTGAATCCCCTTTCTGCCCCTCTTTCTGAGGTCCTTCTGTTCCTTCTCTCTTTGGCCCAACAGGGTTCTGCCCTGGGTACCATCAAGGGTTATCTTTGTGCTATCTCGGCCTTCCTCAGGCTCCCTGATCAGCCCTCCCTTTTCAAGTCCCCTGTTGTTAACAGGTTCTTAAAAGGCATTACTCACCTCTTCCCTCCTGTTCCGTTTGTGATGCCTCAGTGGGACTTGAACTTGGTTCTTACCTTTTAATGTGCGCTCCCTTTGAGCCTCTACATAACTGTCCTCTTCGTCTTCTGACTCTGAAGACAGCCTTTCTGGTGGCCATCACCTCCGCTCGGCGGGTGAGTGAGCTCCAGGCTCTATCTTGCAAACCTCCCTTTCTGTCTGTTCATCCAGACAAGGTTGTTCTTCGGACGCGTCCGTCCTTCTTGCCAAAGGTGGTTACTGCTTTCCACATTGGGCAGACCATCACTTTGCCCACCTTCTTTCCGCCTCCGCATCCTTCCAGAGAGGAAGAGAGGCTCCACCGTCTGGACCCAAAACGTGCGCTCTCTTTTTATATTGACCGCACAAAACACTTCCGGGTGGATGACCAGCTCTTTGTTGGCTACGTGGGCGCCAAAAGGTCGGGCGGTGCACAAGAGGACCATCTCCCGCTGGGTTACCTTGTGCATCAAGGCCTGCTATTCTTTGGCTAAAAGGAACCTCCTGTTGGGCTGCGTGCCCATTCCACCAGGGCAACGGCTGCTACCACGGCCTTGGGCCGCGGTGTTCCGCTGCCGGTTATCTGTCAGGCGGCTACGTGGGCCTCGCTGCACACGTTTACTAAGCATTACTGCCTTGACAGTCAGGTCCGGAGGGACGGCTTCTTTGGCCGTTCTGTCCTCCAGGACTTCCTTGTCTGATCTTTGTTCGCAGACCCACCACCGGGGTTGGTATTGCTGGGGTATCTATTCTAAGGTAAGGAATCTATCACTAACGTGTCTCTTTCAGATGCACAAGTTACTAACTTGTGTAACGATATATCTGTAAGAGACAGTAGTTAGTGATAGATTCCTACCGCCCACCCATCCTCCCCGTTCTGCGAACTGATTTCTAGGGTTAAGGACATCCCTTTCAGGGCCCTAGTATTTTTCAGACACCTGTGTCAGCTTCTTGCATGGCTCTGCGTTCCTGGCGCGGAAAGTCGTGTACAGAACTGACGTCAGCGCGCAGGGGCGGCGCCTAAGTACTGCCCGCGACGTCATCCCGGCGATCACGACGCCGACGACGGACGCGGAGCCGCACGACGCCGCCTACCGACCGCGCAAGGGTACTGCTACGCAAAACTTTTCCGGATCCAGCCTGACGCCTGGGGATATTCTAAGGTAAGGAATCTATCACTAACTACTGTCTCTTACAGATATATCGTTACACAAGTTAGTAACTTGTGCA